>VWZZ01000032.1:2083126-2359576 GCA_013399095.1 Psophia crepitans
AGGATGGGCCCCAGCACCGACCCCTGGGGCACACCACTCACGACCAGTCGCAGGTTGGATTTGACTCCATTCACCACCACTCTCTGGGCCCGGCCATCCAGCCAATTATGAACCCAGCGAAGAGTGTACCTGTCCAGGCCATGGGCCGCCAGCTTCTCCAGGAGAATGCTGTGGGACACCGTGTCAAAGGCTTTGCTGAAGTCTAGGTAGACTACATCAACAGCCTTTTCCTCATCCACCAGGTGGGTCACCTGGTCATAGAAAGAGATGAGGTTGGTCAGGCAGGACTTGCTTTTCACGAACCCATGCTGGCTGGGCCTGATCCCCCGGTTGTCACGGACATGGCACGTGATTGTCCTCAAGATGACTTTCTAAGACATAAAGCCCCTCCTTTCCTTCATTTCCTCTCCTCCTTCTCCTTTGGTCAATCCTTACCTTTTCCTGTGTAGTAACACATTTCTCCATTCCTTCCATAGTTCACAGTGTATGCATTCCCGTGCTTCCACGCAGGAAATACTGTAAAGACATTAACAATCATACTGTTGTTAATACACAAAAAGATAATTGTTATTTACCTTGATCACACCAGTAATCACAATGGCTCCTGAACCAGGTTGCATAAACAAAGCATGTAGGTTTGGCACGCGATTTCCTTGCTGATAGCTTTGTTAGTATTGTAAGCAGATCTTTATCATACCAGACAAAAGCTTAAGATCTCTAAGCTGGGAGAGCTATTAATGTTGTATAAACTGTGTAAGAGTAAGGATGGACAGCACGAACAACCATCCTTACTGTATGAGAACAGTGGCAGCTTGAAAATGCACCAAGAGAGTTCACAGTATTTCATTCAGGGGATATTTAACTGTTCACAAGATTTAACTATAGACCTTCGGAGAAAACATTAGAGATGCTGGTGTTGTAATCAAGTATTTTAAATGTCAGTGATCTTAATATGAAATATTCATATCAGCTACCTTCTTGGTTTTAGAATCCATCTTCCCTTCTTGTACTTATCAGGGGTGCCTTCCAGTTACACATCCAGTCGTGCCTGATGTTGAAAGATCTCTATCGCTGTCTTCCCAAAGTTGCCTGCCTGTAATCATCAGTCATGTTTACTGGTTATTAGAGTATTATAAAGCTTTGTGAATCTCAAATCACAAAGGTATTAAAAATAAAAAGTCATTTTTGTACCTTGTTTGTTTGCCCCCGTAAGGTTCACCCTTTGCCTCTGGTTCTGGGGCTATGTGGGGAACAGCAGGTTCCCCACGAATCTGAATTCAGTGCAGGAAGGACCTTCAGTAAAAATATCCTTCTTCCATATTTGCTGTGTTGCTAATAATGACAGAAAGTCTAAAGGCAGATGATAGCACGCATCTCCGCACTCTGCACAGCACTAGCAGAGGTTAAACAATAACCAAACTAATGGACTGACCATCCAGCAAAACACAACCATGAAGTTATTACAGTGCTTTCACTATCATTGTTGGTTTTTTTGTTTATTTAAATAAAATGGCAGGCAGGCACAGATTTCAGAAATGTGAATTTTATTGAGATTTATTCCACAGAAAATTTAAATACAAGAGATTAAATAGAAAGTCTTGTCAAGTGAGACCCTGTGAAACTAAGTTCCAATCACTGAGCAACGTCTGATGGAATTGCTAATTAGATCACATTTTTTTTTCCTTAGCTGTAGAACAAGGAATCACACCAATGATTCCACTTTTCATCTGCAGAACAAGTTTTCAATCCCTTTTGTAACTGGTTAGTATGGTATGAGGTACAAATTCCTACTGATGCTGAACAGAAACATTTACGTATTTATAAGCTAATATATGCCTAGGGAAAAAAAAGCCTCCAACTTTTACTTTTCCAATATTTATCGTCCATTCAAAAACAGATGGCAGGAGGTAAGCCAGGTTATCTCAGACTCCTTGTGATGGGTTCAGTGGCAGAGACCCAAACAGCCTCGTATGCAGCGGAGTACCTATCCCACTGGCAGCCAGTTTTTCCCACTCAACTCCTTTTTTCTCCTTGGAGCCAATCCAGCCCAGTTCAGCTCTTTTGTAGGAACTGAGGAACCAGTATTGATTTCCCATTTAAACCAATCTCGCGTAAGCCCACCACTGCCTCCCTTGCTATGAATAGGGGGAGCACTGGAGGAAACCAGCTGCAGCATTTTCAGCGCAGAATTGCTTCTTCGAGCCGGACGTGAGCTGAGTTGCAAATTAGAAAAATAAAAAGTGAAAATGGCAGTGGAGATAGGCTTTCTTTTCAAGTCTGATACACATTCAGCACTGCCTTCCTAGAGAGGGTTCTCGGAAAACAGGGAATTTGCTTGTTAGAGCAAAAGAAGGAGATTCTTATTATAGGCTTCAGTGCAGTTGTCAGCCAAGATAACAAATCCACGTACCAAAGTGGCGTTAGAACAGTGAGGCAATGAGGGCTTTCCTAAAAAAAAAAAGAAATCGGAATTGTGCAGTGTATTTTTTATGGAAGTGTGAAAATCTGCTGTAACTGTCTTTACTGAGTGTTTATGGATTTAAACTGAAGACCGTAGTGATGTACGAGGATTCTCAGGCTCTGTGCCATGAAAGTTGTGTTACCAGGTTCTGAGCGTTCAGCAGGTGTCTGCTGCGATAGGGGGAAAAATTTACCTCCTGCACAGACATTTTTGGGGAGTAGTGGTGAAATTTTCCCGCCTGCTTTAAAAGAGAAATTAACACTAATAACATTGATACAAACTTTCCAGAGTCATTCAGCAATAAGCTTCAGGTATCTAAGATGCAGTTGCTGAAAATTGGATCATAGTTTGGTACAAAACTGGGAGTATGTCCAGAAGTATAACATAGCAATCAAATAAAATTTTGAATTGTGGATTGAAAGTCAGAGAGAGACTGTTTGACCCCTCCATGAAATTACCAAGCTAGCCTAAACATCAAACTTTTTGAGACCTCCCTCAAAATGACTTAGCAGCTCTCTGGCCTAATTCGCTCACGCTGTTCCTAGCCGCTCACAGCCTCCAAAACGGGAGTCTATATCTGGAGCCTGTCAGGGACGCGCTGTAGGAAGCTCGTGCATGGAAACAGGATGCCACGTTCTTCTCCTGGCATATCTCTGCAAAACACTTAGAGTAACTATCCCCCAGGCACGGGAGAGTTGAGGCGCTGCTTGTTCCTGGTTTTCACTGAGAAACAAGCCACCAAACCTAGGTCGTGATTGTGTTCTTGCCCCACGTAAGCAGCGTGGGTGCGGCGAGAGAAGTCAGCTGGCTGTGATGAATAAAGACTGAAAGGACAATTTGCAGCAGCCTGATGGATGGAGCAATTTCGAACTCTACCACATGTATGTAGGAAACCAGAAACGACGGCAGCTTCCCGACTCGGCCTCCCCACTGCTCATTTTCAGGCTCTGTGCAGCCTAATGAACAAAGATATAAGCTGCCTCTACACAGAGTTTTCGACTAATGTGGAGAAAAGCCCATTTTTTTTTCCTACGTTGCAAATACACAAAGCCACTGGACAAAATGGAGACCATTAGGATATTATGAAGCTTAGCTGTCAGCAACTGTATTTTTTGCTTATATGTTTTTTTGTCAGAGGACTTTATGCAAGAAGATTTCCCAAGAGAAAGAAACTGAGAGTTAGGTGGATTATTTTCGTGTAGTGGAATCAATAACCTGAGTTTCCTTGGTGAGTGGTCAGAAGAGCCAAATATTTGTAATTCTCAATTCTCAGGTATCCCCACCAGGGAATAATTAGCAGCCTAAGCTGCTGTTTTGATTGATGAGGCTGCTGAGTGATTATTTCTCCAATTTTCCCCGACTTCAATTCTCATAGACTAGGGTCAGTGGAAAGAGGAGTTCATTTTAGGTTTTCAGATACCGATAGTCAGATTCTTTCTGCATTTATTAATATATTTTATCTGCATTTTCAAAGAGTGACTCTGGAGGCACTGCTGAGAAGGTGGAAGACTTTACAGGGATTTTTGTGGGAGTTTTGCTGAATTTGTGGCATCTGGTAGAGATTAGAAAGAACGACAGAACAGGTTCTGCCTAGCAGAAGAGGAGTCTGAGGACCAAATAAATATCTGTACATATTCTATAGCATAATTTCACTGCCTCTTGCATAACAGTGTTTCAGAGATAGAAAGTCTAATCAGAGATTTGTGCAAAGTTTTAGAAAAACTGAAAAGATTGCATACAACATCCCAGAATTTACCGAGATGATATTTCAACCCTTAACAGAATTTATCCAAAACTACCGAGGCAGTCATGGCAATAATTTCACAGCATTCACTCAGAAGTAAGCAACTTCCAGACCAAATACCACTGGCTCTTCAAGCTTTCTGGCATACCTGTGGTGAGTCAGGGAGGCGGTAGTAGTATTGGGAGAGAGTCAGAAAGTTGTGGAAGGAGAGATGAACATCAAAGCTTTATTTCAGCTGCAGCACCCAGTGAGAGAGAGGAATTGGAACAAATGTCAACAGGAACAAACCAACCTTTTGGTTTTTAATGTAGTCATAAAAAACCTATGTGCGGGTGAGGAATATTTAAAAATGTGCCTCGGATACAAAATGTCATTCACATCTACTGGAAAAAAAAAAAAGAAAAAAAGAAAAAGACTGTCGCCTGGGGCTATGCTAATTCTTTAATGTGATGGTATTCCTGTTAGGAGAGCTCTGTAAGCTTTCCAGGCTGCCAAGCATGCTTGGCGCCCATGTCTTCAAGCGCTATTCCTGCAAGGCTTCTGAGTACATTTTCATTTTAATGCGTTCTTAAGTCAAGCATCTCTGGCAAAGTTGCCCTCCTAAAAAATGAGTGAGAGCTCATGCAAGGGACAATGACATTCTTTAATATTTACTGCACAAAAAATAGCTTTTAAAAACAATAGAAGGTATACAGAATGTTCTCCTTGTTCAAAAACGGCCGGTTTTAACAGCATTTGATGGATGCAGTGGGCTCTTGGTAAGTACAGTTAATATATTCTCTCTATATATTCCTTCAGTACTAAAGAGCAAATTGCTTAATATGTAATCTTGAGTAAATGTTTCCCCAGTTACATTCACTTTCTCTTTTTGATATGCTTTATTCCTGCCTGAGTATTTTTCTCCTTTTAATATTCTCAGCAGGCTGGATTTATGAGCCCATGAAAGCAAAGAATAGGAAGCATCTTCTTCTGAAGCCAGCTGCACCGGTGAACTTTTTGAATAGCTGACCGAGTACTGAATGATAATCATACAAAGAGGAGAGCAAGAGAAACAAAACGAGGCAGAATCACCTTCATTTCCCAAAAAGCTTAGAAGGGACCGACACCACACAACAAGAGACAGAGAGAGAAGAAAAGCGAAACAGGGACAGTGAACCCACAGTATTTTCATTTTTCAGTCTAACATCATTTGAACCACAAAGAATGACAGTATAAATGATCAAACAACTGTTTGCTAATGCATTATAGATAGTCATACACAATATGGCAGCTTTATACTTGTATATTTACCCACCATGAATACAAAATATACCGAGAGTGACAGGTAATGTAGCCAAAACTTCTACTCTCTGTAAGCATCTGTGTACCATGAATTATAAATGAGAGTCTTGTGTCCAAAGGTAGCAAGTAATGTAGATAATGCCATCTGAGTAAATGAATAAATGTGAAACAGATGCTTTTTGCATTCAGGGCACACAGGTACAGCCAGGAAGCCACCAGTACAGATTATGGATGCTGGTGAGACAGCTGTTGTCTGCATCCAGTGCCAGGTGCATTCCTACCTGGGCTGCATCGAGCCAGTAAAAAAGGCCTTTGTCTTACTTGGTTTTGACAAGTTTTCAGAAGGATGAGGTTTCTTCTCATGTAGATTCCTAAGGTGCTTGGATTTCCTCAAGGCTTTCCTAAAAAAAAAATCAAATTGGCATCCTTATTAGAAAAGTCTTTTGTAAAAGGTGGAGAAACTGCCTGATAGAACGTTTAATTTTTAACAGTCATAAAATACTTTTTCTTTGGTTTTTATGCAAATCTCTTCTGGTTGGCTAATATTTTTTATCTGAACAAATATTTTGCCTCACAATGACATTGCATGGCACAAGAAATTACTGCTAGAAAGGCATTAAGAATTTTATACTTTTTTTTTTTTTAAAATACATGTAAATTTGCTCATTTTATAAGCAAAGAGATGTGAGCTTGGACTCTGGTTAGGGAACTGGAGGGGTTTTGTTGTCAGTACAGGCTGCCCCCTCAACACCTAAAGGGTAGGTTGAACTCCCCAGATAAAATACTAAGCCTAACAGTGCCGACAGACAGCTTTAACTTGTGAGATACAGCTACTGCTAGTTTTTAAAGTTCAAGTAAGTTCATAATGCAGTCGGGGGTTATATTGCTCTTGCAACTCTTCTGTTACTTTCTAATGCTACATTTGTGCTCTGCACATTTCCATGTTTGCTCAAGAAAAACTTCTGTCATTTTTTAACTGCGAAAAGGAGCCCTGGGACCTGTTTCTCTGCAGATTTGTCCTTCATGAGTTAGTTATGTCATGTAGGGTGGGTACAACAGTAGTTTCCAAGTATGGAATGAAAGTGTATACTAATACAGTTTTAAGAAGAAAATGAACAAATGCAGTAATAGAATACACCTTTTTCTTCTTTAGTCTGAGTACCATCAACTATACAAAACTCCGAAAAGGAAAAATTCCAGGACCAAATAAATATCTGTACATATTCTGTAGCATAATTTCACTGCCTCTTGCGTAACAGAGATAGAGGTGAGTCAGGGGGTTTCCTTGCCATTGCAGGCTTTGGTTCCATATTGAGGCCGATCCAGAGTAATACAGGTGATACCCTAAGAGGAATTCTGCATTTGTACAGGTGTCACAGAGAAGTGAGCTTTGCAGCCCAAAAGCAAAGACCGAAACCTTAAACCAGAACACCACAGGTCCTGCTCTCTACTATCGTTCATTCTTTTTTCTTTGTTTCATTTGCATCTGTGCAATGTCAGCGTAAATCACTGGCAGTGTTCCAACTTGTGACTTCTACATCCCGGTTTTTCACTCCGTTTGCAAAAGTGGAAATGACAGTATTTCTCGCTGGGGTGTGCAACAGTAAGACACATGCAGTCCAAGTAATAGGGACAGCCAAACCATTCATGGTCTCTTAAATGACCTATTATTGCCATTGTGATATTCCAGTATTTTTAACCTAACTAAGAAAGCAACTCCTTACAAGCTACCAGTTTTGACTTACAAAGCAAGGAAATTTCAAACTATACAACTTTGAAAGCTGCAATATGGCTTTCCAAACAGCATGATTCTATTTAAAATTAGTAAATTTTTACCACAAAAATTGCCATTAATCCACAGGTGGCTTGTTCTTATTTTTCTCCATGTCCTTTCCTTTCTTTCAGCAAGCTGCCCTTGCATTTATTTCAGTGCGAAAGTTGAGGGGGAAAAAGAAAAAGATCATGTAGTTTTTCAAGGAGTTTGAGAAGTAATTTGCAAAGTGATAGTTTCTGGTAATGAAGGCTGCTACCTTTGCCCAGGTCTCTCAGTATGATAAAATTGTTTCAGAATGTTAATTACTGAATAATCAGATTCCCTTGAAAATGTAAGCTCAGCTTTTACTGAAATACGATATTCCTAAATTATATCAGAGCTGTAGTACAGTCAAATCAACAATTATACGAAAAGAACTCATGCAGTCTTTTCTTTGGGATGAGACTCTATTATCTCAAAGGAATTAGAAAAGCATCTATGATACGTAGCCAATATGGAGACATTCATCCCATTGGCCTCTATTATCCGAATGGAAATGAGAAAACACTTCCATTACATTTTGTGGTGATCCATGCCTTTCTCTTTTTAAGACAATAAACTACATTTTTCACTGCAGTAGTTTGTGCACGTGTGCAAAAACGACCTTTTGCGATTTGGCTGCTGAGACACGTGCTGAGAGAGGTGGTATAGGAATTATAAAACAAGATGCAAACTGTCCTGTGCTGCCAGGGATGTCCTACCATGGAGAAATAAAATGAGGCCTGCAAAGCCTCTTGCTACATGTAATATTTTATTGTTCTTTGTATCACGAGTCAGAATTCCCTTCCCAAGTCAGTTTTTCCTCATCAGTTTAATTGAGGTTGATGCTCAAACCACAGAAAAATATTATGAAGAGAAAGTCCCTCAAGTGGTTCTTGACCTGTGTGGAAGCGCAGTCTTTTCTATCACATCATATGTCTACATACAGCCTGTTCAAAAACCTGTCTGAAAAGAACATAAAATGACACTGATTCATAGAAAGGACGGCATCGGGGGGGCACTCAGCACTCACACTCTTTTTCAAAAAACCAAAAGGATAAAAAAAAAGACTCCAGAAAAAGTACTTTGAAACTGGTAAAATAATCCTCTAAATAAACCACCAGTGGGGAATACCCACAGTCACTGAGGATAGCATGCTGTTCGGCGTATCAACAAAAATACATTTGGCCTGAGGCAATGCTGAGGGCAAACATATCCCAGATGGACTGGAGAGGCCCAAATACCTTCAGAGATGAAAATTTAATTAGAGGAAATGTCACCACAGTGAACAAAAGGATTGCTTTAGTGATTTTTCATCATTGTTTACTACCAGTGAAGTATAGTTTTAAGTGTTGGGACAGGCTAAGTACAGAAGTGTTCTTAAGCACTAGAACGGAGATGGAAGGAATGGATGTTGAAGGTCAGAGACAATCATTCATACCTGAGGACTGATCAAAAGAAGTAAATGATCAAATATTGACAGATAGCAATTTTTAATTGCTTCAGTGATGCCGAAAGGTGACAAAGGTGGTGCTTTGAAGCCACTGAGGAGACAACACTGACCGTATGCTTTTGGTCCATTTAGGTTTTCGTTGGGGTTTGTTGTTGTTGTTCTGCAATTCCAAATACAATAGAAAGCTTGGGTCTCTCAGAAATACACAGTCATCCCTGAGAGCTGAGATGGCTCACTGCCGCTTTACCTCTTTCATAATCCACTGTATAATACTAATTCTGATTCTTGCACAAGTCAGGGGTGAAATTGCTGGAAAAGCAATACAGGAGTTGTTGCAGCACAGGCACACAGAATCAGCTCCCTTAGGTGAATATATGTGAGTTCTAGCATGAGTTCCAAAAGCTGTTTGGGATAAGTTCAGAGAAAATAAGACATAGCAAACAGCATAGAAAGTCTGTCAGACTACAGCATGTTCCGCATTTGGATTTTACATCTTCAGAATGCAGAGTTCAGATTTTTGGTATGTGAGGTTTTAAAGCTTTTTTCCCATTCAGGCTTCATTTTGTATTTTCTATGGATTCGTTCCCCATTTAGCAAAACAAAATGATCACCCTAATGGAAAGGATGCACAGCATGATTTTCCCATCATAGTATCAAAATAGTGCTAATATAGCACTATTTTTATTCGCTATTACGTAACAGGAATTACATACTATTACATATGGCAAAAATAACTACAGAAATAGTAATTATTATCAAATATCTCTCTCACAAGTGCCATACCAATTTCACTCAATTAATCTTCTTAAGAAGATCAAGGAGATCTCTACCTGTAGACAACTTGAGAGGAAATTTGTTAAAATGGGCCACAGTCTAAGTAAGAAAATGAAGAAAGCATCATACAAGTGCAATTATAGACAAGTATGTACAGATCAATATACTTATTTTGGCTTAAAACAAACTTCTGTTTTGAGATAAAGAACTCATTTGCCTATTTCCATTGTATTTCAGTTAATAAAACCTTTTTGGCCATATTAGGAATTTGCTAGATCCCTTGGATTTTACTCCTGCTGCTGTGTTCTTCTGGGTCAAGTACAACTATTTATAGATGGATTCTTTTTGTGTAGAAGGTACTAGGGAACTTGAAGTCTGCTGAAGACATGAGGGAACCTTCACACTGATTTTAGCAGAGTGTGGATCCAGCCTCTGGAGTACTTTATTGACTAACTAAGTTTCCTGGATAACATGTGCCTTAAGGTCAGGTGGTTAATTTTTGTCTCTCTTGGTGCTATTGTTTATTATCACCTGTTACTCACACCCAGATTTCAGCTGAGTGGAGGCAGTATGCTTTTGCTGGCAGTCAGAATTAGCTTTGTGTTCTCCTACACTGGCTGATTAGCCCTTCTTCTTCTCCTCACCTGCTTCCTTGTTTGGTTTTTGGTTTTGTTTTCTGTTTTTCTTTCTTCCTTTTTAGCAGATACAGTTCTACACAAAGTTTAATCACAGAAATTTGTGCAGAAATTTGTTAGAGTAATGCCAAAGGGCTTGCCCAAAGGCAGGCTCTAAACACATCATTGTTTGAAACCTGCGACAGAGAGTCCAACCAGCCTCTGCTTAGGCAACATGCCATACTAAGCAGATATTCATGAATCTTGGCAACCAAGTATGAAAAATCAGTTTTCTTGCCATCCTTTCTCTGTTACAGATGGTTATCTGGAAAACCATCCAAACAACAGAAATATACCATATGTAAAACAAAGCCTCTCTTTTTATTTTCAGGTTCACAGACTATCAGCTTAAGATTTCACAGTATTTATTATTTTTCTAATTCAAGATGAGCAAATACATCAATATCCAAATGCATCCAAATTATGGAACACTGAAGAAAGCAATACTGTGCTTTATGGGGATGTGATTGTATTATTGATGCTATGGACTTCTCGATGATCCACTCAGGGTATACAAACTGAAAGGACAAATTTCTGTATCTAGTTATCAACAGCCATAAAATGGAAGTACTGAGGTCAGTAATACTAGGTGAAAATATGTAAATAGGTGTTTAAAGACATATACCACCAAGCTAGATTAATATTGGATTAATTTACAGAGATTCTGAAGAGATATTACAGGCACAGTAATGAAGCACAGACGCCTATTTTACTATTTTAGTCATACCAAAAAGCTGTTGAAGATAAATCCATCTTCAGCTAAACGACATTTCTGAAGGGGAAACTAATTCTCAGTATGCAGCCTTCTTCCTCCACTGATTATCAGCAGAGTAAATTGCTGGCTAACTATGCACTGATTACAAACTTCAGGTCAGTATAGTATGCAAGATAAGATGCGAGACAAATAAACCTCCTTAGTCAGATGTAGGTGACATTTTCTGCAGAGACATACGAAACTTAAACATGGGTAGAAAACGTGTGTGTATATTTCCACATGTAATCTCTTACTGTCTTTCTTACTGATAACTATTTTTATGCAGAAAATCTTCATGAAGTTATTTCCCAAGTGAGTGGACTAGACCAGAGAAAAACAAATGCCTGAGAGTTAAAAAAAAAATAATAAAAAAAAAATCATAAATAGGCAAAGGGCGACTCCTTAGTAAGAAAAATAATTTATAGATGCAAAAGATTTCTGTAGGGTTTTTCACAGAACCGTGGAGCTGCTTACATGATTTTTCAAAATATTCCAATGACTTACGCACCGTAGGAACCACCTTGTGATGCTCCTACTCACACTGAGCAGTACCTCACTCCAAAATATTTGATCTAAGTTCATTAAGACCACAAATGGTGGAAGGGAACCATCCAACAACAGAAAAGCACTGCAGTATACCACTAAATTAGTGAAATGGCTCACATTACATAGAAAGTAGAAGGAGGCGAAAGTCTGGTGCAATAGTTTGCGATGCAACATGAGTAAGAATTTTATATTCCTGCCATAAGGGCCATATCCTAAAAAAGCTCCTAAGTGCCAGAACCAGGATGTATAAGAACTTTTGGCATATAAGTCCAAAACTTCACTCTGAAATAAACCCACTCACCATCTGCATAAATCTAAAGGTAATGAAGCTCACTAGGTGCTCTCATCTAAGTTTTCCACAGACCAAAATCCTCTACATCTGTCTTTTTAAAAAATGACTTGACTGACATTTTTCCCCTCTTATTCATCTCAACATAATCATCAAAATACAGTAATGTGTTTCACCTGGGGTACACTACCATCAGCACGGGAGGATTTTTACTTTTCTCTTCTTTCTTCATTCCAGGATATGTCGCTGCAGCTATATTTTGAATGTATCAACTTTACCACGTTTATCTGCCAAAAACTCAATAAAAAGCAGAAACACCCCCCCCACACACGTGAACATGTGTAATCTATTATTTTGCTTATAGAGCCTTTCAGCTGGATGGTGAAGCAGTTAACAAGTAGCAGGTTTTCATCATTAGAAGATGCCTCAGAACAGGGTGATGGGAACAGGAAGGTTTCCTTGTTAGTTTTTCTGCCAGGCCATAGAGGCAGAGCCTTGTATGGGGATAGGGAGGAGGAAGCTATTACACGCAGCAGACAGTTTCATCATTTGATATTATATATAGAATTCCATGTGTTGGTTATCCAAATTTTATGATTTCTTCTAACATTTTATTTGGTTTTTAGGTTGGTTTCTACATTATAACTGTGAGATAAAGAATGAGCTTAAGAGAAAGAGCTATTGCTGGCCCTCATTCTCCCTTTATACATTTACAGCTGACATCTGTACATCCAGAGCTCTTGGAAACCTCCAGGTTCTGGTACTGTTTCCTAGGAGCGAGGACAAAATCATCTAATAAAGACAGTAGTGCTCAAAAATGGATAGTGAACAAATCTGATCTTAAGAGAAAGCTTAACTAACCCTAGAGGAATTTACTTATAAATCCTTTAATATGAATTTCACCTCAGCAGGTAACCCAAGCACTGACACTGTCGTCGACTGGAGGAACATTAACCCCGCTCTGCCAAGTTAAACCGGAGAGCAAATAATTTCTCACAGCTAAATCAGAGGACTGAGTTTTAGACACAGCTCTTCTGTGGCTTCTCTATGTGTCTGCTTTAACCTGTGTGCTAACTGAAATAATTACATTTTGCTATTAGAGTGTTGGGAAGCTTAATTAATATTTGCAAAGCAAGTTGACTTGCTCAAGCAGAAGATACTACCAAAGTGCAAGGTATTATTTCATATCAAATAAACATACTTTGACACAGATTGAATCAAAATCTAGTCCACAATTTGGAAACGAGCACTAACAGAAACCATTTGATAATTCTTCTTATATTTGAAGATAAAAAAAATCTTATAAAATGTCTTGGCAGAAATCATACAGAAAGTCGAATCACGTGCTCTGAAGACTTCGTCAGCAGAAATCACGTGGATGAAACTTGTGACAGAACTGTTGGCTAGAGAAACTGGAGGCTGTTGCTGACGCTGAGAATAGATTAACCAAAACTGGCTAGCAAAGCTGTGTGTATCCCCAGACTCCTGTGATTTCCCTTTGCCACAGAAAATGGTGTGAATGTCATCACTGAAAGCTAGAAAACATATTCTTAATGAAACAGAGAGAGAGAAACCCTCATATATACAAGTTACTAACGTTTGTGTAGAAATTCCAGGTACCTAGACAGTAAAATGAAGAAACAGAATGAACATTGAAATGCGTCAGGCTGGAAGTAACAGGCTTACCAGAGACACGTTGGAGGACAAGTACCAGAGAGGTGGAGGCATTGAACTGTGTGCCCTGCAAAGAAAAATTAAAGAACAAAGTGATGGTGCAGAATTTATTGTAGGCTAATGGTATGAAAGGCTGTAAGAGGTGAAAAGGGATAGCATATACAACTGGACCTTCTGGTGTCAGTATCTTTGCAGAGAGGTTTGTATATTTTGAAATTAATGAATAAGTTGCCTCAGTTTTCAGTGTGGACAGCTGAGTGAGAGATTGAGAGCATGAGAGACAGTGGGAACAAAGTTATGGAAAGTACCATGATAAAAAGCATAATAATGTAGGTGGTTGAATGCACTGAGGTAAAGGAAAACCTCAGACCAACAATTCTGAGGATTTCAAACAAATCTACCAAGTCACTGAAGAATCACAGCAGTACTGCCTATGTTCAGAAAGAGGAGTAAAGACCACGGTAATTACAGCCTGTAAGTCTAATGTCCATGTAAAAAATCTAAAGCACTGGAGCAGATTGAGAAGGAATTAATTATTACATACATGAAAAGGGAAAAAAATAGAAACATGTAAGAATCCAAAAATTCTACATTAACAGTATACAGAATCTACCAAATATTTGAGTATTATTACAGTGTCTGATACATTAATATGTGGCAAACAAGAAATTAGAGCAAGGGATGAGATTTAGCTGAAGCAAGCAATGTGAATCAGCCACTATTTGAATGGTAGCATATTAGTATATATTAGCATATATATTAAGATATTAGTATATATTACTAATTTACTATCTATAAACCCAAAGTAAATGTAGTCATTTGTAATCAAAGCTGCTTTATCCTATCTAAGGTAACAAATACAACTATGAATTGCTTATGGTCGGTCTAGCTGTCTGATCTCTACCTGTGACGATCTTGGTTCACATCTCCTTTCCCACATCCAACGTTATTCTGTTAACTCTTTTTTCCACTAGCATGATGAAAGCCAAACTGAATATACACTACCTTGAGATCTTACTAATTGTAGAATCATAGAATATCCCAAGTTGGAAGGGACCCATAAGAATCATCGAGTCCAACTCCTGGCTTCACAAAGGACCAGCCAAATGCTATGACATTTTGTTACATATATTCTTATCTTAATTCTTAAGGTAGTGCTGTGATATTTCTTTCATAATTTTATATTGTGGAATACAATGAGGTTTCCTAGAAGGGGAAGAATCATAGGTATATACTATGCAGCTGAACATGTCGAGCAAAATAATTTTTTTGTGGACTGTACACAAAAATCAATTGTCCATTGCCAAGTTTCAAGGGAGCCAGAAACAACCTCTTCACCCACTTAGGAAATGTTACTGGTCAATTACTTGGACTTGGTGCTTTTCCATGCTTTTTCCCTTTTGATTTTGAGGTAGATGCTGAGTTTTAGTGAAGATAGTTCTCTTTTACATTTTGAACAAGTACCTTTTAACAATTCTTTATTTTTGTATGTGCTTCACCAAATTCTTTCATCTGTCTGGCACTCACTTTTCTGCATGTCAGGATCCCAGCCTTTTTTTGCTGTCGGTGACATCAAACATCTTTCAGTCTCTGTTGTTGTCTTCTAATTTCTCCTCTACTCAGTCGATCTGCTGTACTCATTCGTGGCTAGTTAAGTTTTGGATTGTTAAAGTCCCTTTGATTTAGCTTGTAGTCCTGCTTTTCTTCCATATTCAATCATCTCCAATATCCAGACTGAGATTTTCCCTTCTTTTTAGCTCTTTTCTTTCTCCCTCATGCATTTGCTGACACCTCAGAGTTTTCTTATTAATCTCAGAAGTAGCATTTAGATCTCACTTTTCCTTCAGTATCGACAGAGCTGAAATCTGTTATTCACATTAGAAATGTATTGTTCTTCCAGCAGATTTACATCAGGGTTTCTGCAACTTCATTTTTGAGACTCAAGTATTTAGTAATCAAATAAAAGTAGCACTTGGATAAGTGTCCAGCATGCACATAGTCAAGCTGACACTTTCCCAAAGAACCAAGACGTGCATGAGGTCCATTCCCACTCTTGTAAAAGATAGGAAGCACACTACCTGCAGCCAGTCTAATTCTACATTCAGTTTCCTTCCTTTCTCTCACTCTGAAAGGATGTGGCATTCTTCAATTTCCTGATTTCATTCATCCCTACTTTTGTCACAAGTCATGACAAATTAGAAGACTTTTGTGAGAATCAGAGTATTTGATTTAGTAATGATTCATAAATATCTCCACTTCCTCTTGTGTAACTAGGGCATAAATAAACACATCATTGTGCTGTTCATCACAATTTTAACAGATCTCACAGACAGTAGCTTATTATGTACTCATTTGTGGTGAAGGGTTGCTCTGGGAGGTTTCTGATTCTGCCAGTACCTCTAGAGCACAGTGAGTGCTCTGCCAAAGCGATAACATGACCTTCAGCCAACTCCCTCCATTCTGCTGTAGCCACCAGGCTGCTTCTGAGCCAGTCTACCCAGTCTTTTGTTAATAATGGCTTCCTCACCTTCTGAAACGTTCAGATGTCTCAGCTACCTTTTCTTTTTCAGTAGTTAAACTCAATAGCTATGACAGAGCTTTCAAAATCACTCTCATTGAAGAATTTCCTGGAAATATATTCTCTCCCCTCTCCAATGATGTACAGATTCTCAACTAATTAATGTCAGAATTATAATTGCTATTCTCTGTGTTGCCAGTAAAAGGTGCAGCAAATATCCAGGGAAGGTGGTATAACAATGCCAGCAACCTTAACATAGCAAAGAAGCAAGCTGAGATTGCACATCAACAGCAGCAACAAATAACCCAAAGGTAGAAGCACAGACACAAAAAACATCCATGTTTGGGGATGCTGTGTGGATACTTTCCATGAGTATCCCATGGTCTCTTTTCGAATAGTTCAAAGTTAGCTCCACCAGGTGAAAGTAAAGTAGCATTTTCTCTGCAGAATATAGCTCTTCCCTAGAGGAACTCACAAATAAGACATCCTGTCCTATTAAATTTCCTAACTATTTGAATGCTGGCATTCAAAAATGAGTAATGGAAAAGAACCTCTATCCTATGAGCATGTTTTTTCTGCCAGAAATAAATTTACATTGATATTTTCTTTTGGTTTTAGAAAAGAAAACTCACTCTGATCATATTACTTGGGTCCTTTGCTGCTAATAGAGTACACAGCAATGAATTTGAGGCCTTTATTTTCCTTGTACCATGCCCTCAGGTATTTAAAATCTTTTTATCTTCATTTCCTTTTCCCTTCTTTCATCCTTACTTCACATTTATATAACTTTCCTTCAAAGATCCCCAGTGTCTCTATCTCATCTCAGGTGTGTATCTTGCCAGTTCCATCACATAAATTACTCCAAATTCTGTTGCAAAAGCTGCCCACCTAGTAAAAAGAAATTCATTGTTTTCTTTTTATTGCTCTTTCTAACTTTGGAGAAAGTAAATGGAAATACATATTTAAAAGTATTCATGAGAGGCAGACTATCAGCCTCTATATGCATTTCTTGCAATTCATTTTATGTTTTCATTGTGTGCTTCCAACATAGGATTTAGCTTTGACAAATGTAACTTCAACAGCTTACTTCTGCTAAAAAAAGATTATGGGAAAAAGTTGGATTTTTTTAACAGCATAGAAACTATATACTGAAACCATATGTGGTGTTTTTACTTGGGAGTATGTAAAGATTCCTTAGTTTTAACTGACATCAATTCACATACACCATACAACAGGATTTTTTCTCTGTGAATATTGATTTGAACGAGTTGCTTATACAGACTCACTTGTACTTGTCATATTTGTTTTGTAAGGAAATCATGGGAGAACAAACATTTCTTGGTTGTGCAAATAACTGATCTTCCAGTTTGCCTCAAAACAAAAAGATAATTTGAATGAATCTGGGGTTTGCTCATTTTTAACATTTTCTCTCTTGAATGTAAAATTGTAAAACATTTCTTACTTGGATAGTCATGGCACTTAGGGAAAAACAATGATGTTTAATAATTAATCTGAAAATTATAATACTTAGCTGAATGAACAAGTGGGTGGGTGGCAGACCAGACTTCTATACCCTATGCCAGTGAATGGCAAAGTGTGCATGGAATTTAATGCAAGATTATTAAAGAGATACAGAGACAACTAGAGAACTTCGAAGCGTTACATCTTATGGAGCTGAGCTGCTCTCTTAGGATGCAAAGATTCATTCAGCCACTAAACCCATGTTTTTCACATCATAGATCCATGCCCCAAGCTCCATAAATCCTGTGGTTTGAGTCATGGGGAGGGCTGGAGTGGAGAAAGCAAAGGAGAATACGTGCTAGAATTTCTTCGCTTTTTAGGAAGTTTTGCAAATACAGATCTGAACATTTATGCTCAGCAACAACTTCTATGGATTTGGTTGCTTCCTCAGGACTCAATGTTCTTTCCATGACTTATATTTTGGAAGTTAACTAATAGAAGCTAGAGCCTGAGGGAGCTCAGGGCTATCTGAAAGGCAGGTGAATAGTGTACAACAGTTTGAATATGAACATCTGTGAAGTTTCATTTTACTCTGAATCTTACAGACTATTAAATCCTCCTTGTTCTCGTAACACCTCCACTGGTCCTCCACTCTTCCACACTGGAAGAGTGAATCAGGTGACAAGGACCTACAGCAAGCACTGGGAAACTGGACAACTCTAATCAACATTAATGATGACAGCTCCAGTTTGAAGGCACTGAAAAAATAAATATTAAGTGAAGAAAGTTAATCTTTATTCACAGCATTCTCAAAAATTAAAGGTTAAAAACAGGCAGTGCAAGCTCACTAGCAGTTGCCAGCTCATATTTAAAACATTGTCACATCAACTTATTCTTCTGAGATAATGTCACTACACTCACCCTATACACAAATGTTGCTTATTTCCCTCTGCCATTTATTCAGCTTTGCGGCAGTAATTAGCAAAGGACTGTGATTGACTCAGAGAAAACTGAAGACATTAAACAGGAGCATGATGTGAAATGAAATTTCTATTATCACATTTACATCTTACTCTTACATTTCACCATATAAATCAGAACCAAGAAGAAAAGTAGTGGAGCTTTTTTTAGATTCTCAATAATCTTTTCCTCTTTGTTTTGATTCTGCATTTCACATTCAAATTTTTTTCTGCCCTCTGTCCTTTTTCCACTCAGTTGCCTGTTTACAGCAATTTTGTTCTATCTAAATATTAGACTCTGGGTTCCCAAAGCTAGCTAAAAAGCTCTTAAACGTCCCTTGGAGCTACTTCGGCTGCAGATTTCTGCATCCATTAGTTGTCCTGATATGGTTATTCTTAGAGCATTAGTGAAACTATCAAGCTCAGAAAAATAATTTCAAGAAAGGTTATCATTATTTGTTTTGGTTCTGTTTTAGCCACATAAGCACAGCATAAGTAATTGATCCAGCATATTTTGGAAGGTAATTCAGAAGGTTCAAGAAGGAACATGACATAAGAGAGAGGTAAGGCAGTAACCTCCAAAACTAGCTAGAGATTAACGGGGAAGTTCACTTTCCAACTTAAGTCCAAACTGCTTCGAGTGTGAACTTACCTCCCTCTTCTGCTGCTTTTCCTGCCATCTCTGGGGCTTCTATGAAATGAAGCGTTAAAAAAATAAAAAAACCAACCAACAAACTATGCAATTTACAGGAAACAAATCACTTGCAATTCATAGCCTGATATCCTGCTTCATACTTAATTGATGCCAGTTAGCGTAGCAGGACAGTAGTATTCTGCATTTTATGGCCTAACAGAAATGTCAGCCATCTGTTTGCACCTGCTGACGTTGCTGTGGATAAGTATTGCAAATCCTGTAAGTGTCTGGGTCTGGATTTCCATACCAAGAAAGTGAGGTTTGTTGATGACTCTCAAGATGAAGGCATTGATAACTGAAGCTGGAGACCTGTTTGAGAGGGAATGCTCCCTCCACTACGCACAACCTGAACATTTTCATCTATACCTAACCTTCAGAAGGACTGCACAGACATTTAGTTCTTGCAGTTTTGCTATTAAGTTATGGTGAATGAACTAAAGTGTAGAGTCTATATTACTTGGGACAGATGGGAAATTAGCATGTCATAAAATTCATAAAAAAGTGGTTGATGATGCTGTCTGTCTCAAGAAAATAATTACATAATGATTACCTCCTTCGAGAATACCAATAGACTAGGTTAGAGAACAGTCAGTTCTCTGATTTATCTAATAGCAATTTTTTAGATATTTGATATCCTTCAGGTAAGATGTTTTGTGTTGTTAATTTATTCCTTTAACTTACAGTTTTAACCCTTAGCTATAAATTTTTAGCTGCCTTGTGTAACTGAGCACTAGTGAAATCCAAGTTATGAACCTTGTTTCAAATATTTGCTGAAATTTAGAAACTGATTCTTTTCTTCCATTGTTTCCATACAGCCTAAAAAGTTTGTGGGATTCAGCAAATTCATGAAGACCTTTGCCATTGTCTTTAGCAAGTCAGATACTGAGCACTCTAGAAATACGTGATTATGAAGCAACCAGTAACATATTTTCTGGGCTAAATAAAAAGCAAAACCAAAGCAGGTAAGTACAATATTTAGTCCCGAGCACAGGAAATTTAGACACTAAAGCCATCTGAAATTCTTGGAAAACTTTAGTATTCTTAATTCATTTTAAATAAATGTACATTCAGAATGAACATTTAAACATAAAAATAACCCTTTTTGGAAACTATATACTAAGCATTTTGGTTTGCTTTCTGTTCCAGTATATGTCTTACGTTTTTGGAGGCAGGTCTAAAATGAGGGACCTGTAGCATGGTCTGACTTCATACCTGTTGAGAAGACGCTTGAGCATAGGAGCCCATGAGCTAACTCATCCTCTGGGAGACCAAGATCTTGGCATATTCCTGTGGGACAGTTTAGACCCAACCATTTTATTGTAGTGGATTAATTCTAGAAGAGTTATTCTTTTCCACCTGCCCACTTTTCACAGATGAGCTTTGAAGCTGAAGAGATGGAAGTCCATGATTTACTGCATTTCAAATTTTGTCAGGTTGGTTCAAATCAATCTCATCTACAATTTCAACTGAAAAAAGCTAACTTTGCTATGAAATAAATGATCGACAGTTATGGAGTTCTGTCTAGGTTTGCTGTCTACCAGCTGTGGGAATCTACCCAGTAGCTGAAGGATAGTATAAGTTGTTGAACTGAGACTTAGTAAATGCAAGAGGATTTTCCTCTAGAATCCGCAAGTTTCCTGTGCTTGTGCTAATGTTCAGATACTAAACTGCAGTTCAATAATCATTTTATGTGTTCTGGAATTACAAATACAGAAAAAATATCTGCAAGCCTGAAGTTTAAGAACACTGGTGCATGTGAGGATTTTCATTAGTATATTATGAATTGTTAACAATGCAAAAAAATTAATTTAACTTTTCCATTTCTTTCTGCCAGAACACTTCTTCTGTTCTAGGGTACCAAAGATGATCATTATACCTTTCAACTTATTCATAACGCTAAATAACGTAACACAGAAAGGACAATACATTAGACATCTTCTTTGTGCATGAAATTCAACATTAAAAGCTGCAATGAATTAAATAATTCACTGGAGAATGATAGACCATGAGATATTGAGGTGGTCCAATTACAGAGATATTTTACAGCCAGATAAAGCTGCAGAAAAAGATAAGGTTAATAATATAAAATTTCTTTCTTTGCATTCTTTAAGACTTTTATTTTTCTTTGGGGAATGAGAAAGTTCCCCTGCACATGCACTCCTTTGGAAGGAGGGAGCTTCCTCACCAGTTCTCAGAAAAGCCCTTGCAGTGGCTCCAGTGAAGCTTGCAGCAGGCTGTCCTTGGATGCTAACTATGAAAGCAGCAACAAATATCTACCTGTTTTTGATCTGCCTAGAACTATCCATCATTTTAGCATAATACAGTCAATTATTAGATGAGTTCAAATAGAATAGTCATCAGAAAATCAGGGCTAAGGAAAGCTGGTTAGCTCAGGTCAGACAGCACAGTTGGGGATTAAAGAGAGAGGGAAAGGAGTTACGGTGTACAAGGAGGTAACAAAGTGGTTAAGCGTTAAGATAAGCATTCGCTGGCAGAATGGAGAACAGAGGAGTCACTCGCCCTCTTCCTTCTCTGCTCCCTTGACACTCGGATCTGGAACGCTGCCAGATCCCTGCTCCATCTCTTGTGCTATATGCTGGGATAATCATGTTTTTCTGGGTAGGACTGAATTGTCTCCTGTGCTCCCCTAACAGGACAAAAAGTCAAAGGCGACCTTTAGCAAAGCACAGGTCTACCTCTAGGTCATAAAAGCAGAAGCCCAGACAAGAGCAAGAGGGCTGCTGCCAGTCTCAAAAGTGAAACCAGTGGTTTTGAGGTACCTGGAGAAGCTCTGCAGTGGTTTTTGCTACAGTGTGCTCAACTTATAACAGGCATCCTCGTGTGGCGGTGCCTATACACCTCGGTGAAGCTGTGTGCTGAGTGCTGATTGCTGGTGCACATCTCAGTCTCCCAAGCGCTGGCCCTAGGCAGAGGGGATGAGGATACTTGTTAAGATGAGCAGCATGATTCACACTTTTCTGTTTCAGGATGCATTCATCTGGGAAGCGGGGGAGATTCTCAGCTGAGATTTTCTCAACAGAAAGAACACTTTTCTGCTAAACCTTTTCTCTTAAAGCGCTCTGAATTTCTCAGCTTCTCCAGGTATCTTTGATTCCCATGTTTACGCAGGACACAGACAGACACCTTTTTCCCAGGCAGACCAGAGTGACTAACAGTACTATCACTTATGGCTGGTCATCACTACTCCCGAGCTGGAAGTTACAAACCACAAAACTCAGCTGGGAAAACAGAAAGTCAGAAGTGTCTTATCTACACCAGTGCAAATTAAGTCAAAAAGGTGTAAGGCAAAATGCTGAGTTGGCCATTGCAGTACATGAAGGCACGTCCAGATGACTATTTTATGGAAGTACACTCTCTGCATGGAGTGGTGGCTCTTAAGACATTTAAACTACTCCAGCTCTTTCCAGAAGGAACATGTCACTGTTCCCTCAGTTCCTCAGTTGCCTTGCAATCTGGTAGGCACTGTAAGAATGAGGGGCCAGATTAATGAGCCAAACATGCTGTCACTTAAAACTGAGGACTTTCACAGTACAGTCACCTTAGACACATAGGTATATAAACACACACACATCAAAGCTTTCCTAAAGACTGACAGATTCTGTCAACTTTGCATACACAGATGACATTCAATCCATTATTCCAACCAGTTCCCAAAGGTCTCAGTCATTTAAGATTTATATCTCAGCTTGTTGATGGAATCCACTTTATATCTGGCAAAGAAATACTGAACAAGGAAATTGGAGTTAAGCAGTTCACATAAATATGAACCTAACTCTTTGGAGAAAAGATTTTGTGCCATATTTGCATTTAGCTGACAAAGTTCAAGGAAAGCTATTTCTATACTCATTTACTGGTACAATCTATGCAATGGTAAGCTGAAATAAGGAATATAGGATGTCTGTAGGATGTATGCACCTCTTTCCGTCATATGTAATGATTAGTCAACGACCATCCTCATCTCATATCACAGGTTTTCAGTAGTGTTTTCAGGAAAAACAATTCAATATTCAGGGAAGTCATATGTAAGATATAACCACATAAAATTTTCTTGATGA
Source organism: Psophia crepitans (assembly GCA_013399095.1). Taxonomy (NCBI): domain Eukaryota; kingdom Metazoa; phylum Chordata; class Aves; order Gruiformes; family Psophiidae; genus Psophia; species Psophia crepitans. Next base: position 2,106,277 of record VWZZ01000032.1, read on the forward strand.
AAATTCCAACTGATTCCTGCCAGCTCCAAAGACTGAAACAGAAGATTTTCAGAACCCATGGCTTTTAGAAGCTCCAGTCTTGTTAATATACTTTATACTCTGGAAGGGCATAAGCCTGACTTAATTATAGGTTATTTGTTACTGAGAAACTACAAAGCTTTTTCAAATTCATGGTCTGTCTGTATTTTATAAAAAATATTTCTTTGCCTCCTTTAGAAAGGCTTTAAAAGCAAGACAAGTTCCTATGATTTCTTTTTTATAAAGCCTTTTTTATTGTTCCACGTGAATGATACCCTGAGCCTTTTTTGTTTCCTGACAAGACTGTGCAGCAAAGTAATTTTCTTCTGTGGTGAAAATGCAGATGCATCACCTGGTATTGCAGAGCTAGATGACCTCTTATCCCATCCAGATGCCAGCAAGCTGCTCCACTACCAGTCTCCCTCCGAATGTAACAGCATCAGTGATTAACATAGAATCATAGAATGGTTTGGGTTGGAAGGGACCTTAAAGCTATCTAGTTCCAACCCCTCAGCCATAGGCAGGGACACCCTCCACTAAATCAGGTTGCCCAAAGCCCCATCCAACCTGGCCTTGAACATCATGAGGACTGCAAAACTTAAGAAATTGGAACTCAGCAAGTCACAGAATCGCTGATCTTTCATGTAGGGGGAATGTGTCCTGTTCCGGGCTCCCCAGCTCAAGAAAGACAGGGATCTCCTGGAAAGAGTCCAGCAGAGGCCAACAAAGATGATCAAAGGCCTGGAGCATCTTCCCTATGAGGAGAGGCTGAGAGACTTGTGTCTCTTCAGCCTGGAGCAGAGAAGGCTGAGAGGGGATCTGATCAGTGTTTATAAATATCTAAACTGTGGGAGGCAATTGGATGAGGCCAAACTCTTTTCGGTGGTGGGTAGTGAGAGAACAAGGGGCAATGGCCAAAAACTGNGAATATCAGAATTCTTATGGTGACTTTGATTCTCCTTAACAGTTAGGCTATTTCCCATTACTCTAGGGATATAAGAGGGAGAGACTAAATAAAGTTTAGTGCCTTGTAGGGCCCAACAGTAAGATCCTTTAGTAGTCATAATATATATATATATTATATACATAAAAATGAATTCTGTTCTTTGCATATTGCTTCTGTGTGTAACCCTTCTAAAGAGTTCTCAAGTAAAGGTCACTTTTTTCTTCCTTAACATTATTTCCCAGAACAGACTGTTTAAGAACGACAGAGTTGCCAACACTCAAAGCAAATGAATATATACAATATATGCATGTCACTAAATTTAAGCATTTGTATTAGATTTAAAACAAACAGGCAGTTTACTAACCAGATCAGTACAAAAGCCGTTTCTGTAATCGAGTTGGCACCAGTTCACAGAAAATATAATTTGAAAAGGTTCACATTTAAATGAATCTTGCTTTTCATGCTCAAATGTCATTCCAAACTCTTAAGATAAGATATTAACCCTTCATTCACTTCTATTTAAAGAACTCAGCACTGAGCTCGAATAACCTTGACTGCACTTACTCACCAAAATATAAAATCAAAGAAAAAGACAACCCTTCCTCCCTGTATTGCAATCACTTAGAGTTCTAAGAAACACCAACCACAAATAGGTGGATAAACGTACAGTTTGCAGCTAAATTTCTGCCCTTAGACTTCACCATGTGTGGGAAAGCCTCATCCCTGCCTTTATCAATTACATCTTTCGAAATGAGTCGCTTAACCCCTTTCAAGCAGTGCCTGTTCCCCGCACCGGGGGAGCCGGACAGCTCATGCGGGGGCACTCACGGCAGCTCCACTCCTAGTTCCTCCCTTGCCCACCTGAACGGAGGGAAGGGTTAAGCTCTCTTCCACTCGTTCAGGGCTCCGCTCCAGACAATGCTGACAAAACTGTGCAAAATACAGAGTTCTTCTAACTCATTGTCATCCCAAGGGACTCAGCTAGTCCAAGGGAAACTGAGCATAAGGGGACTGCACAGGGAATTCCCACGTCAATCCACTGCTTCCTATAGTCAGACAGACCACTGGAAAACACGTGAACTTATATAGGCACATAAAATGTGTGTCCATGAGTAGATACTACATACACACAGCATACATACACACACGTATGCATACGTATATGTATAAACTGACACATTTGTGCCTACGTGTCTTTACACACAACCTGGTCTGCCTGGAATCCTCTCTTCCTGTAAAAACCATAGGAGGAAATGGAAAGTAGCTGTTGGCAAAAATGGCTATATAGCATGTTCAGCTGGGCAGGAAGATGAGAATCCCAGCATGACCTGTAGCTTTACTTTCCACCATGTCCCACAGCAACTTTGCTTTATCATGAGCCTTGAACTCAAAATCCATCAGGAAGAGTGGTCTGGTATATGCCATCTGCTCACAGCCAAAACATGTATCTGAAGACACAAAGGTTTATTCAAGCCAATATGTCTGGAGAGTTAGTGGTACATGGGTTTTCTGTGAGCTTTATCTATGCCAGTCCTAAGTGATTTCCCACACTGGAGTCAAAGGGTTCTCACCGTTTCCTGAATGGTCAGATTTCTTATGTGAGAGATACAATTTGAATCTCTACGTTTCTAAAAGCTCCGACAAATACTCTTAGAATGATAGAATGGTTTGGGTTGGAAGGGACCTTTTAAAGGTCATCTAGTCCAACTCCGCTTGCAATGAGCAGGGACGTCTTCAACTAGACCAGGTTGCTCAGAGCCCCATCCAACTTGACCTTGAATGTTTCCAAGGATGGGGCATCTACCACCTGTATGGGCAACCTGTTCCAGTGTTTCCCCACTCTGATCATACAAAAATGTCTTCCTTATACCTAGTCTGAATCTATCCTCTTTTAGTTCAAAACCATTACCCCTTGTCCTATCACAGCAGACCCTGCTAAAAAGTCTGTCCTCATCTTTCTCATAAGATCCCTTTAAATACTGAAAGGTCACAATTAGGTCTCCCTGGAGCCTTCTCATCTCCAGGTTGAACAACCCCAACTCTCGCAGCCTGTTTTCATTGGAGAGGTGCTCCAACCCTCTGACTGTTTTTGTGACTCCCCTCTGGACCCACCCCAAGGTCCATGTCCTTCTTATGCTGGGGACCCCACAGCTGGATGCAGTACTTTAGGAGGGGTTTCAGTATTTGAGTAGAGGCGGGGGGAATCACTTTCCTCAACCTGTTGGTCACGTTTCTTTTGACACAGCCCAGATATGGTTGGCTTTCTAGGCTGCAAGTGCACATTGCCAGGTCATGTCCAGCTTTTCATTTACCGGTACCCCTAAGTCCTTCTCTGCAGGGCTGATCTCGATCCCTTCATCCCTACAGAGTGGTCACACTGACCTGCTGCACAGCCACTACTCCTTGTGACAGCAAATGGCGCTGCCAGCCACTTTGGTGGCACTCCGTGCACTTGCTGTGCTTCCACGGGCTCTCTTCATTCTTCAGACCTGTTTGCCTTGTAAGTTTTTTAACAGGATGGTACTCCTCATTAGTGGAGCTTTTGAATTACTGAAAGGCTGTGTAACATTTAATTAGTCTTTATCTTTACAAGTAATAAAATGAGTACCTTTTGGTAAAAGAAGGCAGTCTCCGGCATGCCGCCGGATAACAGCAAGTTTTTGATTTTCTATTCAAACAGCTATCAAACAGATTATAATTTTAGCTTCATTATTTGGCTAATTCATATTTCCTTAAAAGACACACGAGAGCAGGTTTATAAATATTGCAACAAAGAAACTTGGAATCAACAGTGAGAGGGGTTTCAAAGCTGACAGATGAGAACAATACTTGTAAAAATACAGTTTGTATTACCTGCAAACTGATTGGTGTTTGCTAGTTTCACTGAAATAGAAATATTCAAGACCTTCTGATACTTTTGCAATTTACCTGTTGGTTACTGACACACCATGTCTTTGTTTTGAATCACCTTCAGTATTATCGTATCATTCTCAAATATTGGAAGTCGCCTTCTGATTTCAACAAATTTTTAGACTTTATGTCACTGTAAAACAAAATAAAAATTACAAAAATAACATAAATTTAAAGTTTAAAATTCAGTACAATTATAGTACCAAGACTGGCTTCTCCCAAAGACGTATTGCTAATTATTTCTCAAACCATCATTGTACAATTTGCTCTCTGAAAATCTAACTCTGATGTCATATAACTAGAGTAATACCTGTTACTGCACAGAAGATATTTTTTCATTTACATCAGTAAGCAGAAGGTAAGGAGGAACTTCTTACAGTTGTCTAGTACTCTATAGAGGCAGTACAGGGAAAACTGTAGTGGTTAGTCCAAGAGTATTTAGTACATGAAAATGGTTAACATTGAACTAGAGGATATTTTCTTTTGTGAGCAAAAGAAGTATTTAGGTGAAATATGAATATGTAAGATTAAGTCTTGAGTTAGAATCATTTAACCTTTTTGTAAGCATTGTTTCATAAACAAACCCACAAAATTACCAAAAAAAAAAAAGGTTGAGATTTTGATATAGTACAAATAAAAGTTGAAGTACTGTAAAGAATTTAAAAGTCTTCTAATGTTGTTCACATTGACAGTTCCCCTTAACTGAACATTTGCTGCTACTCCTCCCTTCTCATTTATCCAGCAAACTTGTTCCAACTAGGAGTAAGGAGGTGCCAGAGGGGACTTTATCTGAAGCACAGGGATACCCACTGCAGATGTTCACCTGGCTCTCCCTGCCGCAGGGTGAGTTGCATGTGCTGCCTCTGACACTGTACTTCTCTGCTGCCACTCCAGCTGAGCAGAGGAGATGCCTTTTCTCCTCACAAGTGAAACCTCAAGCTCTCATCATAAAACGTCTGCAAAGAGAGGTAGAATAGAGGTTAGAGAAGGAGGGACTTTTAATGTACTTCTCAGGAACTCTTCTTTCTCGTTCTTAATTTTTTTTTTTTTTAGAGATATTTATCCGTGATGGTCATCCTGATCCACTTGCTAGAGGTTCTAGCAATTTCACTAGAGAAAATGTAACCAATCTGTTTGGTGTTTGACTTTAAAAACTAGGAAATATGGAAAATGTACATAATCTAAAGCAGAGTGGGGTAGTGTCCATTTTTGTGACATTTTCCTGGAGTCACTCCATGGATCACAACTACAAAACCCAAAAGTACACTCTAAGACACACATAAACACACATCTGTATATACATAACTATATCCTTTGGACTCAGCCATGCTAATTCATAATTCCAGCTGCAGGATTCTCCAATGTTTTAATGATCAGACTGAATAAATGCAATTAACATCTACTTTATGTGACAGAATAAATTTGATCTTGTCTAATTCAGCTTTTCAATCTAGCCACCATTCATTAAACTGAAAGTTTGTTTCATTGGACTGTTTGGTGCAGAATAAATACTACTTTGTAAAGTAATGTGATATGAATAAATATTTTGTAACAATAAAAAAGAGTGTCTTGCTTGACTACAGAAATAACAGAACACTTGTATTTCCAATATACTAAGATGCCATATGGAAAACAAAAGAATTTCCAGCAAACCTTTCTGGTGACATATTGAGGTCAATGTGAATCTGTTCCTGGCAATGCCAGGATAACATTTGCAAACTCTTAACTTATGGGTGCTGCAGAGAAAAAAATAACTGATCATATTGAATAATTCTCATAGCTAGTCAAGGTCATGTAAGTACTCTTAGCAATGCCCTGTACTGCTTATCATTGCAGCTCATTTTGGACTACTTAGATGACAAATGTTCCCTCCACCATGCTGCTCATTGAAGAACGGGCAATCAGCTTGAGTTACCTCTCGAATATTGGTTTGGGTTTTTACAAGTTATCTCCCATTTCCTTTTTGACAACTCTTTTGATCTGTCCACTTCCCTGTTGCCCTCAAATTTCAATGCAGTCTGTAAGGTTAATATTCCCTTAGATAGTTAAGACAGAGTATATTGCTTCAGTTTCTTTAGGAAAAGAGAAAATTAAGACTGCAAGCATAGAAAACTTAATTATGTTGCTTTCTGTTTGATACTGGACAGCTGGTGCATGTACACAGAAAATATTTCCAACCTTGGTACCATTTCAAAGATATTAAATTGGAATTATTCCCTGAACTCAGTATTTGTAAACATTCAAAATGTGAAAGACGACTCTGTAGTGCAGAACAGGATTTTAATCAGCATTTGGTGTAAAAAGAAATGTCATCATGACATGTAGTAAATAAAATACGTTAGGTAAAAAATGCAGCTAGGAGCATGACACTACTAGAAATAAAGTAGAAAAGTTATAAATGATACAATTAAGTTTTGTCTTTAAAAATCTCTAATTGCTGTAGTTCTAAATGGAATGACTTGTCTAAACAAAGCAAGTAATTACTGTTTAATGCCTGCATGACCTGGAATAAATAAATGATGTTAACGACAGGTGCGAAGACACAAATAATAATACAGTGTTGACATTGATCTCTCTACCTTTATTTTGTTTTGTTTTAAAATAAAAAAAATGAGTATACATTCTAAATTATAGCAGCAAGCCTTTTCTTTGCATAGTGTGGAGTGAGTCACAAAATGCAACAATGTATGGTAAGAAAGCAAGCCATCAGGATGAAAGGGAATTAATTTTCACTGTCTCACTGTATTCACTGAAGCAGCCAAACAATTTATTCTGTTGGGTTTTTTCCCTTCCCTGGCTTCTATATTTACACACAAGTTCAGCATCTTTCTAGCTGATGAAAAAAAAGTGCGTAAAGGGAACATTTTATTTCTGTTTAAACATAAAAGATCTGTGATACAGGACTGCTTTTTCTAGCCTTTGGTCAATATGTGCAATAAACAACAGCTGACAGTCTTTTGAGAGATTATAGTAGGCTCCACTTTTCTAGGATTTGCTAAAATCGTTTCCCTTAAATTCACACCTGTGATAACTTATTTTTTTAATTGATAGAGATGCCCGGTAGACCTTTTTTTCCCCTTTTCTAGGCAGCAAGGAGATAACAGGGAATATTTTAATATTAATAAAATTTAATATATATAAATACAATTTGACCTAGATAACTGCTAAAAGAAATCTGAAAGTAAAAGCAGGATAAAACTTATACAAAGATATATGACAACTGGTATTCTACCAATGTTTGCTAGATTTTTAAAACTACTCTTTTAGTAGGTGAGCTATAGGTGTAGAGGGAGGGATGATCGCTTGTGCATTGTTTGTTTGGCCAAGGTTTTGTTATTGCTTTTCCAGTATCCCTGCTCTCATAATTGGTTGAAGCTTTTATAAAAAAGGGTATTATTTCTATTATTGTATTGCATAAAACAGGTGAAGTAATACGGAAAAGTTTAATGAAAATGAAAATAATGCCTGGTAAAGCAATTTACAACTGAAAAAGGTGTAAGAATATTGGCTTTGGACATGCTGAATGAGTATTAACCAAAAGAATCTTGAGAAATCTGCCTTTTTAGCAGAAATCTGCCTTTTAGTTTAAATATGGCTCAGTGCAGAAGCTGAGAGAAAAGTTCTCAAGAGCAGAAAAGGCAGAACGTAATTTTACAACTAATTATTAAAAAGAAGGCACAGTTAGAAATACGATTACTTGCTACCTTCACCTTAGGATCATTACTGCCAAGGTAGACTAATAATGCAATTACTTTTAGAATAAGTTCTTACTTTGCTGAATTAACAGAAACTGGTAGATGTACAATTTAATATGCAAATTGAAAAAGGGGGTTGTAGAATTCTGGCAAGAATTCCCTTTTTATTTGTGTGTGCTCATTATTTTAAAAGGAATCTAGATACATTTCTTCAACTTAACTAACTCTTCTTTCTTTCTGTCAAGTAATGGCTTCTCATCATAATTGCTACAAATTGAGATCTCCAAGATTGCTGAAGGGAGTTACGTATTCAATTCACTGTGAAAGCCAGAGACAGAAGAGTGTTACCCTGAGTTTGAAACTCACACATGTTCACTCTCATACTGTGAAATAAATGCCACCTGGATTTTAATAAACCCTTTTCATTAAAGGACTTTGAAGCATTTATGAAATGTTTCAGATTAAAAATAAAAAATTATTTGGATTTTTTAGGTCAAAAGAAATTACCATCGAAGATGTTCAGACTCTTTTGGTAGTTCTTATGCCTGAATCTGTCTGTGAAGTCTCAGTATTACAACATTATTTTAGATTGGTTTTAAAATATTTAAATATTAAAACAACTGAGGTATGACATAATTTTTTTGATGTTATATGACACTTGAGCCATATTGTGTTTTAAAACAGACTTGAGGTCCAATGTAAGATAATTTTTCCATTTGAAAGGTTTTTAAACATTTTTAAATATATTTTGACTGTGTGTCAGTGAAAAAACCCAAGCACTTGGAATAGTTTCACAGATGTAATTGTATTGAGAGATTACTTTGGAGATGGGAGGATCAAGAGTGACTTCTAGCTTAGGAATAACTTGTTACCTAGAATATGGCAGTCAGACTTCAGTTCTTGCCTTCCCTATTTGAGAGTTTTTCATCAAGCATTTAATTTCATTCGTTTAAAATTGAGGCATATGTTTGAAGTTGAGTTTCCTACATTCCATCTTGAACAATTAAGCATCCAAGCGTAAGTACTCACTTCTTTTTCCCATTAGGAGAAAACCTGTGGGTTTGACCTGAAGCAGGCCTAGCATCCATAATGTCAGATGCTTCATTTTTTGGTATCTGCTGATACCACATAATACTGAAACCTCTCTATGCATCAAGGTTATTAATGTAATGGCTGGAGATGGTTTAAAACTGCCTGCTGCCATTCTGACTGGCATTTTTACGGTCAGCTTCCAAGGGAAAATGCTCCTAGAAAAGGTCATATAATTTCTTACTCTCTCCTTAAGACTCAGATGTCCACTCGAGGTTGCTGAGAGAGGATGCTCATGGAAAACTCTGCTGAAGGTAGGGAGATAGGGAGGGAAGGATTTGTTTTCTCTCCTGAAGATATGGGGAATAGTTTTGTTATAAAACATAGCTGAAGGAAGAGGTCTGCTCCATTTTTCTGGATTAAACCCAGGACTGAGTTGAAGCTGGTGCTCACGCATCCTGAGGGTATTTTTTTAGTCACTACCTTTTTTAAGAGCATGCCTGCACAAATGTGTGGAAGCACATACAGCAGAGTCGATGTTCTGGCTCTTCCTTATGTCCTTAAATGAAAATAGTTACTATTGCTGCATTCGTGGTGAAGCTCAGTCTTGGTTAAGACATCTTTAAAAAGCTAACATCCTGTAGCCACATGCTGTAAATCTGCTCAGTCTTCCACAGACAAAGTTTTAATTAGATATGCTTCAAAGTCAATTTATTGATAACCACGGAATCTTCTGATTAAAAAGGAGGCACCTATGGAGGTCAAGTGACTCCAGACCTAGGCAGTAGTTGAGCTGGATTTTAGGATTACAGTTAGGATTTAGGTGTCTAAATGTCATGTTCAAGCATCTAGTTGCTCCTTTTAAAAAAAAACAACTATGAGGACTAACCAGCCCTAGTTATACCAACAGAAAGAATTTTATGGAATATTTCTTCAGCAAGAAAACCTTCAAAGTCATGAAATTTATGATTTTTTCCTGAGTGGCTTAGGTAAAGGATAGAACCATTTCAATCAAATGGGATAAATATTTGATCTTTTTGATCCCAGGTAAAAGTGGATGTCACTGTAGTTTGTGCTTTCAAAGCTTTCAAGAAGTACTTTGCTTTCAGAAAGTGTAGCACTGTAGCTTCACTGTCCCTGCCTTTCTGCAGACTCATCATCATGCAGTTGACAGAAAAATGATGAAGCAATGGCAATTAAAGAATGAAACCTTTAATAATGACAGGTATCCACAGAGTCCTAAGAGTGCTTAGCAACATGATGCATTTGGTGATATCACCAAAACCGGTGAATGGCAAATTTAAGATTTAATATCTATTGTGAAAAACATTCCAAGATTTGCAGCTTTCTAGTAGCTACTATACTTAAATGTTTTTCCTTTTTCTTATTTTTAAACATTTACCGCTTCACTTATGATCTGATCCTGCATGATGGAAGGTGTTTGAATTTTCATAGCTGTGGGATATTTTCAAGCCAAAAGGACAATAGGTGCAAAACTCCTCTTTAAATTCTCTCCTAGTATTTTCAGTTGTCATAGGATAAAGTCTTGGGAAACAAATACTATGGGACCATATATTCATAGGAGCCAAAGGCCTAGATCCTGCAAAAAAAAATCTCATTGACCAAGGGTGTAAATCTGAATTTCTGAAATACACATCACTGCTGTAACTTTCAGCAGATTAGCAGATACATCTACGAGAATATGTACAAAGAGACCTTATCTCCTTCGCTGACCATTTTTCATGCTGATTGACCATAAAATACCTTGGAATTGGAAGCTATAGGGCTTCATTAGTGGTCATAGGACTGTACTAACTCACTTCTTCTCTTCAAGCTAATTAACCCTGCTAAGCACCTTGAGTACTCTCCAAGCAAAAGTTACTGCAAATACTTATTCCATATGAAAATATTAGTATGTACAATAAAAACCACGAATCAGTTCAATGTGCCCTAGAGTCTTCTTTCATGTAGAAACCTGTATCTTTACCACGGAGTTCAGGGTCCTTTTGCTGTAGATCGCATCCATTACATAAGTATAACCAGGGAGTGCCAGCTACTTCATGTATTAGTAGGAATCTAAGAAGTAATGTTCTTGTCAGTAGGAACAGCAGCTCAATTCATCTTACTATGCCCAATCACAACCTTGTATAATAATGTTGTGCTCCCCCAGAGAGGAACAGAATGTTTCCTTTTGTCTTCATTTAGTGTTTGCCATTTACCCTTTTTAAATAATATGCTGCAGTTAGGAATCCTCATGCTGCTAAAATTAAAACATTGTTTTCCTTTTGGCATCCAGGGATCTGCGAGACAACACGAAGAACTGGTGCATGTGACCCTTTTCAACAAGGAAAGGTTGAAAGGCTGCATTTTAGGCTTGGCTCCTAATTTGCCTATTAACAAATGACACGTTTGGGTGTTTTACTGCATACGCAATATTCCTTGCTCTGGCGATGTCCCTGCAATACCTGTGGGGAACCTACAGCGAGGGAAGAAGGGACTTTACAAAAAATATATCTTACTCCGAGTATGCAAGGCTGTAGAGGAGGCTGCTGCAACCCTGGCAGCCTCCAAGGAAATATTATTCATTATGTATTTACAGTTATTGGATTAAAACTTTGTAATGTGCTCTGTTCAATTAATAATAATACAGAGCGGAATGAGCTATGAAATGCATTGTGCCTTTTAAAAGATCTAATATAAGAAAAGACAAGCAGTTTGTCCTAATGAATGCATCTAATTGGTGCACTTTATTATAAAACACTGGAACAGCATTTTTCACAAGGCAGTTCTATTTGTAACAGGCTGTCTCCAGCACGTCAGGGTGTAATAAATGTGCTGCAGACTAGAACTGCTGATTAGCATTTCTGGAAACCCGGGAAGTTAGTGGAACTTGTTTGCCATTGCGGAAAGACCTTCCGAATCCTTACCGAGGGACCCACGGCACTGTGATCCGTTAGGGATACACTTATGTGCCCGACCTTCTGGAGAGCTCTGCTACCAGCCCACGGTATGCACGCACAACTGCGAAAACCGACCAGCCAAAACAACAAAGAATTGCTACTACTTTGTTGTACCCCTGGTGACTTCCACAGTATTGATATACAAAAGAGGCTTTCAATAAATACTGTCTTCAACAAAGTAGAGTTTTCACAGCAATAACTTGAGATAGATGTATGGTTTATGTATGACGGTAGCTCAGTGTCCACATCATCCTTTGTTCATTTTTGATGAATGTAAAGAGGAAGGAAGAAAGGATGCACATGCAAGATTTCTTTTGAGTTATAAGAAGAAACAAAAAGCCCTAGAGGCACTTCTGAAAACACACCTTAAAGCCTTAGAGGAAAACAGTCAACAGTCAATATTCTTTTGGCAGGACCCAGATAGAGAATGACATGACAGCATTCGAGCAAAATAGTTTAGATAATATCAAATCTATGCAGAAATCAAATCTACACTGAAGAAATGAGAGACTGGGAAAGGACTGAGCTTTGACCCAGGATTCTTTTGTTTGCACTCTCAATAACTAAAAAGTAGCTCTTCAGGCCTTTATTTCCCAAAAAAAGCTGTACCAGTAAATAGTCAATTTTATTTTCTTGCTTTTGAAATAGAGGATACCCAAGAAAGCTTCCTTTAGAAAAATAAAAGTATCATTTCAGGCACAGGAGAGAGCCTTCAGTCCTCATATAAGGAACCTTTCAGTCTCAGCAGTAGCCTTCATTTCCCTTCATATGCACTGCTGAAAGGTGCACCCCACACTCCTTGCTGGGGCTTGCAGTCCATTAGCCTGAACCTGGGAAACACGTCTCCCAGCTTTATGGTGTTGTTCAGCCTAACCGCATTAATCTGCCTTAATACATTTCCCTATAATAAGATGGATCCACCCCATTACTTCTACTAATTTATCTGAAAGAACAGAGGCTTCCACAACGGTTGCTCGGGCACTGCCCTGGTACCTATAGTGTTCAAAAACCTGCTGATTCTTTCTAATGTAAAGGGATAAATTATACAGCCATATAGGGAGAGTATGACTGTATATTTACCTTCATTAATGCCCCTGTCCCTGAGAAAGGCAACTTTATGATCAGGGAGTAATAAAAACAAGGTCATGGGTTACAAGTAAACATGCTTTGTGTATGTATTTCTGTTAGGAGTCTCAGATATAAATGTTCAAGCGAGGTAAAAGAAGAAAACTGGCATCAAGCAAGCATAATCAGGGTACCACATGCCGCCTTCTGTCAGACAATATACAAACTGACTGGCCTCAATCACATCTTACTAGGTTTTAGCACCAACCGATGCTTGGAGACCAAACCACAGGGAAGTTGAGTGGAAGTTTTGGATGACGTACACATCCCAGGACTGGGCTCTGCTGCCCAGACCACCAGTGGTGGCTGGGGCACTTGCGTATGATGCACAAAATGACCCAGGGAAAGCTGCAAATCCTGCTTTGGTACCACTCCATCCTGGCTGCCCATTCTGGTCTCAGGTTGTCAAAGAAGTGTAATTGATGATCATGCTAGAAAAAAGGCAAGGCTTATGTAATTCACAGCATCTTTGCTGTACTCCTGCTACCCCTTCCTGTCCAAGGGTGGGTGTCATGGGAATAATTATGTTGATTAAACAAGTCCAAGTAACACTGCATCAGTGAGCTATGCTGGCTTTGGGCCACTCTGCACAGTATCTGGACCACTATCTTCATTATATTAACATAATATTATATGCTGGTGCTTCAGAATATTACTTCCCTCGTTGTCTGTTATCTACTTTTCAGCGGTATCTACTAATCCTGATCCTGATTTGTACATCATTGTGTCCCCAGATGTCTGTGGCCTTCTGTTCTTCCACTTCAAACCCCATTTAGGGGCAGCATCTAGGACTCGACAGGGCAGAAAGGTGAATGGGAATGAGTTTGGAAGACTTTCTCTTCATGGCATTGTCCCTTCACAAGACCCTGGGGCATACGTTAAAGTCCCAAACGTTATTTAATGCTGTTTCCCCTATGCTCAGATCCCCCCAATAAATTTGCTTGTAAGACAGCTGCCTACATATGGTTTGGATCACAGGTCCCTCAGGAATCATGATTTCATGAGGGAAACATGTATTTCAAGAAATAAACTCTTTATGAGTCTTCTGAAATTCTTCGGAGACTTCAAAGACATGACTGTACAATAGCATGTGTATGGCCTCTTGACATTCAATAGACAGCACGGAGAAAACCAAACCAAACCAAACCAAAACAAGAGCAAAAGCCTTCTCTTTTGTGCCTTTGATGAGAGGATATAAAAGAAATTGTGAGTTTCCTTTTTAAAAACTGTGGTCCTAATTAGGATTTCTTACACACTGGAAACAATCTGCTTAATAGGTCATAAATAAATTATAGTTATTCTACATATACAGTCAGGATACAAACCTGAATTAGCTCAGCTTGATGGAAAATATTTGTGTATCTTGTAAATCAGACTGTGTCATCTAAAGGCATATTTCACCATGCATTTTCAATTGATTGAGCCTGAACTGAAATGTTCCCTTTTGGGTCAGAGGCTGGTATTGGCCTTTTAACTTGCTGTGCAAGAGCTTCCAGGCCTGAACTTTCTCAAGCATAAATGTCAATACAGGAGTCGAAGTGTTTGGCTTATTGCAGTTAAGATATCTTTTTGTGTATGTCCATATATAGGATAACATTAATATTAAAAAAAAAATTCCTAAGTTCTGTCTATTATTTAAAATATATGCCAACATACAAAATAAACTAAAACATACTGCAGAGATTCCCCTACATGTTATCTCTGGAATACATACAGTACTGTAGTTTCTTAGAATAAGTGCATAATGCATAAACATTTCTGATGGTAGCTTATAAAAAGGACATGCACACTGTATGATTATTACAGACTAGTTTTCTATCTCTGAAAGGTTCATGATAATTTTGTTTCAGTGTTCCTGAAGAATAGTATGGGGTGCAAAAAGCTATCTTAAATACATACAGAAAGGTAAAAAATAAAATGGAAAAATGCATACTGAAAATAGATGAGAGTTCTTAGAAAAGGAACTATTATTTACATTTCGAATATTTTATTATCCCTTTGGTCTGAGCTAAATTTCAGGTTGTTTCTGCAGCAGAAGTGTTTTCAGAGCCTGCACAGATCTTCTCTAGCTGAACAGAGGAGGAAATGAGCAACAGAGGTGAGTGTCTGCTCACATTTCAGTCTCTTGCAGTCACCATTTTACCCCAAAACAACTCAGTGACTAACTATACTCTTAAATTACCACTCATTAAGCTAGCATCATGCGTTTATAATGTACCGGCTACTGTACATCAAATTGCTAAAATAACCGCTTTGACTGACTTTGGCTTACCTTAGAAAGATACAGCAACTACTCTTATGTTTTGGGAAGTGACTTCTCCTCATCCCAAGCCTCTTGTTTGCTGAAACTGAGTAAATGCATTATAGAAGAGCTGAAAGGTCTATTTCCTGGTAGATTACAGGGCTTTATTATTTGTAGCTTCACGGGTCTTGGTGTTCATTTTTTAAAATATCTGCCCTGATTAGGATTTTTTTCCATGATTCAAACATGGTCACTTTCTTCGGCAGAAGTGAATGAAAATGAAGTTTTTTATTAAAGATTGTAAGTGTTTAAAGAGCACAAATATGCAAATGCAGTCTCCTCACAGGAGTAGTGAAAACAGCAATATTAAATATATTTCATGGCTAACGTATGTTGCTTTTACAAAAGTGAAAGCTGTATGACTGTATTGTCATCCTACTGTGACTATGTTGTACTAAGTGTGGTTTATTAATATGATTTTTGGTTGGCTGGAGTGCAGGGCTCAGTTCAGGATACTGTATACAGTTAAGTCTTGTGTGACAGCATACTTTTGCCAATATAATTCATATAATTCATTTCCTCGTAAATTGTTGAGCAAAATAAAAATCAAATTCTAAATTTACCTATTAATTTTGACACAGTTTGGAAAGACAGAAAACATTCACTTGAAATTGTATGACCATACATGCAGGTACATAGTTTGATGTCCTCGAATCTGTGAAAAAAAGATCGATACGCGGGAATTTAAGAGGGCTTAATACTTATCTAATATTTTTCCAAAAATAGTCAAGCTTCTCAATACCGTCATCACTAGCTGTGCTAAGTGGTTGGTCACACTACAGCATTTCTCTTTTCTGATTGTGTAATCTCTTCCATAAAAAAACAAGTGCAAATGTCGAGTAGTGTTTGAATGGGAAGTAACGGGTTATTTTAGTCATATGTAGTTTGGTTTGGAAAATAAATGTATTCCTCAGAAGAATATCAATGTCCAAAGAGTCAAGTAATGAGGACGGAGCGAGCAAGCGAGCAAACAGCCAATAATGGCTCATGTTGCCAGCTGTTAATACAGACTAATGGAACCCAAAGGTAAAGACACCCCCGTAAATGCTGGCTCAGCACTATCTGACGAGTCGCCTCAGAGGTACGTTTGCCCATAAAGAAGTCTGGACACATATTACAAAGCAGATGAACGCACGCAGTTGTCACAGTAGAGTCAACCTTTGTGCCAGGTTTCAAAGCACACCTAGCGCACGGCTGAGGCATGAGACAGCATTACGTATCAACCTCTCCAGGCCTTAGTGGCAAAGCTCCGTATACACGCAACCTGAATTTATAGAAGGGGCGTAAACAGCTATAGAAATAGACTTCTGCCTTTCCTATATATTTATACATGAAATTGCCAAGAAGACAATGTTGTAGGGATGCACACTTCCGAATACATGGGTACTCTCTCAGACCAGTCAAGCCCATAAGCTCCCGAATGGTCATATACAAGCCAGAGCCAGAGCCAGAGCCAGAAATCGGATGCCCACGCCTGCTTTGGAGCCCTTGGCCATTTGGGACTCAGACACTTTTGAAAATGAATCTCCCCAATAGCATGTCTATACCCATATCGATGCATGCATATGTTCATGTGAAAGCATGTGTACATAGGAAGTTTATATGTGGCATCCAACCATATTGTTCCTAAACCTCAAGCATAGAGCCCTGGAGTGTCTAATGGACTCACTGTTGTTTCTTAGGAGTTCAGAAACTGAAATCACCAGGCTTTGTCTTCCTCAATTATTTATTTCTCATCTACGATCACTTCATCTCCAAGGATATGAATGTGATATTACTCAGCTGTTTATTCCTCATAAAACATTTTACTACATTTAGGTATGTCAAATCAACGTAGAAATCTGTAATAGGCTTATTAAACCAGGTCATTACAGTCTTCTTATTGCTCAGTATTGATAACAGGACTGAAAGATAATAAAACACGATGTTTCAAAAGTGAGCAATAAAAAAGTCACAGAAGAACAGAATAAAAATTTTATTATGCAGTGTCAAGAATGTAAATAGTTTCAAAAGTGTTACTGTCAAATCTTTCGGGACCCATCTCATGGTGCAGTCTCTTCTCAAAAAGAGAAAATAGAAATAACTTCACAATGCAGACTGATAGTTTATAAAATCAGTGCAGACAACGCTGTGCTCAATGATCTGTGTTGATTTACATCAGCCTACGTTTTGGATACCAACTCTAAACACATACTATAGAACCAAAATTTGAGCTATCACAGAAAAATATAAAAGTTGTTAATTTAGGAAGTAACATCTTCCCACAGTTGAATTGTCAGGCCATCCATCTATACTCTGGAAAACTACTTTTTTCTTCCCCCCTCCCCAGCTCCCTAGAAACATTCCTTATCTATAAAAGTAACACACCTCTTTTTTATTGCCTGATTGTGTTCCAAGCTTTATTTACATAAAAGTCTTCTCAGCACAAATATTTATGCATGAGATGATAAAATTCTGTTTCAAGAATATCTTCGCAGGGGAGTTGGAAATGCACATCTTGGGAATATTTCGGACAGCAGTAGGCAGTTACTTAACTGCTGTATGTCTGTGACCTTTTCAGTACCTGCGTGTGTTTTCCAGCAAAAGTGAATCTGGAACTGAGTTAAGATTCCAGTGGAAAGGATCTTCTGTATCTTTTTAGAAGTTTTTCTTTTTAATTTGGCATCAAAATTCCACTTGGGTTGTATTTTATTCTTATTATATGGAAGTCCCTTTACAAAACCTGGCCCTTATGTGACAGTCAAGGCTGCCACTGTATTTCCAATATTTTTCCACATTCAGTTGTATGCAACAAATAAGTAAGATGAAAGAAAACAGTGAAGTAGGTTTGGAGATTAACAGGTATATCCTACGTCATCAGCAATAGCAGAGCAGTTGAACTACTGTCTTTTATTTGGCAGCTGAGCTGAATAACTGCTTTGAAAATTTCTGCCTAAAAGTAATTTTTAGGGAAAAAGTAGTTTAGTCAACAGAGAATTTCTAGTAGCAAATAAAGGCAACTTAGACATTTTGAAACTGTGCCAAGATTTCTAGAGAAAAGTTGGAATTCTTTTGCAAGAATTTTCCTGCCATGTTGCTTTCCTGACCATGAATTCTAAAGCCAAAATGGTTGCTCAGCTGTTTCAGCCATAGTAATTCCTACAAAGGCTAAGCAATTTGAAAGCTGCCATTTCATAACATCTTTATGTAAGACACTATATTTTTTTTCTTCTTTGTCTTCAAAGATTGAACATCATAATTTCATATACTGAAACTAGGAGGAAATAACTTTTAAGGATTAAATATGATAGAATACTAAATATGTTCGAAAAAGTGATCCATGTTCCAATCTGATGCTAAGCAGGTAGCTTGAAAATAAGTTTTGTATCCCCAGTCTTTGTTTTATGATATCTGATTGAAAGATGGTGTATTTAATTCCTGTTAAACACTGTTGGAAGTACTGACACATGAATATAAGCTCCACATAGGTATCAGGAAAGAGTGGAGATTGAATGATGAGGCATTGGCTCGAGACAGTAAGTTTTCTGATTAATTAAAAAGGGGAAAAATATATTCTTTTACAACCTAAGAATTTAGGGTGCATTTCATCACGCAGGGGAGCCAACACTTTGCAGGATTAAGCAAATACCAATTCTGCAGCTGTTATCCATCAATTTTTGCAGATACTAGATAAAGCTAAATCAGTCTCACAGTCTTAATTTTTTTCTAACTCCTAGGCCTTTCATTTTTCATCTTGACAATGTTTCTTTAGAGAAATGATAAACATACCTTCTGAAAGAATGAAGAGAGACAAATACTTAGAAGTAACACAGAATTCCTACATTTTTGCCTGGACAGAGTGCATCCCACAAATAAAAGGGGAAGTCAGCTCGTTGCTCTTGGATTTTCCAAGCTTCCCTGCTCTGAGAAGCAAAGGGGCCAACAGCAGGAGCAGTGGAGGTGAGCATGTTGCTGCCAATTAAAAAAAGAGAGAGCTGGACCCATATGAGAAGCTTTTTAATAGACCTTAGAACCATTTTCTAATGTCACATTTTGAGACCATGCTTCAGACATGTCTGATGTTTTTACCAGAACACAGCACAGTTTATCTGATAATTTTAGTGTGCTTTACACTTTAAAAGTGCAATTAATAGAATACATACCAAGCAATCAGATGACTACTTGTGACCTTTCAATTTACACTGCAACAAAGGCACACACTTGGAATTCACTAGTAAACCATTTTCTGGCTTTCATACAGCCGTTTTAATGGAGTTTGGCAATATTTAAATCAAAAGGGGAAAGATGAAAGCTAATTACAACCAATATACTAATGCTCAAATAATTTGTATTAATAGAAATTAAAAAGAAAGGGGCCAAAAGGAGCCAACATTACATGGAGCAAGCACATTTTTCTCTACTAATTTAAACATCACTGTGGGATAATTTCTGTGTTGATCTGTGCCAATATTGTGTGACTTTTATTAACATGAATGAAACCACTGAATTTATCTACAACAGAGTGAAAAAGTGTGCCACATTATTTTTGAATGCACATGAGAAACAACACAGGTTCTCACTGCATGCAGTATCTGAGCCACACAGGTAAAGCCCTCCCAAATCTTTGCACGGCTCCCCAGTGTCCTAACTACTGTATTCTAGGTTAAAAATCGACTCAGGTAAGGAATGAATAGTCATTTGTGGAAAAAGGTGCTCTTTCACACGGAAGCCCTCTTTTTCCTGAACTCCATCAGCACTGCACTCCAGGCTCCGTTCCTCCCACGGCTGCAGCGGGTGCAGGAGTGATGGTGCAGGGCTGCAGCTGTTCCTGCGGGGCCCCTGGGCGCTCTGGGGCTGCCAGCCCACCAAGCATAAACCCTGCGCTGGGAGCGCCTCGCTCCTCTGCCTGGCACCAGCCGGGGCAGGAACCTGCAATTGTGCTTCTCCTGGTCACTTCCCCGAAACGAGGGACAATTTCAAGAAATTTAGTTTGCTCCATGGCTCATCTTACCAGGAAATGGTAAAAAATGAGCAATTTTGGTTTGTTACAGCATGGTACCTTTTCACAAAATTCTTATGTCTATTTAATAGTTGGTTTAATAAAAACATTCATTATGAAGCTTACAAAGGCTTTTTTTTTTTCTGGGTTTGGTTTTTTTCAGGGTGCAGACTGAGGTCTGTTGAAAATGTGTGTGTGGTGTCCCAGGCTCTGATGGGGCTGTAAAGAAATGTTTCAAATACCACTAATTGTTGTTTGCAGTCAGATGCTCTTTTCTTAACTGACTTGAAATATGAATTATTACAACAACACAGAAGGAACGTGCTAATTATCACAGTTCACCCCAGACAAGCCTCCATTTTACCAAATACAGAGGAAAATCCTGGTAACTGAAAAACTAAGATAAGTTTCCATAATAAGTTACATTAAGAATTCACCATCTAATTTTCAGACTTAGGAAGTCAATGACATTTACTATTTTTCTTCTTATAGCCTCTATACAAACCAGCCTACCTCTGAAGATGTACACTTTGCTAAAAACCCATTTTCTTTCTTCCAGGAGGTACTTATCTTTAATGAATATGGTTCATTGTTAGTATGCAAAATTTTGGTGGAAAAAGTCACCATGTTATTCCACAGGACAAGATTTTAATAATATTGAATGATGACAAGAACTTCATGATATTTAGCCAAAAATCACGTTTTGAAAACAGGTTTGCTACAAGGAACAATTTACAAGGACAGAAGAGTCTTGCTTAGAAAACCAGCACTGAGCCATGTACTGAAATGATGTAGTGTTTCCCTTCTTTTTCATTCTCTCTCTGTTGCTGAGTTCACTTAGGGCTCGATTATGCAAGTCAGTGACAAAGCTGCCCCTTGACTTCTGTGTTACAAAATCCAGCCTTATTGAATTTCCTGTTTATATTTCTAACCTAGTTGGTATTCCTGTCACGCAGCCTGCGAACGCTTCTAGGACTGGCTGCACGCTTTCAAGAAGGTCGTTGTTCTTTTAGGATCATCAACTGATCATGAGTGAATCATGAATCAAGATGGAAAACATGAGGGGAATGTTCTCCTGAAAGATAAGAAAACATAACTTCTGCAGCGCAAGTCAAATGACTCATCTCAAAAAGGAGCATCGTTTTTCTAACGTTGGAATGGCAGCCTGCAGATTTCTATGTGGTAGTCCTGGTTCTTGCTAAACTTTGATTAGCTCAGGACAGCATCAAGTGGTTTTGTTTTATGGCTAAGATCAGGCCAAATATTTCTTGTCATCTGCCTGAACAAAAAGATCTCTTTCCAGACAGATTGTCTGTCTGTAAAGAGCACGTAGCAAAATCCAATCCTGTGTGAATTTCACTGATTGTACTGTTATTTATGTGAATTTGTTTAATAGCGCTTTCTGGCAGGTAAAGCTCACATGCTGAAGAGTTAGGATAATGGTGGTTATTATTGATTTCTTTTTTTTTTTTTCCCCCCCAACCCTAGAGAGAATTCAAGGAACTAGTAATCACTGTTGTCTTCTAGGATCTATATTTGCCGTCTGTGTCTTGAGGAGTTTCATACAAGGTTATCTAACTGTACTGTTTGAAATACCACTTTGTTCTTTCTTAACCTTGCTTTTTTTTCCCTATGAAATATTTAAACTGAAGTTGTTCAGATAATTAATCTTGTAGTAGGCTGCCAGAAATTTTAAGAGATTGTAATTTCTACTGTCCTAGACTATTACCCACCCATCCCTGGGGCAAAAAAAATTTGCCCTATCATGAAGAGGTATTTTACTTTGATTGCACATTAACCCTTTAAATTCTTTAAAAATTATGTTTATGTTTTCAATTACCAAAGCAAAATATAACTTTAGATCAAGAATTCTACTACTGCACATTTTAAAGATGAAAAAATGCTTTGCCATGTTCATCTTCCTTTTAGACAACATAGAATGGACTTCTAAAAGAAATGAACAAAAAAAAATAATTGAAACTGAAAAAACGTAAGAAACGACGACAAAAAAAAGAATAGTATTTACTTGGCCTACATCATAACAGTCTAGAGCTATTTAAAAGAAGGTTTCAGGGAGGGTAGTAATGTAATGTTGTGCTTATCTATTATGCAGAAGAGAATCTGCTGTCTGAAAGCAACAAATACAATTTGTTTGAATAGCAGAGGGATAGCTGAGCTAGACATTACAGAAACTTGTCCCTAATAAGAGGTAGTAACATGCTAGAGTAGATTTCAGGGAATGTTATTTCAGGGACAGTTTGGACTCTCTGAAACTGAAGATTTTTAAAAGGAAGTTAGACAAACATCTTCCAGTAGTCTGTCTCTTCAAGTAATGCATTAGCTGACCCTGTGGCATCACTTGCAGCTCTATCTCACACAGAAAGTTGTATAAAACAGAACAAGTTGACGCTGACCCAAACAGATTGTTATCTAAAACAATTTCTAGCCCTTCAGAAATGCTTTAAATATTCTTTTTTAGAGCATCTAGAAAGGCTTAAACGTTTTTAGAAATACTGCTCTATTGTTAGGCTTATTCTTCTCATTTTAATAATTATTCATAAGCTTTTGAAAGTAAGTGGGTAGAAAATCAATAGTTCCTCTGGAAGTTTTTTCCATCTGGTGCTTCTCTGGTGTTTCAGTTTTGTGTACTACTTGTATTTTGCTGTTTAATATCCTTTTCCTTAATCCTCAGGCTCTGTAGTTAATTGTATTTCCAGACTTGAAATCCAATCATTTCAATGAACTTTTAAAATTCATTAAAAAAAACCCCAAACTCTAAAAATGGTAAACAAAATGTCTTGCACTTATTAGGCAAATTCAAGTTTTCTCTAGTTTTACGTAGGGTTAAGGACATCTTGTCTGCTCTTACACTGCGGATTTCCTAGAAACAGTCAATGGTGCTTTAAATATGCTCAGCACAGGTTTCAAGCCTGGCTCTTAGGACAATATTTTGTTTTAAAAACTGTATGTAACACACAGTCTTGATCTTCGATGGGAAAAAATGCCAATTTTTTACAACATTTAAATCAGTCTTATGATGCAAGTACTGTGTGTAAAAGAAATTATCAAGCATTTATAAAGAGATTTGGTTTTTGTGGTTCTGTAAGTTGCTAATATTTTGGTTTTGATAGCTTATAATTTGGACAACCTAACGAAGTGACTGGAGCGAACAACAAAGCCCTTCCTATCGGTACTGGGAACATACCCACTCTAGTGGTGGTTAACGCTTTGAGATGCTCTGACATACTCATCTGCAGTTGCCCAGCATGAAGATGACACTGACAGGCAGAACAACGTCTACAATCTGCAAGCAACTATCTGCTGGTTAACATCTAAAATGCCCTCTGGGAAGAGAAGCAGAGAGTGGTTTGTGGTGTTAGCTCATCATCACGGTGAGCTGTGTCTCGTTTGCAGAGAGTAAGTTAGCCACTTCACTTCTTCTGCCTTCCCATGGGCCTTCCCCCGCATGTGAGAGGCTTGAAAAGCAACCCTGGTGCACTGCACAGCCTGTGCTTTGAGCTAAAACACTGGAGGCTGTCCATGTTCTGCTACACGACCCCTGTGCGACCATTCCTAACCCTCCGCCTTGGTGCCATTGTAGTCGTGCAGGTGCCGTTGAAGGGCAGGAAGACATCATGAGGTGCGGGAGTAGAAAAGCTGCCATGCAAAGGCTGGGGACACGGGGACCTCGGGCAGAGTGCATTGGCACACATGCAAGTCATCGCGGAAAGAAGCAAGCAAGGATTAATTTTGGTTTTGTTGCTTCTTTCTTTTTCTAACTAGCGAGGTGACAACCTTATTCTTCTGCCAATTTACAAAGCTGCATTGAGGGACCAGCTGAGATCTCTCAGCCAGAAAGCCACATTGGCAGTTTTCGGTACCTATTCCTGGCCACCACTGGTACAAGGAGTGCTCTTGAACTGGTGAGAAGGGGACTTGATTACAGTAAGCAGTTCTGAGACAACTCTAAATTGCACCAAGAGGTGCCTGGCCCCAGAAGCCCTTAAGGTCTTTTTCTCTCTGCAGATGTAAATGTCCCTTTTATTCTTTTCTTCAGAAAAAAATTTGTTGAACTATTCAGTATTTATTTATTATGATTTCTACTCTCCTTCCTTAATTTCTGAATACACGGCATCTGGCCATGTATCCAGCAGTTCCAAGCCTGACTTTAATCCATGTGAATGTTGTTACTGATGGCATCCCATGGAAGTCACTATTTCTACTGCCACCTTTCTAAACGACTGAGCATGATGGTAGTATTTACCAAGAGGACAAGAAGCAACACTGCAAGATAAATGGGTTTCCTAGCATTATATCTGGACAAAAATAAAATTAACATTTAATGTTAATTACCATGTATTTTCATCTCCTGTCACAAAAAGATCCTGCTGTTTTATCTTCTGCAATTTCAACCCCCCTCCTACTGATGCTATACACTAAGCATTTTACCATTAATTCTATTTCTCTCTCAATTACTAAATGCAAGTAATTTTAATTTAACTGAAGTTTTTTATTATTTGATTTTCTCAATTCAGTAGTTTACTGCAATTATCCTACTCAGATCAGTAGTTTGCTGATATTGTTGAGTTGAAAGCCACCAATGGTGTGTCTGTTTGATGTATAAGCTTTCAAAGCCTCCTCAAGGAAACCATGTAGTCTTATATAGTCTTTTAGTTTTGACAATTAAAGCTCTAAGGGCCATTTGCATGACAAACTTGCTATACCAGTGGAAGGCATCAAAGGCATCATCTAAGGTAGGACTTAGATCTATATCTATACTGATTAAAATTTTGATATTCATATCAGTCTTTATAAGTCTATCTTCAAATAATAGATATACACGATGCGCAGAATGATCTGCTTTGTTTTGAACATGTTTAGAAGGTTGTACGCAACTGCGCATTTCTATTTAGATGAAAAATTAACACTATCTTACAAAAGAACTGCTCTCTTCCCCAAAGTCTCTGACCTATAAAGACTTAGATTCTTATATTTACTTCTTACAAGCCTTTTCCTTTTGGGATCCATAAAATTTGTGTTGGTTTATTTCAGTGGAAGCAAGATCAGGTCTGTTTACTCATCCTCATGGCTTGCACTTCTTTTACCCATCTGTTTAATGGTTTGTAAGTGATATACGCCTACCAAACACTGCTTGTGGCAAGCTACATTTTCCTGTTTTACTCTTTCTGATTCTGTGGTTTATTAAAAGCCTTGCACTGCCCAGGGATAGTAACATCAGTGGCTCAGATTAATTCTTTCTGGTCTTTAGCCAAACAACCAGCTAATTTTGTCACTTGGCTAATTTAGTGATGTGCCAGCAAAATTCATAATTACAGCTAAAAGTATTTGTACTACTATTGCTTGCTAAGCTAAGGTGGCTTCATGAATACCATGTAGTCCTTCTGCCCTTCAGTCCAGAGGAACATATTTAATAGAAAATGTGGAAGTGGAATCTGTCATCTATCCATTTAAAACTTTTATTGCTTTTATTTTTCTTAGCAAGACACTAGGCCATAGCTTACTCTGAGTTATACAGGGAGATATTTAAGGAAAGGATTTTTTTCCCCCTGATTAGGAAATCGAGCTTGCAAGCAGACTATTTCAGATAGAATTAAAAAACGATGCAACTGACTATTTGAGTTAAAGCTCTGCTAGGTGAGGGGAGAAAAAGTCCCTACATATGGTGGCCTTACTGAGACACGCGATACTCTGCTCTGTTCTTGGGCTTTCCAAGTGACAATATTTGATAGATACTTAGCAGTCAAACTAGGAGCCTGGCTGTTTGCTAAAATAGTCCTTGGATTTCTTAAGACTTGATAGAACTGCTTGGTGCTTCGGTTTGGCACCTGTCAACTTCAAGTACTCAAACCCGAGCTTCCAAAAACATTAAAATACTCAAAACTGAGAAAACATGCTAGCATCTGGTGGGTTTTTTCTTTTCTTTGCAACTCTGTGGGTGATAATTCCTCTTTGCCCTTCTTTCAGTGCAAGACTAAAACAGAGAGAGAGGCAGGCACAAAAAGAAGAGTGGAAGTGTCTGGGGAGGAGCGGCTGGCAGAAGACCCCGCAGCACAGGCCAGGGAAGTGCCGCTCCTCAGGCTGAAGGCAGGAGCGGCAGGTTTGGTACAGAATTAATCCCTGAGTACCTTCTGCTGCCACTGGATATGATAGTGCTAAGGGCTGCACATGTTCACAGGCTGCTTCCCCAGCTGCTTTGAGATTAAAACCTAGTTCCAAAGTACATGAGATGCTGAAGCGTGCTATGTCCATGTCTGCAAAGAGCACTGGGGGCCAATGCTGGTCTGCCTGGGTGGGCTGGAAAGCATCACTCCTTTGTCTGCCACTGGGGGAGTGGAGCAGAGAGACCTTGCCACCTGTCAGGGGTCTGGCAGCCTGTTGTGGGGAGCAAGAGGAGGTGTGAGGAAGGTCTCACTGCAGAGGGAAATAAGGACCGTCAGAGGACTATAGAGGAGGAGGGCAGGAAAGCACTTAGCATGTGAAAAGGAAGAGCTCCAACTTGTTGTATTGCTGACTCTGACTTGATTTGGAAGCTTAGCTGTCATTATGAGAATTGGATCAGAAACAATTTTGGAAGATGATGATATTTACTTGCCAAGCCAATCCCTATCACTTACTCTGAGTGCCAGCTCCCTCAGCTCTCAGAAATAGCCTTCTCTAATTTTCTTTACGCTGGAAGCAAATACTGATTCAATGGGAGTTGTGGGTTCTCAGCACTTTTCAGGACTAAGTATTAGATGCCTGCTCGACTTAAAAACTGACACATAAATCAAGCTGGTTTGTTTCGGTATTCTGCCTTCTTTAGAAAACAAATTGTTGTAATACAAAATTGTGCTTCTTGCTTTGATAGCTTATTTTAGTTATCCCTGCTGATGCTCTGGGTAGTTCAAACAGGTAGAATTTGACACTGAGGTTTTCTGGCACATCACTTCTGGCAGAGCTGTGATTGAAGTGACACAACAGTCTTTCAAAGTACTCACTGAGGGTAGGCAGACTTCACACACACTGCTCATGAGCACAGGTACGGAGAGATTTCCAGTGACACCAGAAGCATTCATCCTCTCTCAGCCAAGTGCTGTGAACTTCCCCTTTCTGATTCTGCCAATTTGTATGCTCATCACCAGAGACGTAGATTTTCGTCACGATAATAGCGGTGCAAATGTAAAATAAGTACATAAATAAATAAACCCAGTGAATCCTTTATGGGGGTGGTTTATACTGCTGTCATGTAACTGCCTCTGAGGGAGGCAAAGTACCAAAGGAGCAGGAAACAAACCTGCAAACTGAATGGACATTTTCACTGCTGTGAAAACAACTCATCAGGGTTTTTTGTGTCCTGAAGCTTTATGTTACTGATATTACCTGTTCATCTACCACAGCATGTGACTCTACCTATGTATGATCATAACTCTGGCCATGATGAGAGGAATTTACTAGTTTAGTGGTAGGGAATAGATGATCAAGGGAGTGGAACATCTCCCTTATGAGGAAAGGCTGAGGGAGCTGGGTCTCTTTAACTTGGAGACGAGGAGGCTGAGGGGTGACCTCATCAATGTTTATAAATATGTTAAGGGTGAGTGTCAGGAAGATGGAGCCAGGCTCTTCTCGGTGTCGTTAAGTGATAGGACAAGGGGCAACGGGTGCAAATTGGAGCACAGGAGGTTCCGGGTTAATGTAAGGAAAAACTTTTGCACCGTGAGGGTGACAGAGCACTGGCACAGGCTGCCCAGAGAGGTTGTGGAGTCTCCTTCTCTGGAGACATTCAAAACCCGAGTGGACACGTTCCTGAGTGATGTGCTCTAGGTGGCCCTGCCTTGGCAGGGGGGATTGGACTAGATGATCTTTTGAGGTCCCTTCCAACCTCTGTGATTCTGTGATGATTCTGTGAATAGGACATTATCTTCTGACAGTGAGTTTGTCAAATTTACATTGGCAAAACCTCCACGCATTACAAGTCTCAAAGGGTAGAGGAATACAAGCAATAATATTAGGATCTAGGTACATGTACTAAAGAATCTGTTTAGCCCTAAAGAATAAGTCAGTCTAATCTTAAGCATATGTTTTAGTGCTTAGTCCTATTGTCTTCAATAGCCCTGAGTCATGTATTTAAGCAAATGCCTTGATCGGTACAGTCCTACGCTACGTCAGGTATTTGAACTAATCGCAGTCACTTCAATTAAATTAAGGCACGAGGTAAATGGCAATTACCTTTATGAACATAATGAATATACTAAGCAATATATATTTGAAAGAACAACTTGCTAAAAAAAACAGTCTGTGGGACAACTTGTGAGCGAACGCTCACATTTCCGTAACATACACGCTGCTGCTTTTGGCTTTTATTCATGTTCTTGAAAAGTATGCTCTATATTAAATAGGATAAATATACACCTGGAAATCATGTTTGTCAAGTTGTAAAGGAGAATAAGGGAGAGGAAAAAAATATTCTATTGCCAATGTAGTATTCCGTGTAAAAACTGACAACAAATCTAAATCACAAAGAGGGTGTAATAAAAAACAACAGGGAAAATGAATTGTAAACTAACCATTTCTCCAAGGAAAAACAATGCTTTTATCTGTTTTCCCACCTTTTTCATGTTGACATTAGCACCATTTTCCAGATGACAAACCTGGATATTGGTGGTTTTCTTTTTCTTCATTCAAAAGTTTCACTGGGTTTCCATATTTGATATAACATATGCAAATAGCATTTCTCCAATAGTCAATAATTTTGCCTCCTGGATAAAGGAAACTCTCTAAACTTAGGGATTTCAAACTGTAGTACAATCAATGAATATCCAGGAGCAATATTTTAAGGACTCTAATTAAGGACTTCTAATCATACTTTATTGCTACCAGCCAAGCCCTGCCAACTCATGCTAATGGAACTCAGACTTAAGATGGTTTACTACCAACAGTGGTGTACGCAGGAATTAATTACCACAAGCAGCCTAGTCACACAATGGATCAGTAGACTTCTAGCCTAGCAGGATTCTGCATTTCCACTGCCCCACTGGAGTCAGTGTAAAATAGTCTTCAGGATGTTTGTCTTGATTTCATGCCCTGCCACTCCCCCCCCCCCCCTTTTTTTTTTTTTTTTTTTAAATAAATAATGTTACGTTTCTTTTCCTTCTGCTGTATTCATTTGTATTCTATGCCATCTGTTCCCTTACCTACTTCCTTTCCAGACCAGTATCCTGACCCTACAGTAATACATCAGGAAACCTGGTGTAAGTCAAGAGAACTTTATAAAAAACAAAAGACAAACCTTTACGGTTCCAGTTTGGGGTTTGTGCAGACAGTGTCAGTTGTACTTCAGGATTATCTTTTTCAGCTTGTCCTTAATCTCTCACTTTCTTTTCCTGTTCTTTTTCAGCCTTGTCGTTCTGTCTCCCAGTGTCTTGACTACTTTCTCTTTCCTTTTTCTTTCCTCCCTCTGCTCTGATGTCTTTCATCTCTCCTAAACCATCTTGCAGCTCTGCAGTCCAATTCTACCCCTCACTGTTCAAGCCCTACTCCATCTCTAACCTTTTTCTCATCTGATTTTCCCAGTCTCTTTGACTGTATCTACCCATTTAACTTCCAATATTTCCTTGCCCTAACTCTGTCAACCTTCACCCTTCAGCTAGTATGTACCACTCGTTACACAGCTTAGCAGACAGCATCTTCAGTGGCTAATTATGCCAAAGAGAATATATCTCCTAGTCACAATTGAAATCCCAGTGACTATAATGTTTTCCAGTGCAAAATTCACAATAGAGGCTCTTATAGAGATAGTGGAGGAATTTATCAGTCTCTTTGGTGTTCCTTAACAAAATAATCTCATTTGATAGTTCTGATAAATCATAGAAAGATAAAACATGCAAGTACTTCATAGCAATCAAAGACTTGCATGTAAAAACCAGACGTGTATACAGCTGTGACCCCACTTTACTCATTCCATAGCCTTTTTCGAGTAAAACGACGAACTGAAATGAATCTGTATTCCACTGAAGGGCTTGTGAGTAGAGAAAAGAGAAAAAATTCAGAGGAGGATGTAAATATAAAATCAGTAAAATAAACAATAAAATAATTTACAGATGCCTGCCACTTGTTTGCAAAAGGATCTTCTAGGTAGGAACAGAGGGAAAGGAAAAGTGAATTACTGTGGAATTTTGAAGGGTAGTAAAAGGAAAAGCCTGAAGAAAGACAAAAGAAAGGTGCTGCTCCTGCAGAAAGGCAAGGGGAACAGCACCCTTCCAGTAACTGAAGGTTCACTTATTCAATTACCCATAAGTGAAGTAGGCCAAGACTCAGGGCTAAATTAGCACATCCACCCCCCAGACGGAGGCTATAACATCAGTTGTAACTGCTGATGTGTCCAGAGACACCAGCGCCACCCAAGCCAGCTGGCAGGGGGAACGGACACGGATGTTCAGTTTTACCTGCTTACTGACGGCACGACGACAGTTCTGCGTAGCCTTAGTACACGCAGCTATCAAGACAGTCTCTGTGGGGCAGAAAAGCACTAAAACGCTGGCTGAAAGTCCTGATGCAGCTAGACAGAAAATATTGTGTCTCTTGGCCAAAGAAACCAACGTCGCAGCTCCGGTTTTGACCAAGCTTGCAATACCCAGCTACCACTTGGACAGGATGCAGACAGCGCTGCAGGGAACAGCGCTAGAGCAGCATCGTCCCTCCCGAGGTATCGCAGGTGCCATGCTAGCTGGTACAGTACCTGGAGCAGCACTGCCCTTTCCCACAAAATCTGAAACTGCAGGTCTTCTGGGAATGTTTTGTTATTCACAAGCCACTTTTTGTAGGCATGCAAGTTGTAACTTTGTTGTCTTGGCAATGACCGATCCTATTAATACCACCGACCTGGTTCAATTTCCTCTGCCTCTTCCAGTGCCTATGGTGTTCTTCATTTTCTGACTTAAATTGCTAGGTAGCAGTGGTATGTACTGTTAAAGCATTGTCACATCTCATCCCAAAGGTGCTGGTATTTCACTGACTGATAAAGTGTGATCCTTTAATTTAAAACTTAAGGGACAGATATTGATAGCACTTTATCCCATAAGGGAATCTACCACTCAGAGGAGGATACTGCTTATTATAAATAAGGTTATCAGAATCTAGCCCACGTAGGACTGAGGTAAAACATGTTACCATACAAAAACGTTGGTTTTGCTATCAGTTTTGCTGTGCGGGTATTGGCAGGTTGCTGTGATAACACAGAAAGCCCAGCACTTGACAAGAGAAAAGAGTTACAGAGTGGGCGCATACTGCTATTACAGGGGTGGAGGGAACATGGCTGTAAAGAATTAAGGTAGAATCTTTTATGTTGTTGGAAGAGATAAAGTCTTCAAAATGACAGAAAATAATTGCCTAATAAAGAGCTACAGTACTGCCCTAAGCTGCAGAATGAAACAATTATTTTTATGTAGCTCCTCGTCTTTAGAATTTTAAATTCTTTTTGTTGTTCTCTCATCTTTCTCTTGATCTGTTTGAAGACTTTTCCCTGTACATTTAACAAGTATTTTTGTTTGTTTTCTCTCCCCCCCAATGCTTTATCTGTGATGCTTCTCTGTAACTCGCTTCTACAGTGTTGTTACTTTACTGACTGTAACATCACATCACGGACCAGATCATTACAACCATCTGCTCTCCAGCACAGCTGACATATTAACCTACAAATGCCCCCCTCTCTCTCCATTATTCTCACAGGTCAGTACGGTTCATTGGTACCCCGTGACAGACGATGCAAAAGGAGAGGAGATTAGAGCATCAGTGGCAGGAGACTGACTCTGAATCAGATCAGTCTAGGCAGAAGGGATTTCATGTGATCCTAAGATGCAGCTGTAGTATAAAACAAGAGATATTTCTTCATGTCTGTCATAGTGAGTACAAAATCCCAAATGAGCAGAGACACTGTGGGCAGTTGCTCATTTAATTAACCTGCCCTGAGTTTATCAGGTTCCAGGGTCTAACGTCATTTGATAGAGTTTTCACTTTGCGTCTTCGATGAGATCACCCATTCTGCAGACAGTCTGTGAGACTGTGTATACACTGTATTTCACATGTGAGCCCAAATGCACCTCACCTCCAAATAACCTGCGAGTTCCTATGTATCCAGAGTGCAGCAATGGAGAAAGCTTGAGCGTTTTCTATGAGATTTTTCTGTTGTTCAGTATGATGGCTGCAACCCTGGTAAGCATATATTCCTGAAAATGCCAAATATTTCCAGGCATGCCCTACCAGGCTATGGTGCCTCAAGCACGTGGTGGTGAACACGGGGGCTAGGCAGGAGGTAAAACACTAAAGGCACAGCCAGCAGCCCCACAGCCTAAATGATATGTTGGAGGATAAGTGCAGGTTCAGATTCCGAAGATTTTTTGGTAAGGATTTTAAAAATACCATTCTTTATGTAATTTTAAGGCCCACATGCATATACCTCTACCTCTAATATTAAATGGAAAGTTTCATATTTTGTCAAGTTAACAGCCTACAAGTTGAAACTCCTTGGTGTTATGAAATAAAGTACAGTACCCGGCTGAGTCCCTTCACAAGCACTACTGAAAAACTTCAGCATTTTTGACTGGACGTAGCAACACAGAGTATTTCCTAAGCTTACCCACCTACAGAAGTCTTAGTTAATGTTTCCTATGTATTTGTGCTCATACTGTGTCCTTTAAAATTTACTCCACTGCAAATAACGTACATTTGCAGTATAGTTGTCACTTGCATGATGTCAATGAGAGTGCTTTTTCTTCTCTGTTTTCCTGATTAGAAAAAGGAAAATAATGCAGCTGAACAAAGAATACAAAATGGATAATTTAGCCTACAAATTTTACCCTAATTTACTGAACTTAATTTTCTGCTTTTACAATACTGGCAAGAAGATAATGATTTCCTGAGTGTATTCATTATCATCTCTCTGGATCATTTCTTAAAGTATTTAAAATGCACTGTGCAAGCTGTACAGCTTAGTTGCCACTGGTCAGTCAAATCACACAGCATCTTGTCTGTTTTCTGACTGGTGGATGAACAAAGTGAAATGTATGTGGAAACATGAAAAACCTAGTTCTGCACATGGCTGTACCAACTCCTTGGTACAGCTACTTATGAAAATAACATTTCTATAACAAAGACAGTTAACAACAAGAGAGCCTAAGAATGGGACCTAAAATGTATTAGTTTTTGAAGAAGTATTCACTGAAAGTGATTTTCAATATTCCTTCAAACAAGGATAACAAACTATCCATCATATTCAAAAGAGAGGTGTGGCTCTGACGTTCTGTGAGAAAGGCAATTGCTGTACCTGATCGCTAACCAAGTACCAAATTTTCCCAATGATTGATTAATGAACTAAATATGGATTACAGCCTATTCAGAAGGTTTGAGATGGAAATAGATTATGCCTTTTGTTGCCACCCAAAAAACATTACATAGATTATAACAGACATTGGAAACTTTCCAATCAGCCTTCTCGTGTCCTGCTACGCTTTGTTGGAGACTAATACTTCAGCCATTGCAAAGAGAAAACAAAATGCCAAGTTATGCAAACGTAGGACCACATTAAGAAACAAGAAGCTCATACATTCATAAAAGCTACAGAGAAAATCTTTAGACTAAAATCTGAATAATACAATTCTGGGCTCATTGATTTTAATGGGCTTTGGATCAGGCCATTATTTCTGTTGCGGTGACAATATCTGTGTAATGTATTCATTTTTACAATCATGACAGTGAGTTACTGTTTGATAAGTGTTTCTAATTTTAAATGAAAAAAATGTGTCATTAATTAAAGATTATTCCTTGGCATTAATTTTATAAAGTGTGCTGTAGAACTCTTTTTCAAATTAAGAAAGAAAATTTACGCCAACAGAGTGCCAATGAAGAACTTGCTATGAGTTAACAACCCTGCCTAAAGACGAATAGGAGACACCTCAACTTCCTGTTTAATTTTGACTCTGCACTGATCACCCTTTCCTTAATAGTGCCATCTCAGCAATGTGCTCATCTAAAAATAAATTTCAACTTCACTGCAATCCAGATTTTCTGGCTCCAACAAATAATTTTTCCGTGTCAGTCTGATAGTACAAAGGACTAGTATAAAACCATTCGCCTCTTTGTCAGCCACTGTGGCTGCCAATAATTGAATTTTTTTTTTTTAAATTCGTTGATTGTTACCTGAATGTATAATGGTTGGGACTTCAACCATTTGATTTAGTTTTGTGAAAGCATCTAAAACCCATTTATCTCAGTACATAACTTCTTTAAGCAAACAGCAGTGCATCTTTCCCTCATCTGAGAACTACCAAGAGAAATCCTTAATGCAAGTTAAAATGACAGCAAGAACAAAAAACTCAGAACAAAGAACTTGAAGATTTTTCCTCTTAGAAGTATTAATATCAGAGAAAGAATCAGAAAAATTTGAAGGCAACTTTAGAACTGTTGTTAGTCTTGTATCTGTTTAGCAGAAGGAGAAAAGATATGGTCATACAATATTCACTGGACCACAACATTTCTGTCGTGACATCTCTCCAAGGCAGGATTCAGGTCAATTCCTCCCAAATCCATTGATCTTAGTTATGGCATTGCATAAAGGAGGATTAGCAAGTTTCAAACGGAATTTAAAATTTACGATGTCTAGAAAATCTCACTGGGATTCCATGTTGTCCTGCCTCCCAATGCAGAGCCTAGCCAAGGAATGGAGAAGCAGCTAGACTATCTTGTTACTGTCACACCCAAGGGATACTGGCTGGCAGGAACAGGCAGTGGTCTGGTAGCAGGAAGGTCAGTGGTCTTTTCTGATTAAAGACTAAGGAACCTTTTGAGGAGAGAATCAAATCTGAATAAATCCCAAATGCTAAATCTGGCTTATATAAGCAAACATATGATTCTATGATTCTATAGGACCGTAATCCAGATCTTTTCCATTAATGCAATCAAATAATATTATCTGACAGCTAGATCACAGTGAAAAGTGCCTGCTGTGATAAGTAATAAGAAGTTACTTGCGTTAATTTAAGTCATATGGAAGTGTTAATTTAAGTATTAAGAAGATATAATAATTTGGGCTTGTTTTAAGGATGATTTCAAAGAGACTGGTGCACATGAAAGCATCCTGTTCCTTTGGATCTGGTAATCCTTCAACTCAGGTGGTAGAAGCAATTGCAATACTCACTATATTATTATATTTCTCCAATGTATGGAGGGGAAGATTATTTTTTTTTTTTCTGAACTGCACAGTCTATCTGTTTAAAAGTATAGAGTACATAAGACAACATGGAAGAAGTACTTTTTGGTAACCAAATTAAAATCCATAGCAGCAGAAAGAGAACCCAAACTCTAGGGATTTTAAGGAGGTCTTAACCAGCTTAATTTAAAAAAAAATCAAACAAGGAACAGAGAAAAATACACTCTTTGGGGGAAGACTGATACCATCTGGAAAAGTTGCTAAGAGTATCTTAGCTATACAGACAAGTAACTTAAATGCAGAAAATTCTGAGTGCGTCAGGAGTCTGTGTGTTCACACTAACATAATTTAGCCACAAATACAAAGCATTTTGCCACTGCCCCTTGTGCACATGATCAAAGATGCATATATGCATATATTTTTCTACATATACTCTTAAAGCTAAGTCTCAAGGATAGAGAACAAAACCAGTGTGTAGGCTTTAAATCAATGGCCATATTTTTTATAGTCTCAAGTAATTTTGCATGGTTTTAATCACCGCTAACTTCAATAATCCACAACATACCCTCAAAGTTACTGATTTTCTTTTTCTCAAAACTTAGAAGTGAAGAGTTCCACAACCATTGTTTATGTCTGTGGTGATTTATGTAAAAATTACACAGTCAAAAGATGAAGAAATATAACATAAAGTATAAAGCACATAAGATATCTTCCCTCAGCCTGAGGAGACACAGTAATTTTCCACCAGAACTAGGGAACCAGAAATTCTGATTTATTGATCTTTGAGGTCAGACGTAGACATTTTTGGTTGGCTGGTTGATTTTTGTTTTGCTTGTTTTGTTTTGCGTTGCCCTTTTGAATTTATGGAAGGTAAGGTCAAAGTGTTAATGCATTAATTCAGTCAATATTAAAGAGCCCCTCTTACATCTTTCTGAGTATCCTTCAAAGCTGACATCCTGTTTAATATCTGTATCCGTCATCTCTGAAAAACAATGTCATGTTGGAACTTTAAACTGCCATGTGATGGCAGACAGTTTTGGTCCTGTTTTTTATTTTAGCGGAGTTTGACTAGGAAAGGATAAGAGGGAGAAAACCCTGAAGCGGAGAGAGATAAGTTTACTTTTGTGAAAAAATGTCCTTTATTAAAGACTCAAGCTTCGACGAATCTGATTGAATTAGACTTCAGAAGTGTGAACAACACTATTTTTTATGGCTTGCAGCAATTTCTAACTGAAAGCCAGGTAACAAGTATAATAGGCTTATATCTGATATTCTGGCTTTTTGCACACCAAGAACTTAATTCTCAGAGGACATGTAATTTTGAGCTCAGTTTTCCTATAATTTTCATCTTTTCATGCCCAAATCACTATGTCCTTTCAGGATAGTTGCATGGCATTACTACATTGTAGTCTTTAGGTACAGTACTAAATAAAAGCAATGTTATTACTGCTTTATAGCTGGTAAAACAAAATGCTGTCCATGATTCCAAAATGCTCGGTTCTCTTTAGTGTGTGATTTGCAAAATTTTCCACAAAAAGAAGGAAAAGCAACTGTAAATCTCTCTCTTGACGTGAGAATTTTATTGCAGTAAAACTTCACTGAATGTGAGTACATCTTATTGTTGATATGTTGTGATTGTCTATATACACATATATACCCCCATACGCACATAGATTTATAAATCAACAGTATTTTGACTCTACTGTGCTTCCCAGATCATTGATTTAGATTGAAAAATACCACTTGATATTTCTTAGGGTGAACTCCACTGTTGCGCAATGGCCTACAAACTACTTGAGGCCCACTTATTTCAGGGTTTAAGTAGCACTTCAGTGATGCGTAGCCTTGTACAAATAGAATTTTACCTGTTAGGATCATCCCACTTCTTTTCTTTTGATAGGTTTAACTATGCAGTATAAGTGTTCTGTAAAATAATACTGTAGAATTTGATGTTTCCCTCCCTTTCAGTTATATATAGTCTTATTTTGAGTGGACTTATTTCCTATTTGAAAAAAAAAAAAGAAAAGAAAAAAAAGGAGGGAGGATTTTAAAGCAAAGCATAGTCTTTTTTTCTTTCTATTACCACTAGTGCTGATAATACAAATCTCATGATGAGAAGTGAGGTGCAATCTGATGTATAAAGAAGAGAATCAACTTCATTTTTCCTTAATCATGCTACTGTGCATCCTCGATAGTAGTAAAATTATGTCATTTTTCAGGCAATGAACAAGCACAGGAACATTCTGAAAGACAGTTGGCACGCACAAATTTATTATCACCATAGCTAGGCATAGCATTTGAAACCAGACTAGGTTTCTTTTCCTCCTGCTCACAAAAAAAAAACCCAACCAGCTCTTCTCTACTGTACAGTGGAGTTGGTGGAAGCCCTTCCATCAGCTTCAAAGAAAACAGAATAGAGCCTGCAATGCACAGGCTGAAAGAAGAAATAAGATTAATGTGTGTGAAAAGGCACTAACTGAAGAACAGGGTCATTGAGAAGAAAGGGTTAAACAGATTATAAATCTAACGTATAGGGAATTGCTTCATGCATGATCATGAGTTACTCAAAACCAATTGCCATGTTGTGCAGGGGCTTCTGTTCCACAGCGCTGGCTGGGGCAGACTCTCAAGACAAAGCAAGCAAGGTTTTTTCCAAACTTTTTGGCCTTGAATGATATCCAAACATCACGCTCCAGACTGATCTGAGAGGAAACTGGGTGAAGTGAATTTTAAGTAACCTGTCAGAATTTATTCCCATAAACATAAGGCAAAGAGTTTCAAGTCCAGATGAACAGTTTCATTACATATATAGCTTTCTGTTTAATGATCTGTTAAGTTCTACAGTTTTTCTTCCCTGTGAATATTGAGATATCAATAAAATGTCTTGTACTAGTTCCAAGATTCTTGGACAGGTTAATAATTATGAGCACAGGATCATGATGAAAATAGGTTTCAGAAGTTGACAGTGAGGGATGTTTCTGAGAAACTGTTCAGGACATCTCAATACTTAAGAGATTTACTGCAGGAAGTAATTTCATGAAAGTCTAGATGTGTACCATCCTAAGAAATACCAACTGCTAAAGCTAAGTAAATGACCTGGTAAACAGTAAAATCTAAATGCTATGTATGTGCATTTACACACCTGCAGAGTAGATAAGCAATATTTATTCACACTCATATATAAATTTTAGATAAACTGGAATAAATGTTCCATGTCAATTACAGATTTACAGATACTGCACTTCTTTATTTTTTAAGATGAGTTTTTGCAAATCATGCAGTATGAGAACAGAAAATCATCCATATAGAGAAACTAGTAACAGAAAATAACTATAGTATAATTTATTTCAGCCCATTTCGTAAAAGCCAGTAGATTCATTTATTCGTACAACTACAATGTTGCTGCTGGTATCAGACTATCAGAAAGACTATCAGAAAGTGAGATCCTGATAACATGCCCAAAAAACCCATGGCATACTAATAATTTCCATACTGGGTAGTAGTAAACAGATTTTTACACTCTATGACTTTCACAGTTAATTATTGGTTTTGCTTGAAAATAATTCCTTGATTTGGGCAAGCATAAGACTAGAATACAACCAAGTAACATAAGGAGCAAGTATCCAGACTTTGGCTGGGGTTTAGGACACTCTGGTAGATAATGATGGTTCAAATGTTATGAAAGACTAGAATAATTAATTATACCACCAGAATACAGACTCGTGAATTTACCATCTGGAAGCATTATTACATTGTGTGTCTAAATTATTCCCCTACGCTTAGCACAAATCTTCAAAGAGTGGCAATTTAATTACAGAAAGGGTAAAAATTAAATTCCACAAATGATTGGAAGGCCTCCCCTCCAGTACAGTATTGAAGAATCTTAGTGGGAAGATGGTATTTGATGAGACTATTTCTTACGCCATGAAGACGAAAGCCAGCGATTGCCCCTGAGCAGCACCTGAGTTGCTTTCTGTGAAAGGCAAAGCCTTTGATATGTTTTGCAATCAGTGTATATCTATTTTTGCACCTTGTTAACAATCAGCCTGCGCCAGGTATAATTGTACACACCTTCAGCTGCCACAGCTAAAGATGATGACTTCACAACTCTTTCCAAAGCTACAAATTATGACTGTGCAGCCAGGCCAGGAGCAAGAATGCATTCCTGCACGTGTGCACTGACTGTAAGCTTATAAAGGAGCCTGACATTTGCCAGGCTATCGGCCTTTCCTTCAGAGTTGTATAAAGGAGATTCTGGAGTTTATTCTTTCAACAAATACCCCTCAGCACATGAGGCAAGCTTACAAACCAGGGAAGTGGTCACAGCACCGAGTTGGGCTGAGTTCAAGCAGCATCTGGACAACGCTCTCAGTCATCTGCTCTGATTGGGCTGGTCCTGTATGGAGTTAGGAGTTGGACTCAACGATGCTTATGGGTCCCTTCCAACTCAGGATATTCTATGATTCTGTGATACAGTTGCCAGAGATAATAGCTGAGTGTGTAATACACACCTGATATTGCAAGTCTCCAGTCTTTCTTTAAGGGTCAGAGGGAAGGCAGACTGTGTGGCAACAAATCGTCTCAAGCCTTTCCCTTCGTAGGTGGGAAAAAAGAATGGAACAAACCAAGTGACACCCACACACACATAGCATTAGGGAACATCTGCTTGAAATTTTACATTTACTATAGGAACTTTCCATACTTCCTCAAGAGAAAGCTGCAGCTACAGCTGTACCTGTGAACGTGAACAGAAAGCACCAAAACACAGACCTTGGGGCAAGCAACTCCCTTTATGCCTGGAATAAGGATCTCCACAAATACTTGGAGATGCTGGCTAGGCATCAGTTTCCCAGTGCTCCTGATATATCCATGACCTGCTTGTGTAAATGAAGGTTAAAATCTACCAACAGAACTAATCTTTCTACCACAGTACTTCTGAAATGCAATGGTTGCTGTGTGAGGTTGGAGAGGGTAAGGAAGAAGTACAAGGCAAAAACTGCGGCTTCACAATTTTCACGCCTGCCCTCCAGAAGAGTTACAAAAGTCGATCCCCTCACCACAGGACCAAATGGATGAATAGGGACCTCAAAAATAAGAGCCAGCTCAGACTATTGCCAAACTTCAAAACAACTCTGAACCTGCTTGGCGTTCAGAGTGCTGCTGTTTCCATTTCGGGGGGGGTTTTGGGTGTTTTCTTTTTGGGTGTTTTGTTTGTTTGTTTGGTTTTGGTTTTTTGCTTTGCTTTTCAACATGTTTGTATCTTTGCACTTTCTGTGAGAAGTCAAAAGAAGAAGGAGAAATAACACAACAGTGTGAGAAAGGTCAGTCTGTTGACAGTTCCAACCTGATTTTCATACCAGGGAAGCCAGGGACGGATAAGCATTGGGTAAGTACCAGGGTGTGTGGATGTTTCAGACCTTTTCAGGTTTGCTTACCAGAATCTGCAAAATGGAAGAAGCCAGAGACTAAAACTATTATGATAAAAGCATGAACATTCACATGCATGCATGCGTTACTCCCGTAGAGGGACTGTGATTTGGGTCTTCTTTTCATGAGTCTCATTTCAGGGGTGATGACTTAAGCAAAAAACAAAAAAAACACCAGCACAAAATCTGGGTCCCAGATGGCATTTTCTCCAGCATGCAGCATTCTTCAGACATGAATTTGTCACATTAGGATGGGGTTATAAGTGGCACTTGAAGCCCATCCTATCTTTTCACTTTATTAGAGGGTACATAAGTTTACTAGAGAGCAATGGGGAAACTTTACTTGATTTAATTGTACTCTTGCTTGCAAATATGCTTGACTGTATTCTTGTATTATTTATTGTTTCTAAAGATTCTGAAGAACTAATTAAGTGCTATAAATCACTCAGGAGTAAAGAGGGAATTCCACCTGAAATGCAAAATTTTAAATATTTTAGACTTAAAGTTAGCTTTTGCAGGTCTACATTTCCTCTTATGCATATTATTAGTCATTTCTGAATGAGCATAAAATGAAGAATATTTTAGTTCAATGAAAACATATTGCGTTACTTGATCTGAAAATCAACAATTAACTTAAATACATAATAAGGAATTTAATTGTGTGAACCACAAACTTTTTTTTTTGGGAAAAACTTTCCAAATTTCATGAAACCAAGCTGTGTGTCAAGTGAGCATGCTCCAGAAATAAAGATATTGCCTTTATAAAAGTGGGG
Source organism: Psophia crepitans (assembly GCA_013399095.1). Classification (NCBI taxonomy): domain Eukaryota; kingdom Metazoa; phylum Chordata; class Aves; order Gruiformes; family Psophiidae; genus Psophia; species Psophia crepitans. The sequence continues at coordinate 2,147,638 of VWZZ01000032.1, forward strand.
TTTTTAGCTTGATTCCTTAAATAATCCCAGTCCAAGGAGTTCTTTAAAATATATATATATCTGTATAATAAAGAAGTGTTGAGTGAAGAAACCTACACCAAAATATCAGAGTATGGCAGAGTGCAGGAGACAGACAATTGTTAGCCTCCCTACATTTGCTGAACAAATTTTACTAACCTAAGAATGTCCCATTTAATTCATGGTGTGCAAAAGCACAACAAACCAAGAAGGACCCTGTTTTATAGACGCGATTTTGTGTATCTGCACCTTGTAATGGTTCCCCCACAACTGCCCCTTGGAGTTTGCTTTGTTTGTTTACGTTTGCTGGTTGTTTTTTAGAAAGAGCAGTAAAAGACATAATCACAGCAGTGACACTAAGCAATGCTGTTAACTGCTTTTGTACACCGTTGCTGTAGCTCTGACAGTCTTTCTAACTACGTAGTAGAATTTAAGCTGGATCATTTAAATAATGATAAAGCTGTCAAGACTCTGATGTGATTTTCTTCTTGAGCAATTCACCTTCTATTACAGGTTTTATTGTACTTTATAGTGGGCATCTGTAAATCTGTGGATCAGCTTAGCTCCCTAATTTACACCCGTCGCACGTACTACATGGTTTTAACTGACTTACTTTAGAAGGATTCACAGTAGTTGCTAGGAAACCTTTCTGTGTTCTTTTCACTTCTTATATAGCATTAGCTTTTCAATTGATAAGGCTGTACCTTTAGGTACAGAGGGATTTAAGCAGAATCAAACAATGACGGTGGGACTGCAGCATAGATAAGCAAAAAAAAAAAAAAAAAAGGGAGGGGTGTGTGTGCAAATCCTTGTTCTTTGTACAGGTAATACAGAGGATTAGAGCAAAAGAAAGGACATAGCACATTTTCCATGAATATTTTTTAAAGATATTCTGCATCATATTAAAGAAAGCGGCAAAACCAAGACTTCTTACTATAGCTTAAAGTTTATAAATTTGTAAATGACTGTGGCGGAGAAGCCATTTCATTGTGCTACCTCTGTCACACGGCACGTCTTCCTGGGGATAATTTCCAATGGTAATACTGTAAAGCGTTTTTCTGTATGAGGGAAGGATATCTCCCATAGAGCTTTCAGGAAGTAAACATTCTTGCCAAAAGTATCTTTACTGGAAACACATTCCCACCAAGATCACACAGCTAAGGCTCATACTTTTTTCTTGCTGAAACACAGTCTGATTGATGTCCTTGGGTTAGCAGACACATAGCCTATGTGAGAGCAACATAGAGCCATGTAGAGAGCGGGGAGATAAAAGGAAACTTTACTCTTATCTACTGTAAACTACATTGTCTTACTGCTTCTCATCTCTACTGGGATAGAAGTCTCGTCTTTCATCAGGAAGCAGCCTTTTCCCAACCAATTCAAGTGTACAAACACACAGCAGTAATTATCCTACTTTCAGGAGAAGATTTTCTATTATTCCATTTTTCTCTTTCCCAAAGAATCCCATTTGTTTTCAAAAGTTTCAGATCTTATTTGAGCAGGAAAGCTATGAAGAGCCGACTGGCGCTTCTCCACCTACAAACCTTGATCCCGCCGCACCCAGGTGCTTCAGTGTCCTGACGGTGGCTGTTTAGCCGAGGCTGTAGTACGTTCTTGGCATTAGCATGAACAGCACCACAGCTTTGTCTTAATAGGCCTTACAGTAAATTTATGGATAGTGGAAGGTAACTCTTTTCCCTCACGATTGAAGGAAGAAAGAATTAGAAATGTCTTTTCTATGTCTTTTTAATCTGGGACAGCTATAAAACTGTAAGTGTAGGTGGTCCTGCAGGTATTTGCTTTATTCAAAGTTCCTGAAAGCCATACCCAAAACTTTGGGTTGTTTTGTTTTGTTTTGTTTTTTTTCTATACTGTCCTGTAGAGATCAGGGAGTCTTATAACAAGATGGGCTCACTTCAGGAAAGAATCTAACTAATTTCTTCCAATAGCCTTACTCAAATCTCTTGGGTTAATAAATCTAGGTTTGCATTAGCACTGCTTTGGGTAGAGTGAGATTTTTTTAAACACCTACTTTCTATGAGTGAATATGAAAAACAGAGAGAGAAGAATTCCCCAGCATGTTGCTTTCAAACCAGCCAAATCAGAGAACATAAAAGCATGTGAACGTACAGAAATAAGAAGGCTATCATATCTTCATTCCTAATAGAGACTGGCAAAATAAATATTTCAAATAGTAAGACAAAAACATGAATAATAATTCATGAGTGAGTTTAAAGTTCATGAAGTTTAAAGAACTTCCAAAAAGAAACTACCGGAAGAAACAGTGGCTGGCTATACTCTGTAAATGATTAAATTCATCCAGTAATCCCTGTGCCAAATCCATATCAACCCTTCTTGACAGGTGGGTTTGTCTGAAGCAAGCGTCATCTCAGATGGATTTGAAAATATCCTGAGATAAAAGAGAATCCACCACCTCCAGTTATAAAGAATACCCTTCCCATTAAAAACATTTGTCAAATTCTGATTGTAGGTTGTTTGGTTAAATCTTTTAGCCCTTCTCTAACTACCCCTTTTCCCACTACTGTTAAAGAGTCTTTAGTACTCAATATTGTCTTAGCATCAAAACATTCCCTTGTATACTGCAACTAAGTAATCTCTCAGTCTTTTTGCTAAGTTAAACAGATTGACTTGTTTAAATCTTTTATTGAAAGGCACTTGATCCAGTCTTTCCTTTTTTTTTAAGCAACTATTTTCTACAATCTTACCAGTCTTTTAACAACCTTTAAAAGAGGGACAATAGCCTTACATGCAAAATGGTAATATCAATCTCTCAGTAATGCAAGCAAGGTAAAGCCCTGACCCCATTCCCAAGAAAATCTTTCCATTTATGCATCACAGTCTTGCACAAGCTCCTTCAGCCACAAGATCAGACAGAAGCCTTCATATTGATATTTTGAAAGGAAGGCTAAGTTTTAAAAGAACTTGAAGTTGAGAGTTATGTAAGATATCTTTCGTTACTGTACAGCCAAGTATTCAAAAGCTCCAATCAATGATACACTGGCTACTACCCTTTGAGGTGTATCTTTCACATGATGACACCCTTTGAAAAAGTAGAAGCAACTGAAAAGATAATGAAGTAACAGGAAAAACTTCAAACCAAACAAAAAACAACAATACAACCCAGATGTTAAAAAAAAACACCAAAACACAAAAGAGCAGCTGTCTATGCAGGATATACTCCTATTGACTCTCTTAAGCGTCATTCTTAAAGTGGCAGAAGAAACATTGCAGCACACATGCTGAACATCTCCCATATCATAACAACTGACTTTACATTGTATGCTTTCTCTTATTCTTCTGTGTATTTCCTAAAATGTCATATGAATTAAGTTACCTACCACAGATTTATGTTGCTAACAATAAAAGAAAAAGGATGAGGAGGAAGAAGAGTAGCACGGATTTAAACATATTTCAAAAGGCTCAGAATAACTCTTTGCTTGAAAAGGAACTCTTAACACCAACAGATGGAAATTTAGATGACACAGTTCCCAAGAATACCTACTAAAAGCGACTTTCACCTTTTCGGTTAAATAGTTTGGATCACACTGACCTGAGGAGATCACTAATGAAATGCATAGATGAATTTACATCTGAAATACTGCAGAGAGCCAGTAAAAAAAAAGACTAATGCAAAGCAAAATGGAAAATTCAAATTATAACAAAAGGAGTTTTGCATTGGGAAATACAAACTAATGTACCTACAGGAAAATTAGACTGTTTCCCTTCCTAAAACACACAAAAATCATATTAGCTAAAAGTATACAGAAAAGACTGCTTTCACTCAGAACTGTGTTCACAAAGGCACTCAGAGAAAATATACAGAACTAGACTAGATTAGCTCTCATCTACTTTACTCCCATCTTCCTTAGAAGGAGACATATGAGGCTACGAAATACTGTACTCTTCCAAGAGAAAATGCCTGAAGAATGTTGCTGCACATCTCAAACCCACAATGACAGACAAAGTACTCAGACTTTGGATGGAACTAGCTTATATTACACAGATAAATACAACATCCTTAAGATACAACTGACTTTGTTATTTAGTCTGCTACTCAAGTGTGAGTTAGGGTTAAAATAGGAATGATGAAGAACGAGTCTTCTATTTCACTTTTGCTTAGCAAAACCAAATCATGCGTTGTATAGTGTGTTACTTCTTTTTTTTAAAAGAATGTTGTGTAGAAAAGAATAGTTTAATTCGTTTTTAAAATTGCACTTGAGGAGAATATGACTACTAGACTATTTTCGGTTCTGAGTTCTCTACTTCACCAAGCACAGTGTTACACACCAAACAATGAAAAAAATACACAAGCTATATGTTTGTGTATGATGGCTGCTCTCACTTCAAGATGCAACTAAAAGCTCTCATTCAGCCAGTCACACTATTTCTATCCGTACAAACACATATCAGTGCATTAAGTCTGCATGAGATATATCTGAAATGCTTAGAGGTTAGCAGTCCCTCCATCATTACAACCTCCTTGCTAACTGGGTTGACTAACTACTCATCAGTAGGATCAGTTCGTTTCCAAATACCTCTTTGGTCTCCCAGATGCACAAGTTTGCTTTTTTGTCCCTTTTTTTTTTAAATTATTATTATTTCTGGAGGAAGACCATAACTTTGTGTATTGTACCTCTTAATCTTTCCTGTTGTAATTTTTAAATAAGTAGCAGTTAGTCAGCAGATTTCTCATCTTTCACAACATCTGTTGCACCACTAAAGAATTAAAAGAACTTGGCTTCTTTTGTGTACTGCTAGAGTCTTGACAGGTAATACTGCATTCCCCATAGTTCAAGCATGGCAGATATTAAGAAGTATTCTCATCCTTTAGAGAAATGCTAGTTGCACATGCAACAACAACAACAACCAAACAAACAAAAAGAGGAGGATTTCCTTGCAACTCGAGGTTAAAAGCACATAGAAGTAGACTGCTGGCATACACAGGTTATCCTTACACTGCACAGGCAGTGGTCCTCATATGCCTCAGTATCTCCACCTCCAGTCACCTCCCAAGTATGACACAATTCCTTGTATGCAGCTATGGTTCCAAGTCAAGTCCAGATGAAATCCTTCTGAGGTCTTGAGAGGATGACAGAATGAGACACATACACTGAAAAAGAGCAACACAATTCTCATATCCTGTCTCCTGTTTATGATCAAACTTCCCTTCAGGTTGTGAGCATGTCTTATCAGTCCCTTTGACACAGCAATATTCTCATTGTCAAGTGATACTAATGACCTCATGAGTTTTTTCTTCATATGTTCCTTCACACATCATACCTTCATCATGTCTGTGCAACTATATCTGAGCTGAAGGCTTTCTCATCCTCAAAGATGTTTCTGTGCTGTTTGTAACTGAAAAAGGATTCCAAAACTAAACCTAAATTCTCTTCCTTGTCTTCTGTCCTTCTCCTTTTGCCTTCTCGTCCCTTCAATGACCAGCATGCTTGAGTGCTTCTTTCCAAAAAGCCCATATAGCACGTCTTCCAGTCTTCTGCACTGGGAAGGTTGGTAAACCACCCCCACTGCAGCGAGTCAGAAGGAATCAGTCAGTTCTGTTCTACACATGAAAAAATCTGTACGGGTTTTACTTTTATAACAGTTGCAAAGATCCAGTTGTAAAGCTGTTGCTGGCTCTTTCCTCTTCTGGCTGCTGAGCAGGTCAGCATTACCTGGGGAAGGGCTTACTCAGAAAGGTAGCTTCTAAATACACATGTGGGATTTTTGAGGGGAAAAACACCACCCTACAAAAATCTACTGATGCGTTTCCCCAAGCAGTATTGCTGCCAAGAATCCCAAACATTATAACAGACTGTAGTGACATATATGGGAAGCATTTGGAAACCAATGATTAAACAAGTTTGTTTTCCTACGTCAAATGTAGACTTGAGAAGGAAACAGCTTACATGGGTAATAACGTTTGCTTTGGATCGATATGCAGTAGATTGTCCAGTGCTGATTATTTTGAACAAATGCACAACTCTACCCCATGTAATAAAAATCTGGCTGTCCTTTGATACTCATGAAACTCATAAAGGTTAAACCTTTAGCCTGAAGGAAAAAAAGATCCCTTTCATCCAATGAAAATTAATAGGACTGAGCATCCCTCCCCTTGCAGGCAGCTGTAATTTTGCAGCTAAGAGGCACAGAAGTTTAAGAAGAATTGATGATGGAAAGTTTTTGTCACCAACATAAACACATTTTAAAAGCGGCTAGCAGTAGGCTCACACTGCGAATCGTACATCTGAGGCGATGCCAGTGGTACTTAGCACAGCTGCTCATGGCTGTGCGCCTAATTGAATGTTGTTTGTCTCAAGATTTTCCAGTGGACCATTTCAAGTGGCAGCACACAGCTGATGTGCCATATAACCCGCATTAACACCTCACCTGCGAAATACATAATTACTTTCAAATCTGCTGATTAGATGCAAAATACAAACACAAGCCAGTGGTTGCATTTCAGACGTAACCATGCCCATCCACACTGAAGAAAATGAGTGGATTGTTACCTAGAATCGGACCCACAGCCTGTATCTCCAAAAAAGATTACTGGTAGCATGTGTAAGAATTAAAATTTCATATGATCATTTTTTGATGATGGCTCTTTAAGGCTAGGTAAATCTAATTCTGTTTGTTTCCCACACGTTTATTTTGCATCTCAACTCTCATGTAAAGGTTTGTAAAACATCTTTCTGTGATGCTAAAAAAGGAAAGCTGCTGATAAATTACTTCTTATATACATAGAATGAGCTGTCAAATTGCATGATTTATAAAATTAGAGGATGTTAATCTAATATCTCTTAATATAACTGCTACTCTGATGTCAGTCTTTTTTATTGGAGCATGTTTGTTCCAGATTTATTTATTTTTTAATAACTAGTGTTCACAGTGAAGTTTATGTTTGTATTAAACTAATTTACATCCATTTGAAGATGCTGAATCCAAGTCATATCCTTTTCCCACTGGGAATGAAGTCAAGCACAGTTGCTGCTGAATAACTATTTGGAAAATACGTTTTTATTATTGTTGTGTATTCACTGATTACATGCAGTGGCTGATCTGAGAGGTCATCACAGGCATTGTGAACGCAGTGGACTAAGCTTTGTTCTGCCAGAGCAGGTAACAGCTAAAAAACTGCAAACAGAACCTAAGCCTTGAATTTAGGAGTAATTTCTTAAGACTTTCTTAAAATAGTGCTTTTATGTAGCATAATCAATTAAATTCACATCCACAATGAGATGTGAAACATGGTTTGGTTTTTTTACCGTAGAAAACACAAGTGGGTAGTCTATCAGTATGTAGTCCTGCTAGATTCCATGTTTTGAAGTTATCTTCATTAAGATAATTAATTCATACATTAAAAAAAAAAAATCATTATTTTAGATAAGCTACCCCCAAAAAAAAAACAAACAACACTGAAAACCTGTGTTACACTAAAATGATACTTAGTGGACAAAACCAATCTGTTGAAAGAGATTTATAATAAAGGAAAAGCTGAGGAAAGCAGTCTTATAATGAAGGTGAGAATTAATTCTGTCCCTTTGTGTCTTCAGACTTTGTGCACCTTGTGCAGAAGGGTCCCCTCTGAAGAAACTGGTGATCTGAATTTCTAATGAAAGGCTAGATGTATTCAATAAAATGGTAAGAATAATGCTTGCATAGACAATCGTGAAGCTGATGTTTCCTAATTTTATAGGCTACGCCATCTACATCTAATAGATACCCAAGCATGAGATTCTTGCTAGAGAGAAAGGTAGGATAGAATTTGTTACCTATATATATCCCATAATGATTCAGCTGAAGTGTATAACCTTTTTTCTTGAGTTGCTGTAAAACCAGCTGCTGTTACTGGAAATATCTGGCTGGTAGTACTCAGGGAACACACTGCTGCTGGGCAAGACCTCAAAAGGGTTGGGGTAAGAAGCTTCTACTACCCTGTTTTTCCATCAGAGTAATTTCTGAGCTGAGGCTACTGGTTTTGGAGCTGGACATGTATTCTGCAGGCGGGATGCTGTTAAGGACCATCAAAGCAGTGTTGAGATGGGTGAGATTTGGAAACAAAGCCCAGCTCATTCTTTGCTTTTTCTCTTGTGTGCTTCCTACTGTCAGAGTTACAGTAACTTCTTGGCGTCGCCGCTTCAATGAGTGTGCTGCCATCAGTACTTTGTTAGATGTATGTTCTTTACTCCATGGACATGGGCTTATCCACTCCCTTTTTAATTTTTACAACATTAATGGATCTCTTAGAGGTTTTCCACATTTAAATCTCTTACTTTGTCAAACTAATTAGTGTTGTTTTAATCACTTTCATATCTCAGAGCATCCACATCCTGATAGATGCTTAAGTGAGAAGAATAAAGGAAAAGCTCCTTCCCTGAAGAGCTTGAAGTCATTCTCATTGAAATAGTTCAAGAAAGCAGCTACTCTTAAAACAGACTTTACTGATTATACTTTAGGAACTTGTAAATGACATATTTTGAATTGTTAACCCTTACATTGCACCGGTCATGATTTCTATATCAATTATTTCTTTGATAAACTGATCAACAATTCCTTTATAATGAACTCTCTTCTTGAGAGTGTCTCTTACCTCAATCAAATAAGTGATGTGCTTTAAGAAGAATGGCTCTTTGACACAATTTTTATATTTTTGTGAAGTATTGTATCACAACAAAAAAGAGGTTGACTTTTAGCAGCTTTAGTAAACTAACAAGAGAAACAACTTCTACAAGGAGCTGACTTTCCAAACAACAGCCTTTTGTACAGACATCAGACTTCACCAAAAGTAAAGTGCAGTGAGGCAATATGATGAAGCTTTAGAGAACAAGTGACTGGGGGGTTACTGTAATAAGATGCAATTTGAGGGACATTTTAAATTTCTTATTACTAGAAGTGAATTTTAAGACAGAATCTGACCAATAATTATGACTCAGACCTTTGAGAGAACACGGTACTTAATATTGTTATGAGCGAATTTGAAGTCTTGATTTATTCTCTGTCACCTAAATTCTGTTAACAAAGTAAATAAACTACATATTTTTTAAAATCTCATCTATTATTCTCAATTCTCATATGTCTTTTTAATTTTAAAATTAAATATTCTGGATATTAAGTTGCAAAATACTGTCTTTAAAAACGCATTTCAATGTATTAATAAGATAGCTACTGATTACACTAGTCCAGGTGTTCAGAACTGCTTAGATATCTCTATGGAGCACGGCACTTTGTCATATCATCATATTCTATCTTTTGTCTGGCTCATTTTGTTAGCAGAACATTTCAATAACGTACCCAAAAAAAAAAGGCGCTTCTATGTTTCACTTTATTTCATTCATTGCTGTTCTTATCCACACCAGAATTACAGTTTTTATTTGAAGGTGTTATGTGGGAGGTGATGAAGAGCCCAATGAACCTTCTTTATTCCCTTCCTTCCCACTCGTGGTAACAGGTCATATTGGGGCTTAGCTGGAAGAAAAATTTGAGTGGCCTCACTTAAACAGAGTAATTACAGTGCCATAGCTACGCTGATATAACTCCCCCATGTGGATACTCTATTCCAAGGATAAAAAATATTTTATTCTAGAATAATTACTCTGCTTTTTAATTCTATCTGAACAAAATTACTTTCCCTCTGAAGGGAGGGAACACATGGGAAGCATATCAAGATATCTACAAGTTTTTTTCTTCTTGCAGTCCAACCCTCTCCGGGGATTCGTAGATTCTGGAACAGCACTGACCAACTCACCGAGTTTCCACTGGACTTCAGTCAAGGAAAGAGCATGATCCTGTCTAGCCAAAGCGTCCTCTCCACAGAGCAGAAAGGGATTGAAAAAGGGATACTATGACGTATATTAACAGTACTAGGTAAGCAGGTAATATATAGATTAATATCAGCCTGAACAGAAAGGATGAATTTGCACTTGGTTAAATGTCTAGACTAAAATCAAAATGTTCCTTTTTTTTTTTTTTTTTTTCTGATGGACAGTTGAAAATCATGCTTTTCTTTGAAAAAAATAGCTTGGTAGAAAAAGCCTAGGCAGTCCTAATTACAGCTTAACTAAGTTCAGTACCATTTAGTTTAGGAACAGAAGTAAGGTTACTAGCACCACAGAAATTATTCACTTGTTAACATACAGAAATGCTTCTCAAGTTCTTCTTCAAAATGGATTCAAGAGGCTGCATACAGACCCAGACAGAAGATCTGTCTGTACAAGTCTCCCAGTGTAGAACGTTTTCTAGGCTTGCAGACCATTTTCATGCTTTCACTTCATGTATCAAAAAGACCATGCATTACAAATGCCGAAATCGGTTATTTAATATAAGTGAAAAGAAATAGGTATGATGTTCTATTATTTACTCCAGCCTTTCTTTTCCCTCTTAGAAAGAGTGAAGATCCTCAGTGGTGTTCGATAAAAAAATCAGACTCTAGCTGGTCTCTATTGCTGCCATGATAAGTAGTGTGGATTATACAGAGCTGCCTGATCACAAGTCGTGTCAAGATTATTTCACATTATCAGCATGGAAAGAAATTCTCATTGTTACTAGCAGAACTCTTACCACAGCCTGAATACAAACAGTTAAGTTCACAGCATCTGAACTTTTAAAATTACCAGGACAGAACTATTTTTGACTATAAAGCTATTTTGTAGCATTTGGCTTTTCTTAAGAGTGCAGTTTTTAAAAAGAAAGTGCCTTGGTTACTGCTTTGCAGCTTTACACTTCAGTTAGTAAAGCGTCACAGGTTTTAAAGACCATCTGAACTTCCCCTTGAAAGGTATGAAAATGCTCCTGGATGACTTCTAAACAATGCACTTACAGGCAAACACTTAGCTTGTGTAAATCAGTATCACTCCGTTTCAGTCAATGGAACTATGCCAAGATACCAACTTCCATCTGACATGGTCTATTTTTTGCTTCCAACTATTCTTTCATGGAGTTAGAGAACAAAAGGATTTCAGAAGTGGTCTTTCTGGGTACAGACTGACCTCCTCGAGCCTGATACATACTGTAAAATGGAACTTTAGCTGATGAACCAAACACTGCAACACATTTCCTGCAACAGCAACAATCTGAAATAATGATCTATGGGCGCTTACTGTTGCCAGCACTTTTTAAATGTTTCCCCTTGTGCCTCAACAGTTGAAATCCCAGGAAGTTAAATCAGCTTGCAAATTTGACTGAATCAACACCTGCTCATCCAAAACACATTTTAACTACAGGAAGGAATTCTTCCCTCTCATTTGGAGCAGCAAAAACCGAAACACAGAAATCATGGCCAAACAATTTCAAGGCTCTGCAGGAATACAGAATCAAGCCATAGCGTGTCTTTGCTGTCCCATCCTGTTTTCTACTAGTTATATATGAATCTCTCCTCATTAATATATTTTGATTTGGTTTTGTTTTTTTTAAACTATGGACATTTAAAAAAAAGAAATAAAGTGAATTCCCAACCAAAATGTCCAGGAAGGAAATTTTCTGTTTGCCAGACAGCCTTAGCTGACAAAGACTTCTTATTTAAGATGATACTTGAGGAGCTACATTTGAAATGCCAGAGCAAACCCCAGGAAAGAGGCCAAGTATGCAAAAAATAGGTACAAGAGTTTTAAGTGCATTGTGTATTCGTCTGTCACGCAGCAGTACTACGCATCGTGTGTGTTCTCATTCCTAACCTAGGAAATCGGACAGTATTCCTATCAACCCACACTGAGATGTGGGCAGTGGTGCCCTAACATACATGCATTCATGCTTTCACTGCTGCGCCTCAGTATCACAGCTGCCAGGAACACCTATACCACTGATCTTCATAACCATTAACACACACCTAACTGGATTCACGGAAGCACCTTATCTTGATAGCGGTCCCTTGATTTTCGAGGGATTCACTGTTGTGAACATTGCTATTAGTCTTTATCAGTGCATCACCATCTCTCAACTAGCAACAGAGAGGTGACCCTCCCTAGAAATGAGTGACAGAAAAGAACCAAACACTTGTACACACAGAGAAACGGAAAAATAAAGAGGACATAAAAAGATAAAGCAGTTTTAACTGAAGTTAACTTTTAGTTATTGATAATAAATATCTCAAGCTACTGAAGTTGTATCAAGGGAATGACACATCCATAATTATGCTACAAACATATTCTGAGTATATGCACAGCTGATGCAATATTTTTACTGGCAATTTCCCTGCTTCTTTAATTTTGTGCTAGCTCTTTATGGTGCCCTGTACTAACCATTGTCAAGGGAACTGTTTGTATTTAGTTCCCTGTAGAAGGGGGTGAGGATTACACTAAGACTTTAAGAAGAGGAGAGATAACAAAGAAAAAAGGCAATAAAGAGGAGACATGGGAAAAAATAGAACATCCATAATCGTGTAGTTCTCAACCTTTTAAATCAGTCAAATAAGGATGAACAATAATTTAGGATATATTCTAAGACCAATGAGAAGTGAATTCTGGAAGGTAGCACCTTACAGAACTGGAACAGTCACTTTTTATGAAAGCTTTTATAGTCCATGGCAAGTTTCTGAAACAATTTAATAAACCATAAACAGAAGTTCAGTGTTTCTGAATTTTGGACTGTGTCATAGTAGCTAACGTTGCATTAGGCACTGCGATGCTTGGGAAGTACTTTCATGGAGCTAGTATAAAATTTCATTATAAGGAGACAGTTTGATTGTAAATAGGCTCCTGTTGACTATGCATGCATTATGTGGAGAGTTACTAGCTGGAGTGAACAGCAACTGCTGGTCAAATATTGTAACAGTAGTAGAAATAACTAGAGGGGAACAGGTACCTTTACTTTTTCAGGCCACAGCTGAAGCACAGCATCACACTGTCCCCTATTGCTAATTGCAGCATTGCACAAGTATACCACAAACACTGAACCTTTCCGTCATGAGTATCAGAAATAATGTTTATACCAGTAACTAATGTTTAACCCTCCCCCAATGAAACATACTGCTTATGCCTGATAAGTTTTTGAAGACATGAAAACTTCAAAACACTTAAAAGTCCAAGTAATCTGCTGGCTAAGTCAAGACCAGACAACAGTGCAAATCTCTTCCTAGTCAGAGGAGCTGATGCCATAAAGGATCCTGTTGCCTGCAGAATGGATGAGAACACCCGGCCAGTGATGCCCACTGACTCCCCTGATTCAGGGAGAGCACTTAACCTGCATGGGTTTCTTGGAGAATAAAAGCTCTGTGGGCTTACACTGCCTGCATAACAGATGTAGTAAAGAGTCACAGTGCCTCTGCTGCAGTTTTCAGTCCCGTAGTACAACTTCCACTGAAACAGAAGAAATCTGAAAACTGTAGGAGACAAAAAAAATGTGCAGTGTAGGGATACCAGCCAATGCCAGGTGTGAGAGGGGTCTCCTGGATACCCTTGGGACAAATGCAATGGATCAAAACACTGCAGTGTTTGAGACAAAAGATGACTAAATCCTGAAAAACAATTCCAGTCATGGAAGTAGAAGAGGGCAGATGGAGTTAGACAGAGAAAAGTGACATGATGGAGTGACAACTTGCACTGGAAAGAGGGAAAACAGTGTCAAAATTGACATAGGAGTTGTAAGCCTGAATGACAGGGAATACGCTGAAACCAGTGACGGACAAGTAAGAGGAGATGTCAGGAAGAAAAGAGGTGCACCTGTGAAGAGGTAAATCTAAGACAGCATATTGAATGCAGCTAAAATGGAACAAGGGCTTGGAAAAGGTAAGACTATGTTAAGACCTAAGACAAGAAGGCCTTCTCCAGGGACCAGGAAATCAAGGGAGAGGAACAAAAATAGAAGTAGGAGCAAAATTTTCAATCTGTTCAGAGAAGTAAAGTGCTAAAAGCAGAAGTTATATTTTTCTGTCTAGAATTGTTAAATCCATTATAGATAATTGTATTTGGTAAAGAATGTAGCTTATTCATGTACTGAATTCTTGTTAAAATTAGTCTTGGGACAGCCCAATATCATGTAACCCACTCAGGTCTCCTATACAGAAATGGGCTTGGCACATCATAATGTATCAATGCTGAGAAGCTGTCTAGATGGCGATCTAGGAACCTTGGATGTCTTAGCTGATGCTCCAGAGGCATGGGTAGGTGGATCTGAGTTTGACCTTTGGAGGTCTAACCCCTACTATGGTAGACATCTGAAACAAAAAAGACAGGTACTGAATTTATGTTATATTTTGAAAGGTGACTGAAATATAGAGGGTCTAACAAAATTCTAGTAACAAACAGCAGAAAAGAAGGAGGAATCCCAGCTGAATCACAGCAGGGTTGAGATCACGCTGGGGTAGGAGCAGTTCATGAAAACTGTTGTTCCAATATAGGGACCTTTTAGTTGAAAATAAATTCCTTCCTAACTTGTACTTATTGCTTGCCTGCCATGTGTTTAGTTTTAATTTCTGCTTTGCCTTTTCTCAAGAGTTAAAAGGAAAAATAAGAGTACCTGAAATCCAACTAACGTAAACTGTGATATGCAAGTTTGAGGACCTAGCATCAAAGACTAGATACACAGAAGACAGATATGGGTTACCTGGAGAAATGTTGAAGGAGTAAGATAAGTCGATGTTGTATACAGGAATAAAGGGAGGTTCATCAAAACCTTACAATTCAGTGGGAATTTTCTCCCTAATATCACTCCAGAATCTTGAACTGCTAGAAGCTCTTTTGATTCTCCACCCTAGAGTTTCTCAAGGCCTTTAATATCTAAATTTCCTTTATAAAGTCTAAAACAGATTAAATATTAACAGTTCTCAATCCCTCCAGTTACTAACCTCCATGATGTGGCTGTCTTTGCCTGTTAGCCTATCTTTCCATTTCAGATATTACCCTAACAGTCTCTTTTAAGTTATTATTTATCTATGAAGCCTGAGTTTTGTCCTAATAGCCTTTCTGCTTACATAGAAATAATTTCTAGATATGCAATCAAACAGTATTTTCAGTTTACTTCACCAACTGGTTTCCTAAATACCTATTTTTTTTGCTTGTCTTTAAGTCAAGCAGTGGACTAATTTCTCCACCTCCCGCTCGACTGAATTCTTAATCAGGCCATCAAAGCTTTTTGACATTTCTTTGTGTTTTGCATTTTTAATGACCGATCTTCTACAACATGCTCAGTATCTTCACTATCTTTACTGGTAAGGAAACCTATGCAGAAGTATGTCTGCGTCCCACCATAACTTGTAGTATTTTTCTTCTCATCAACATCTGGAAATTACTTAATAACTTAATTCCTGGGAACATTTATTCTTACAATAACATCACAGAGACTTCATATATCCGAGTGTGATACTTGCCATATGGTGGCTGGAAAGGTGAAACAAGGTTTATTTATAAGGATGACAAGAGACCATGAAATATCTGAAAGGAAAAAAGGAAGAGAAGAAGAAAAGAGAAGGCAAAAGCAAAGCAAGAAAGATATAAGAACAGCTTCTGAGAAAAAAAGGCAGAGGAATTGGAGAAAAAGCAAGCAAGCAAACTGGTGATAAAAAGCCAAAACATGCTGAGCAAGATTTCTACATGGTCACTGTTTCAGGGCTGGAAGGGAGGGAGCTTCTCCTGTAATTCTCTGTAGTTCAAAGGCTGTCAGAATCGATACACAGGGGAAGAGATGATACCTCAGATGGTACAATACTTAGACAAAGTCTTAGCCCATTTTACAAACACATACTAAGGCACTATCTTTAAGTAACCCTAAAGATCAGACTTTCTCAACTCTGTAGTGTTGCCCAAGAGGTTGACTGTCCAGTATGTTGGAAGAACACAGCTCTGGCTGACTGGCGGCTACTAGATACACCATCTGCTCTTGAGAAGACTTAAGATAATCTTTTCTAGAGGGTTAATGCACCACTTGCTACATGGAGAGCAAGGATTTTTAAGCAGTGTGTGACTACTAAATGCAGGGACACCTTACATTTTCCTAGCCCTGTGAATATGTGGATCAAGACTGTGATGAGCTTAGGCTTTATCCCAGTACCTGCCTTAGCCACCAGAGTATAAACATAATCTTAGAGTAGAAGATAAGAAAATAAAATGAAAGAACATCTTATGTAGACAAATTAGAGATTGTAGAAGTATAACAAAAGACAGAGCTCAATAGACAGGGTGATATAAGACAAAATAAGCTGATTATTAAAGAAGAGAAATTTGCAGCTAGTAGACCATGAAGAAAAGAAGGGTCAGGTAAGTCCCACATCAAGAAGAGACAATGACCAAAATTGTAAGTGAGGGAACTGATCCAGAACTACAAATAATGGTCACGTCAATGAAAAGGAATAAGATGAGGCAAAGGTGCAAAGTTCAATAAAAGCTAAGTAACAAAAAGTGAAGGGAACTGACAAAGAAAAGAGAGCTCAAAGAATCAAACTCAGGGAGGAGAGGGAGGAGCTGAAACTACAATAGGACCCTGAAATGTAAGGGAGCCATCATTAGTTATCAGTGTCTGAGAAGGATAGAAAAAGAAATGAAAATTATGACTGACCTACTATGAAAAATAGAGACAGTATTAATTTTAAAAGAAAGGAATTATCTGGCTGTAGATAGCCAGTGTACTAATAGGACTGCTACTATTCATCTTCTATACCCATTACTATAAGTAGTATCGAAACACAGGTACTATAGTTCCTATCTAGTACAATATCACCAGGCAATTAATTTAAGTGTATATTTAGGATGAATATTGTAAGGCAATCTCAGATTCTCTAGAAGAAAAACCAAACTGAGTTTGCAATAATGTGGTTTATATATCTGTCCCTAAAGACACCATTTAATGAGATTTGTCTTGAATATTAATTTCTATACAAATGAGTTTCATAAAAATACAGTTAATTGAAATATACTTGAGATGGATATGGATGATTCCTCCTTCTCTATCAGAAGGTAAAATACTTAATTCTAGTTTTAGAAGTAGTAGTTATAGTAAAAATAGCAGCATAACATTTTTCTTTACTTTTTCAGTTTAAATAATGTAATTTTTTAGTTCCAACACAGTCTAAGTAAAAGATCTTTGCATTAAAAGTATGAGGCTAAATTGCTAGTATAGACAGATACAAGTCCCACAAAGTCATGTAAAAACAGATCTTTGGATACTTGCTTGGAACTAGCCCATCACTTCAACTGGATGGTGCCTCTTTAAATCAATACTCTGTGCGCAGAGCACAGTTAGATGTGCAGTCACTGGAACTTCTCACCGCAGGTGGGAAAGCTAGGTGTTTTACTACATTCCCTCATTATTCTTCTTGGCCCTCTCTTCTCCTAAGCTGGATTGAAAGACCTACAGTTATCTTAGCATGTCAATAAACCACACAACAAATTAAGAAAGCTCACTTGTGAGATTGACCCTCCCTCTCCCAAGCCTGATAGTTCAGACTGCATGTTTGTCTTGCTACTTCTGTGCTACTGCCCGTCAATAAGACGGGTGAAAGCGTGAATTTGAGTGTCACCGAACACTATGAAATGACTAGCCTTCACAGGTTTTCATTTCTTACTTCTAAAGCACAGAACACCCATTACAGCACATAGACCAAGCTCTAAGTCAAATTAAAATTTATATATATTTTACCCATTCTCTTTGCACAGAACTCTTCATGCCACCTACTCTGTGCATGTACAACTCATTTTTATGATGTACATAACATAGGCAGAACATGTATGTTGCTATGATTCATATCATGGTAGTCCAAGAGCTACACACATACTTAAAAAATTATTAATTTTAAATAAGAGTCCAATATATGTTTCAGAATATCCATGGCAGACTTGTATGTGGAATTCAGGAGCAAAACTGTACTTCCTTTGGCCCAGCTCTTGTCGTAGATGTGTGTTGTATCTGCCTGTTCTGTGGTGCAGCAGAATGAGAATTCTTCATGTGGCTGTAACAGCCCCAAGGAGTTACAAACACAGCCATGCTCAGAATGAGGTCAGGTTATTCCACATCCCTTTTCTCTGGTACGGCAGCAGCAGGAAAAACATATGGTATAACAGACATTAAGTCATATTGCTTATTCTAAACTTAGTCTTCTATTGCTGCCACATGTGGAACATTCCATGTGTAATACATGTCAAGAGCCCTTGCATTGCCCCAAATTTTTGAAAATTCTTCCACTAGTTCACGCAGCTGAAGTGGGAGGAACACAGACTAAAGCCTGTGCACTCTGACACAAAAGCACTCCAAGACCTGTATTTTTCTTCAGGCTGCAAAGAAATGAATTTACCACTGCAGCATCCCAGAGAAAAGAACTATAATCAGATGTGAAATGCCCCCAGTTTTTTATTGACACCATTGATCACATACCCATAATAAGCTAAGATGGCCACATTTGGGCTCCTTTTTTCATTGCACATTATGAGCTAACCCTGAAGTCATCCTGAAGATCACACTTGCTGTCAACAGAGACAGGAAGCGTTCAAAGGCTGACTGAGGTGGAACTGGCATTTCTACCTTGTCCCAAACACAGCCCTCCTGAGCACACCTCCAGACACAGCCAGGTAACCTCACCAGAAGCCATGGACTCAGCAGGTTGGCACTAGATGATCTTTAAGGTCCCTTCCAATGCAAACTGTTCTATTGTCCTATGACTTCTGTTCACAAGGTATATGGACGGGAAGGAGGCAGCTGCTGCATTTTTCAGTGTGCAGAGATCCTTTAGACATACATTGAGACACACAACTTGGAAGTAAATTATGGCAGACGCTGTACGGATTGGTAAGAGAGAGGGTGTGAGAATCTTCTCTAGCATTCAGGTACTGAACTTAGAGGGAATGTTTCAACTTGGACTAAAAAGTGCTTATAGAGAGCTAGGATCACAAGCCCATTTATCATTATACTGGCAAGTGCTCCCTCTGCATTCAAAAGGAATGGGGGAGTCTCACTAGAAAATGTGCTGTGCCTTCTGCAGGTGTCCTCTGGGACAACATAGCCCTTTACTCTTACTCCAAAAAGTGTCTTAAAACCCTTTCATATTACACATGCTTCACTGGGAGCATTACATAGTCATTCAAGAGGAAAAAAAAGTATAATTAAGAGGACATTCATATATCGCTTTAAAAATGTTTAGATGCATGCATACATCTTCAGAGTATTTTTATTGGAAATATCATTAATAAAATCAAGACCAACTGATGTAACTCCACCCTAAGGTGAAATTGTCATTGTCTTCAACGGGATATTTGTCTGAGTAAGGCCACAGGAATTAGATTCAATACAATTAAAGCTATAAAATATTCCCTCAACAACATAAAACTGTAAAAGAGCTGCTACCACTACTATAACACTGTATTATTCCAAGTGTGCGCTCCCAGACTGTTATTATGCCTGCGTAGATAGTTGCAGGGGAAACAGTGCTCTGCGTTCTCTTCTACCAAAGCAGATCTCTGCAGGTAATTTTAATGGGGCTGTTAATAACCTGGCAACCGTCCCAGCCAGATGTAGCACATTTAAACATTGTCCTTACAGCTTTGTCAGAACTGTTGACATTGCATGTCAGTAATGGAAAATTGCCACTGCACCAAACAACCATCTTCATTATATGGAATCACATTGTTAATCTACAGCCAAATGCAACTTGAGGCGGAAAGAGAGTTTAGATTGCACCCATCTGTATACTATCACTCCAGGTGGCAGGTCGTTCTTCAGGATTAGAGATTGAATCAGTCTTTCCATCATCAATAAGCCCTCCTCCACAACGAGTGCCTGTCAATCCAATATTTTACTTTCAGCACCGTGAGGACCGCACAGCATGGTAATGAAATTTCTCTGTAAGTAGACCACGGGGATCTATACCAGAGAGATACATCTCTTTAAAAAGCTCAGGGAAATCAGACAGCGTGCTGCACAATCTGGACAGTAACTCGGTTTCAAGCACCACCCTAGCTGTTTTATCTGTTTAGGGATGAGATCTACCGGATGAAGCAACATTTTAATGCTGGATTATTTCATTTTTTGTAGTAATTAGTATTGGGTGAATATTTCCCCTTTGGAAAGGTTTGACAGCCTCAGAAAAGAAATCCACTTCTAAAACAAAACAAGGTTGTTGGTATAAAGCTTCTACATTTAACATTTCTGTGATTTCTCATCACATTACAGATATGACCTTGGCTAAAAAATATTTAAAATTGCCCATGATTAAAACTTACCAGATATTATTTATTATTACTGTTTCAAGATGCAACTTAGCCTCTTCCAGCAGAAACTGGAATTTCTTCAAAGCCCACTTGCTACCTGCTGTAGGCACTTTATCACACTGAGAAGTCATCTGCCTTCTTAAATTACCTGTCTTGCTCTTCTGTATTTATAATATGAGTAACCACGGTACCTAGTCATCCTCACCAGGGCTTTCCTGAATCAGTTAGAATGTTTAAAGTGTTCCTTTAGGCATTTTGACTTTCTGATGGTAGGTTTATTGTAAAAATATAAACTATAAAAATATATACAGACATACTAGCTAGAACTCATGTACTTCAATTATTACAAAAGAAACTACTTTTGTAACAACAATACCGTGAGTTGAAAATTCTCATGTTGTAACAGGCATTTAGCTCTTTAGAAGTATATTATATGCATTGCATTCATTCCCACTTGGTTATACTATGGACATTAAATTCAGTTCCCTCCTCTTTTTTTTTTTTTTAAAGTGTTCCTGTTTTAACTGAAAATGGAAAGTTACAGCACATTTTTTCACAGCATAAGGAAATAATACATCCTGCATTGTTCAGTTTTTCACAATCTATTGTTAATTTTGGTCGGTTATACATTTGTTAAATACCTAACAAGCCCAAGCTAACAATTATGATCATTTAACAGAAATGACTACGTGACATTGTCACAGAAACAGCTGAAAATAGGAAAGCAAATTAAATAGAAGACATTTCAGCTACTGAGGAACAGAAACAAGAGGATCTTTGAAGGGAATTTTTGGAGCAATTAGACTGGTAAAAATACATCCTATAATACATCTTTTACCTCAGTACATCATTTGGCTTTGGTTTATCACATCTGCAAACACAGGAAATGTATTTGTTTACAAATATAGATCCTTAGGAAACAGATAATTTGGTTATTATCAATCTTATTACTGTTGTATTGCCCAGGAAAATGAAAGAAACAATGCCAGTGGTCAGCTGAGTATTTTTTCCTGGCAGATTGCCTTTTTACTATACTGACAGTGGGTCTGATTGATGACGATATTTCCTTTCTGACCATATGGACTATAGTCCAGTACCTATGGGGGGGGCTCTGCCCATAGGACTACAGTGGAGTAAGTTAGAAATCCTTGCACGGGCGAGAGTGTAGGTCATGGAATTGAGTATCAGTTAATACCCCATCAGTGGCACCTGTAAAGCCCATCCTGCACTGAGAGGAACAGAACGATTCCTTTCTTCACTCTGTGATCTTTTTATCAGAAATATCAGACTCTGTACACTATCAGTACAGACTTGAATTTTATCTGAAAGATAAAGTCCAAAATATGGAACTTTTCTCCCATATTCTTCAGTCATTTTATAATTTATAAAATAATAAGGCCATATCCTTTGGTCTGTCCTTTTACTTTCTCATGGAGGTAAACAAAACTGATGCCATGAAAGGAAACATCACATGAAAAGAAACAACTCTAACTCAGAAAACGAACAGGTTTTGTGGTTGAACTCAAATTCCTCTATCTATTGTCAACCCCAAAACAGGCCCTTTTGATGACCTTTGCCTTGCTCGATAACACTTACAGGAAGATAAAGGCTACATCTACACTGAGAAAAACATTCTCTGGCTTCAGAACATCAGGTACAGCGAGCTTGCTCCTACATTTCCTTAGGGTTCAACTGCATCAGTAAAGGATTAACTATGTCCAAAGTGTACTGCAGCCCACACTGTGCTGTGCTTGGCTTTAATCCTTCTGGCCCCATTTGCTGCGTCAAAATACAAAAACCAAAAAAACCCTGAGAAAGGGGGTTTCTTTTTGCTGTTCAAAATACTCAAAATAATGACCTTAATATAACCTGTCAGAAAGGGTTGGGTTTTTTTAACACAATGCCAAAAGTCTATGTTGCGTGTTGTCAGAATCGCATGTGACATATAACGATATTTTAGAGTGCAAGGTTTGCCAAGACAGTGTGGGAAGACCGTGTAAACACAGATCCCAAGATCTAACATGCATTTGAAAACTAGTTATCCCTGGAGTGAGCTAACCCCAAAACCACATCCAGATTCTATTTTAAAAGAAACTGGCTAGTGTACTCCAAAAGTAAGCCTGCAAGTAAACTATCAGGTATGCACAGTGGATGATCAGCAAACAGGGTCCCAAGTGCCACTGTGAGAGCTGATTTGACTAAGAGCGTAGGCAGTACTCTGACAGTTCTTGGCTTTACATTGTAAATTGCCAATCTACCAAGTCTTTGGGAAGAGTCAGAATCCTGGATGAAAACATGTCCCTCCTTCAAGGTCTGAATAAGGAGGCTCCAATCCACAAGGATTCCCCTTCCCTCCCTTCCAGAGCATTTTCACCTGCTAGTGTCTCCTTGTGTGACCTTCTTACATGCCTACACACGACTGTAGAAACAGTTGGAACAAATGAAGGCAGAATTTTTCCCCTATGGCCTGTTACCACTCCCTTGCCCCAAAAGCCAAACAGGATTTGTGAGAGCACCATTGCCTGAGTGGGGAGCATGCTGAGGCTGGGCTGCACTGTTCACAGAGCAGTAATAGCAAGGAGGAGTGCAGACCATGCTAAGTGGTCACAGCTATCCTTTAGCTGAACATCTGCTTTGATTCTTCTCCCCCTTTGCAGTGATAATTTCACACCGATGGCCAAAGATTAGTGCTGCAGCACCTACGTTCCCCTTGTACCTCTTTCTGCTGGTCTGTGAAAAGGTAGTATTACAGCACATTCCATCAGTGTGTGCTAAAATACAGCTGATCAATGTCTGAAGCACTTTTCACATCTTTGGATGGACATTAATTTTAACACCATGCTGTCTGCAAATGGACCTTCCAATGGAGACAAAGGAACAGCAGAAGGAATTTAAATTTACAGGATATGAAATTGAAATAAACAGGCCATGTGTCATACCCCAAGGGTTGTTGGCTCAGTGCTACAAGCATCTTCCAAGAAGATTAAATGCCAAACATTAAATCTGGCCTCCCACTCTGCCACCCTCAGACTGAGTATAAATTTTGTTACTGAGTTCCAGAGGGGGGGAAATTTACTACCAAACTTTCTGAATCACCTTTGTATTCCTTGTATTTTCAGGTTGCCTGGGAACCTGTTGAACTCCTGGCATCAATTAGAGAAAGTTTAAAGCTACTCTAATTCATATTCTGGCTACGAGTGTCCCTCACGAGCCATCCACCTGTCCAGAAGAGCCAGATAATTGACCATTTTGGGCCTGCCTGTAACCCCAGAACACCTTTAAAGTAGGGAGTGTTTCCAAAGGCTCTTTTACCCTTTTATGACCTCTTTATATTGCCAAAGTGATGTAATTTGGATGAGTCCAAAGGAGAGTGAACTGTTCCATGTGCATATTAGACTGCTGAATGCAGAAATGCACTACACTGCGGTCTGTCGCTGATTTACCAGTCACTCAGGCCTGATGAATGACTCCTCTCAGCATTACAATGAAATTTTCTAGCTATATAACTTAAAACCAGACTTTACAATGCATGATGCCCAGTTACAGTACCTCAGTGAACAACCTGTTTAAGAGAAAGACTGAGAAATGGTGGGCGATTTGTATAGATAGGAGCAACATCTGAGAATCCTTTTAAAAAGATGATTACAGCCATGATCTGCGTAGAGGTGAAAAGGGGCATAATGAAGGAAATTCACTTATATGGCCAGTTATAATGTATTTCATATAATGGAGAAAAAGCTGAGTCAATGAACAATTGTGTATCACCGTTACAGTGAAATGATTAAAGTCCCCTTTATCACAGCTGTACAATATGCTGACTGTACAGGAAAACACCCAGTATACACAGGGTAGTGATTTCTACCAATGTATAAATGTCAGACTTGTTCCCTGTATTCAGTGATTTTCTTAATGAAAACGTCAGCATAACACTGGCATTTCCCTCCTTTCATTTAACTCTTGCGCTCCCCTTTCATCCACTAGCTGACCTTTGCATGCACTTGGTAGCTCACCCAAGGTGCTGTCACACCTTCATCGCTCCTCTCTAATGATGGTTTCTCACTGCCAGGTTCTGCCAGGTTCAGACAGGATATTCGGTAAGGAATTGCAAGGCCCGGTTCCCAGTGCAGTACAGTGATGAAAATTTGATGTTTCACTACTTTATATGATTTTCACCTCTTCTCTGGAAAGAATAATCAACAATTGTTTACCAGAATTTACCTGTTCAAATACTGTCCTGTTGTAATATTCTAGGACTCAAGAGGAGTCACTAAAGGAACAGGTACCAAGAAACACTGAGGACCAGTAACTGTTGAGTGAGCCAGAGAGTTAGTGGAATATGTTTTCTGAGCACAAAAGGGAAGGGATGACACACGATTAGAATGAGGGGATTTTTATGTGAGACAGTGACAAATAGAAGTAATTTGCATTTTATAAAATAGGGACAATTATATAAAGTTGGGCCATGTTTATAGCACCATGTTGCACAGCGAAGACTTACTAACAATGTTGCCCAAGTAGTTACACTGAAAGATCAACACTTCCTCTGTATATATATGCTTTCTAGCATAGATACAAATAAATAGTGGTCCACGTTGCTGAAATAGAAAGATGAAAATCTTTTTATAATACAAATCCTGATTGTGCACCATTTTTACTGCTGGTGTGAGGAGATTTGTCTCCATTGTACTGTGTTTAACACCTCCTTGCATATGTTAGCCGACCACTGACCCCACAGCAGAGTCAGCAGGCAAGGGCAAGGTGTACATTAAATTCTGGGGTGACATGAAGAGGAAAGTAGTAAAAGCTGAGAGAATACCCAGTAGCAGATGGTTCAAAAGGAGACTAAGTCCAAAACTTCCTTCCTAAGCAATGCCATTTTGAGGTTTTGCCCTCTCTTTCCAGAGTCTGTACGCTCTCAAAGACTAGCTTTCTGCCACAGAAGCTCCTGTTCCTGCCCCTGAGCCTCTGGGAATGAACGGAACAGATGAAATTACCTTTTCTACAGCATTCTTCCATTGCTTTATGATATTCTTTTGCTTTGCCTGTGGGTTAAGAAAGGAATGGGCTAACTGCAAGGACAAATAGTTCCTGGCTAGTGGACTTCAGAAGGTTCAACAAAAGCCAGACCAAGTTCTGAGCTACCAAGTTCAGTTAGCTTTGCTGATATAGTGCTATGTCATTACATTGATTTATCCCTAACAAACTTCATTTATTGCATACAGAAACATAAGGAATTCCTGTCTCAGGCATACAGCAGTTAAACTATAACTGCTAGCAACAGTTAACTCTAACAGAAAGGTGACCTATTTGGAGAAAGGAATGATCAGTTATTTGAAAACTTTTCTACATAGCATAACAAAACATATCTCATAAAAACAACTAGGTTATGAATTTGACAGGTTTTCTGCTATGCCACAAGTCTCTTACTTTTAGTCAGGTCTCTACCTGTAATACCTATAATCAGTTTTTCTCATGAAAACGTGGATCAAAAGAAGTTGAAATGAGGCATACAGCAAGGTGTTGAACATAATAAGTAGGCTAAAGTAATTAAAGCTTTAGCTAAATATTTTTCACTTTTATCAATTCACTGTTTGATGAGAAAAAAAAACTTAGAAAAGAAGGAGAAATATTTCACATGCCATAGGAGAATGCTCATATCCTGAAAAATGAGAAATCAAAAGGATCAGAAGTCTGCAAATGATTGTGGTGGGCTCCTCTGCCACGAGTGTTGGCACTCAAGCACCTCAGCACAGGATCAGCATCTCTGAAGTTTGGAACACCAACAGCTTCTTTAACCAACTTTAGACACTTGTGATTGAGATTTTTGACCATGTGCTCTACAGAAAAGCATAATTGAATGACAAAGTTCTGCTGTAATAAATGACTCCTTGCAATGGTGAGTGCTAGAGAGCAGATTGCTTATTTCTAGGAGTGAAACATATAGTACTCTTTCAAGGATAATCCGATAATAGATCACAAGGATTTTCAATGCCACAAAAGACTAAGCAGAGCCTTGGGATTTCACTGAGAAGAGGGACATAACTAACCCAACATAATCTACTGATGAAGAATTAGAGATTCACTGAAAGCTGATGTACTCAGTTATACAAGCTTCTCTTGTCTCACCACGTCTTAACGAACTGCAACATTTTCCATAATGGGCCATAAAACCTGTGTTTTTCCCTCCAGCAAAAGCCAAGAGGCTTTACTTTGTAGGAAAGAAATCTGCACAGGCGCTCTCAGACTATGAAAATAAACCACTTCTTTCAACTAAACAAAATCAGTGCACTAATACAAATTTCCTATGTTCTATACAGGAAAACTTTTCTTACCAAACTCTGCAATAACAAGCGCATCACCTGGAAAAGATGATCTGGTTGTAACACACCCTGCCAAACTATCAGTTTTACATTAACTGCTATTTTGTTAGATAGTGCTTGCGTGTGTGTTTGTTTGGAGAGGCAGGCTGGGCTGTTGTGGTAGTGAATCTCACAGAATGGAAATTTTTTGTATGAAGTATCACCTCTTTTTATATTGGCAAAACTGAATTAATGGTTGATGGATTTGGGTCAATGATACTAGTTGTACCAGATTCATTCTCTCTGGAGTGGTTAGCAGTGTACAAGAAACACATTTCACGACTATCTTGTTTTCTTACACACACTGGCAACCAAGATAACACTTGGCTAAATAATACATGAGGAAAGGCAAAAGGTGAAAGTCCTAGAATCACTGGAAAAAAAGAATTTGAGCCAATTTTCCGGATGCTTCAGCATAGGAAAATGTATGAACAGTTGATTTTAAATAAGAGAACAAATAAGGAGAATAAAGCCCTACTAGACATAGAGAAAATCTGTATCCATGGCAAGTTCTTGAAGGCAAAAGGCATAGAGAGTTGAAAACACACTCTTTTCTTTTGTCTTCCTGCAAAGTCTTGGAACATCATTCCATAATGAGCTATAGAAAAGCAGAAAGCTCAAATTATTATCAAACGAGTATCAGCCATACAGGCCTACGTGGCCTTTTTTGTTCGTCAGAACATATGTGGACATTAGATTAAATCTACATCCCATTTTGTTCAAGACAGGAAAGTTTGCTTCATACTTCCATCATTTTTTTTTTCGTTTGCACAGTCACTAGAGTCTATAACCTTAGGTTGATGGATGAGCTTTTTAAAACCATGTGCTTGGCATTGACACCCACGTAAAGGATAACTGACAGAGTTTTTCAAGATCTAGCTGAGTGTCATCAGACTTCTGTATGGGCAGACAGAAAGTTTTTAGTGTGATGTTACCCAGGAGGCTTCTGTAATAGTCACTCCCTCCTCTGCCCTGACAAGTAGATAACTACTGGGATTATATTTTTAATTCAAACTTGCTTCTTCCCATCTGTTTGTTATCCTGTGACATAGTTAATCAAGACTGCTGTATATGTTTTGCTATGGCAAAATGGAAGACATAATTTTATCTTTTTTTTTCTTTTCTCATCCATTTCAAGCTACAAATAGTTCAGTTTTAGACTCTTCTCCTCCTTTTCTCCTCTTCCCTGATCCTGTATAACTTTACATGATTTTATAGACGAAGACAGGGTAGAAGTCAAAGAATTTTAATGATTGAGAAATTGTTGAAATAGCTGTTTCTACTGCAACACATTAATGAAGTTTGCCTATGCTAAGTTTTTCACTACACTAATTGTTAATCTGACTAACAGTTTGCTTGTTAATTTGAGCAGCTCATTCTGTTTTGTAATGCTCAGAGTCCCAAATTCTCTTTTAAGATGTTCTTCTAGAACTACCTACCAGCAGTCTTGTAAAGTTTCAAACATAAAGCTCATTACCATTTAAAGTAGATAACCTTAGGTAGTTAGAAGAAGTGATTTATGACATTAGTCAAGTAATTTTAGCAAAGATTAAGGAAAAAGAATTTTTGAAGTACTATAATTTTCATGAAAATTCCCCATGTTTGAAGGAGATATTGTATGTGGCTGATATCTACTCTTCATGCAATCTTCTCCACTTGCTTAAGAGGTTGCGCTTTATTCATTTATGATAATAGGCCACTTTATATAAAGAGAGTAATTTTGAAGGAGAGCATTTCCAATGACCTAGCAAACCACGAGTTCAGAATTTGAGAATCAGAGAGGAAAATTTATTTAAAAATATTTCTTAACCAAAAGAAAAGTCTTAAGTACGACTTTTAGAACTTTCTCGATTACTAAGTTCTCAGCTTCAGGGCTAACTCTAATCCCAAACAGTCTGACTGACAACTCATGTCCTTAATGTTAAAATAGCACTGAAGTGCTTTAAACCAGGATCTAAATATTTCATACAGATATGATCAGAAGCATGTATTCATCTTGGACAGGGAATCACATTACATTTACATACCTCCTTGTCTTTGAGTATGTGGTCTGAAGTTCAGAGCCTTAAAAATACCACACTGATTTCAAAGAGCACTGGATCTGGCATTAATTAAATACTCTAGCTGCGATAATATGCTATTTGAAAATATTTAATTGAGCTCTGAAAACTCCATGGGGTTTTAGTCCAGTTCGACTAAATTCAGTGGCAAAACTTTGTAACAGTGATGGAACAAGCCCTGATACAGCTGAAGCTTGGAGACTTGATGGCACACCCCTTACTGCAAGAAAACAAAGCACCAGGGTGTACCCATACTGACTCTGCAGAGAACGCTTCCATTCCAGTCCTATGACTTATCCTGAGCACAGTCAATGAATTTGCTGCCTTGGATGCAAATAATGGCAACAAGCAACACTGGCACACTATTGCAAGTTTTCAAAGCTAATTGAATCAGCATATAAAAATGTTTTCCCTGTGTAAAAAATCTTATTATAATCAACCTCTCTATGGCAGACACTTCCCTATGATATGCAAATTTCATTTATTTATTTAGGATATATTTAGCATTTCCATGTGACTCCATTTTCTGTTTTAAAAAATTGAGCATTGCCTTAAATGCCCAGTTCTCCTTTGGAAGCTGTTATTAGCAAAAATGTATGCCAACATATTATTGGGGCTTTTAAAATATTTAGACACAAATGAATTTAGAAAAGGTGAAGAAAGGGTTTCACTCAAACTTCATTTTAGCAGCTTTTTGGTCCAATCTATTATGCTGACTTCTTTACAATATAGAACATGGAAAGAGATCAAGGTTTTTACAGATATTTTACCTATTATTACCCATCATGAGAAAACAAGCTTCATGACATAACCATCATATATTTCCATATTAAAGTTCAATCTCAATGAAGTCATACTGGATTTCCAAGTCTGAAAAAAAACCCTGAAAATTCTTACAGCAACATGTATTGAGGGAGAAATACAGGCCACTGACAAAAATGTGCTAGTGATCCACTGATGCTCTGAATCTCCATCTCAAGCAGTGCTGTTAAACATTCGGGAGAACAGCTCGATGTGGTTCGGCATTTTTGAAATCTTAGCACATACAAAAAATGACCTTATTCAAGGAAGAAAAAGGAAAAAAAAAAAAAGTCCTTTGCTAGAGAAAGTACTAAAATAATGACCTGAGTAGGGAAAATCCAAGCAGCCAGTGTCTCTTGAAACTCTAAGTCTCCTGGCCCCATCATTCTGCTCTGCTAGGAGCAAGGAGAAGGGCAAGCGTCAGAAAACAGATACAGTCTAGTTGAACCCTTTCACAGTGTACTGAGTTTCTTATTGTTTCTTGTAAAACATGAAGAACATGGCAAAAAAAAGTCATATATAAACCACACACTGAGATTAAAAGTTAGAGAGATGTGGAATTGTTTTTATTCCCCGAGTAGCAAATGCTTCCTCTACATCATAGTTACTGTGAATATTAAACAATAAGAGGAGACCAGAATTTGTCACACTGATAATTACTATTTGAATTTGTATTAAACATCTTCTCTGCTATGATTCTAATCGTGTAATCTACCATAAGCACTAGGAACTAAAGCATCATGATGATGGCCATCTCTCAGGATGGTAAAACCCAACATGTGAATTTCTATTCTTCTTTTTTATTGTTTTTTGCAGAAAATTGTATAGAATAGCACATTACTTCAACGCAGACTAGACTGTCACTAACAATGATTTCCAAAGAAGCATTAACATTTAATAGATACTTCATGGTTGGGGTTTTTTTGGGATTCAGATGGAAAAGTTAAATTCATGTGAAAGAAAAAACTGAAATATGTGAATCACAGGGTCAAAGAACTGATCAGTGAAATGTACAACATCGTCAGCAGGAAAACAAAGATTTGTAATTAATGAAAATTTTTAAACAAGACAGTTATCAGAGGTGTCAGGAATTAAAAAACACTTATACACAAAGCTTGTATGTATCATCTGTTGGACAGAGCATCTTGATGTATCAGAGGAAATTTTGATCATAGACACTATGGTGAATCCTGAAGCATGATAGAAGGATACATCATAAAAAGATACTTGAAAGTTCCTATATAAACCCCAGACAAGAACTGTTTGATGCTAGATTCAAATACCAGCATGTGAATGAGCTAGGGTTGTACCCATTCCAGATGAATTCCCATACCAGGTATTGCAAATTCAAAAGGAGACAGAGGCAATGTGATTGTAGAAATCTCATAGGACAAATACAGCAGATATATAGAGGATATAGATATAAATCTCCCTGTATCCCACCTCTCTGCTATGCTTCATGTGACAAGCACACGTTAAACAGGTAATGACAGAACAGGAAAAAGGCTGGTAAGAGTATAAAACGGCTTCTGAAGTTGCTTACCTATCTTATCTTCAGCATTTCCTATTAACTGGATGTAACCTGCTCTGTGTTCTCTGGATCCCATTCTGATGCACCTAACTCTTCCTTATCCAAGGAACAAAGAGGAGTTGTAGATTTTTAACTTAAGGATTGGTTTGGTGCATAGTTACCACCACGTTTAATGTCATTCTGCTGAAGCGCCTTTTGGGTATGGGCCTGTGCGCGCCCCTTGGCCATACAGATGCTATCAAACAGGAGCCGCGCTTCAGCGAGAATCATTACAGTGCTGAAACTCTGCTCTGCATCTAGCTCTAACTTCTACTAAAAACATATTCTGGCAACACTGGCCGGGCTCTAAACTCCCATGAAAAGTCTTGTAAGCTAATTCTGAATACAATCCCTATATTCATTTTGGCAAAGACAACAAACACTCAGGATTCTTGCTTAGGCTTGTAATATCTTTCTCTGCAGATGAAACTGTTACCTGTGATTTTTGCCTTTGCAGAGTGAGGGAAGTGATAGGTTATGTCTTACTGTGCGGCTGTGAGGTCTGCCCACTCCCTTTCCAAACTAATAAAATAAAAAGTGCTCTGCAAAGCACGACTCCTAAGAGAGAGACACTCTGACTTTAAGAAAGAAAAAAAAAAAAGTCTACATTAGGATGATAAATGACTGACTATAATTAATTAATCAATTAATTGTTTTTACCATAAAACCTGGTATTGGAAGTAGAGGCCTTAAATGCATCATGACCCATAGTTTTATCTGATAAATTATGCTTCATCAAAATCCACAGTCAGCAGTTATTTATTGTGCAAAGTTCCAAATTGGATCTTCTACTTCTGAATTAATTTGGATCTTAAGTATTTCGCATTTGTATTGCCACCCAAAAGGGTTCTTGTAAAAATCATGTTTAAAAAAGGGATATACAATATTTACAGTAGGAAGATGCTTGACTTTCTAAGATATTAAAAAAGCTTAGTGAAAGGGAACAATGCTCATCATCTAAATGTCTGGTCTCAAAAAATTACTCCAGGGGTAATTTCAGGATGCTGCTCTCCCTGGATTCAATTTATGTTCTGCATCTACAATAAAGGGCAAATGTCTCTGCAGTTCCCTGCTGAAATCAGTGTTGGGCTTGTACTGACTTCTCAGTCTCACAGCTTGGAAGAAGGCCATTACAAAGAAGCACAGGAAAGGGAAATGAGCCACTGCAGAGAAAGTCAGGAGTGAAGATATACTTCAAATCAATTTTGGCATGCAGTTGAGCTCTTGTTACGTCGGGTACGAATGGATTTTAAAAGATAGGAGATAGGGCTACTATTCTCCTAATCACAGAGGGGGTTTTTTTGGTTTGGTGGTTTGTTGGTTTTTTTTTTTTTTTTTTTTACTTTGTTGAAAAGCCCAAACTGTTATGGATTTTAAAATTATTTTTATTTTAAGGCTGCTAAGTGTCTAATAAAATCTCAGAAAAGTGGTTCTGTCTTGGAAAAAGACCTTATTAGCTGTACGAAACATGTTAAACGGATTTTTAAAGTGGGACTTTGTTATTCTGTTATGTTGTCATGTTCTTATGTAAGCACTTTCCCAAAGATGATGGAGAGAGAGACAGAAGAAGTGTCAGTCTGATGAACAGAAAGAACACTGAAATGGTATTTGACAATCTATCAAATAAAAGGCACAATACAATGACGGGTCACAAATCAAATATTCAGTAGTACTTAAAAGACTACATAATTTTAAACCTCAATAAAATATATAAGTGCTATCCTAATGCACAGAACACAAATTGAGCAATAAGATTTCAGAACAGCTGAAAAAACACGAGGATTGCTCATAGCCACTCCAAGGCTTTTCCACAAGTAAATGAAATATAGGTCATAAGTCTCACAAAAATTGAGTTTCAAATACTTACCATAAACCCATCACTACAGTTACACACATCAGCATCTTCGAGTTCAGCTTGCAGCAGCAAACTGTTAGAGTTAGGTATAGTTGGGAACAAGAGAAAACAATGTTTGTTGCTACAAATTCTTGGATTATCACTCAACTATTCTAGTCTATAGTGTGGTTTAGAGTAGCTCCACGGTCAGCATGTATTTGGGGTCTGTTATCATTTGGCTAAGCGTGACCTGATAAGATCTTTACTACATTCTAAAAATACACAAGTTTGTTTACACTGCGTAGGGTGCTATGTTGATTCCTATCTCTGTTCTGGGTTATTTCGCTAACAAAATGGTCACAAAAAATGTACACAAAACCAATAAGCCTGCAGACGTTCAGACATTAACCATCACCCTCGCCCCCCCAAAGAAGAGTCTTTATATAAGTCAAAACTGTGTGTAGTTGGTTGTGGCTTAGGTACATTGCCAAAAGAGTTTTCATCGAATTGCCACTTCTTCACATTGCAACATTCTCAAATTCACTTAATCTATTTTTAGAGACATAGAATAAACATTTATGTGATCAAAATAAATAATATAGGACCACTGAAACATCTCAAAGGCTTTGCTGTTCAGCACGATACCAGCTCCTGCCGAGGCAGCGCACTCAGCGCTAGCCACACTTCGGCTTTCAGCCATTTATTTTTGACATAATGCAAATGCCTTCCCTCCAAGTACATGGCCTCTCTTCCTCTCTACATCAGAGTCCACAGGCCATAGAGGGTAAAAGATGTATGAGCTTGTTCAGACAGAGCGCTAGCAACTTTTGAGTATTTAATATGTTATGTATTTAATATGACTGCAGTGGATTTTTTGTGTTTGCAAGTTAACACTGGAATATTTGGACTACCACTGTGTGAGGGACAGTGACCGCTGAGACAGGACAGAGTCAGAGTTTTTGCTTGTCCTACTTTTAAACGCATCGTTAAAGAGATAGG
The DNA here is from genome assembly GCA_013399095.1 of Psophia crepitans. NCBI lineage: Eukaryota > Metazoa > Chordata > Aves > Gruiformes > Psophiidae > Psophia > Psophia crepitans. Next base: position 2,181,423 of record VWZZ01000032.1, read on the forward strand.
GTAAATATTTTTTTAAAGAACTCCACACATCAGGCAGCGCCACTGTGAATCACACGTTGCTGCTTTACTAGACATGTCTCTGTAACCGCAGCTGCTCACATTCTTTTGTGTATGCTTATGGCTTGCAGACTGCAAGTCCTAAAATGAAGAGGAAAGGGGAAAAAAAAAATGGATTACAGATGATCTGACTGGATTCAGCCTGAAGAATCTGAGGCAGCAGCTGCTTAAAGCATCTGTAGGGGTTATCTAACCAAACCTGAGGGATTAATACATGACTCTGTTCCTAGACAACCTACCACCAAAGGCATTAACTAGGAGTTTGTAACACAAGTTGAAGTATTCACCACTTCTACTTCAGAAGCCTTCAAAATTGCAGCCAAGCTCCATTAGAGTGCATACTGACATCAGATCAGTCCTTTCTAAAGATCTATACAGAACTGCATTGTTTCCTGCAAATCAGCACTTTTAGGCCAAATTCTATGAATCCCAGTGACCTTGTCTTTCATCAAATAAAATGTGAAGCACTGGTGAATTGAATGGAGACTTTAACCAAGCTGAATAATAGTTTAAGCATTCCATGCTGGGATATGCAAAAGAGCAGGCTATTCTGTAAAAAGTACAAGCAGTCATGTAGTAGATTAGATTGTCTGTACCAGCATCTCTGAAATTCAATCCTTTCTTATGTAATTTCAAAGGCAGATGGACAATGTTTTGCCAAGTCTGCAATTTGGTGGTGATGGAATTGCCTCATGAATGTGATGGAAGTTAGATGACTACTCAGAATTTCATATATTTGTGAGAGAACAGAGGAAGAATTATCTGAGGTCTTCTGAACTGCAAGAAAAGGGAGGAAATTGGCTACATGCTGAAGCATCGGCAAAAGGACAAGCTGAATCTGTTTATAAGAATGCTGGCAAAAGATTAAGTGCCTTACAATTTGAAATCAAAAGCATGCTGGTGGAGAAAAGCTGGAGAGTAAAAGGAAAAATCTGCAAATACAGTTATACTTTGCTTCTAATATGAGATAGGAAATAGGAACCAAGAAATTAAGGGAAGGAGAGGAATGTAAGGAATTTTTATACAAGCAAGTATTTCTGAGCTCTAACTTGAGAAAAGCTAGGAGATACTGGGGAAAAAAAATACTAAACATGGTCAATACATCTGAAAGAATCACCTCACAGATAAAGAAATAGTACAGACTAGTTTTGTATGATAGCAAGGATATTTAAATACTTAGTGGTTATATTCTGTTTCATGCTTGTTAGAGTACAAGCAGTATAAGCTGTGCAAACTGCTCGCAGTTCACTTTGCCATAGTACACTTCAGTGGTTTTCTGTGCTATGTTTGAAAAGGAGGTTTTATAACTTATTTCCCCTATGCTTTTTTCCCTTTATGTAGAGAATATATATGCAAAATATGTCAATATTGGTAGATAATAACATATAGCTAAAAAATACTCCTACCTATAAAGCAATACAAAAATACTGTTACTCACAATATGCTATACCAGGTACTTTCCTACCACGGAGACAGAAGAGGAAGGGCATCCCCAGCCATCTCCTTGTTTGGAACATCAGCTTCCCTACAGTTACTAAACATTAAGAAGAGAAGACAATAATGGCAGATGCATTCTGAAGTAAGGGATGAAGAGAAAAAAAGCCTAAAGAACATCCGTAAAAGGACTCACACTTCAAAGTAGGCGTGACTTTGGATATCGCACTTTAGCTATGTGATCCAAACAGTGTCTGTTCATCATCTCCCTGCACACAAAGGCTTTGCAAACACTGATTTTGATCTGAAACTTTATTTCTGTATTTACTTGTCCCAGTTTTGCCCGTTTAAACCCCAGTAGAATAAAGAAAATGGGCAGGACAGAGTCTAGGTCTTTATGTTTTCATTCCAGGGCATGCTCAGAGCACGTTTATACACCTGTTCATGGCACACTAACCCACTGATAATTCTCAGTGCAGTATTAGCAGTTTAGTTGATAACTCATCTTGTGTACAGTCTCATGCAGAAACATGTATGTTCAGACCAACCTGAGCCTAATTATAAGAACTTCAACCCCTAGCTTCCCTCTGTAATGCCTTAGCCAGAAAACAAGGCAGTCTGGATCAGAGCGGTATAGATGAGCATGGGAAAGCCATGATTCAGCCTGTCCTGCAATATCTGGAGCTGACTCCTTTCATCATCCTCAGTAGGCAGAAAGATCACTGTCTGGTAATTCAGGAAAGATTCGTGATATATTTTTAGAACTTATTTAAGACTTCTTCATTTGCTTTCATCACAAACTTTTGTCTTTCCTCCCTGCTACTTACTTTCATTTTCCCCATCACAAAACTGGAACAATAAGATTTTGCTAGTGTCTGTTCTTATTCCCTCTTTTAATCTTTGCCTTACTTTCACATTCTTGCACGTCACAGCACAAACATGCTTGCCCCACCCCCCTTGCCTCTTTAACTACCATTTCTCCTTTCTCTTTAATCACTTTATTCTTGGAAACAGCACTCTGTATCCTGCCTTGAACTGTCAGCTCCCTTCAATACAACTAAGTTCCTCTTGAAATCCTTTTGGCTTCTCTGACTGTGCACTATGATCATTTTTTTCACTGCGTTTCTTCCACGGAAAGATCCAGATTTTCTTGCAGTTCTTGGTGGGAACTCCAAAATAGTTTGCATTTTGTCTCCTCCTCTCCTGCCTTTACCTCAGGGCACTCTTACCTGCAAATTTAAATTTAAGTACTGTCTTAAAGCAGCTCACAGCCCTACCTCACCATCCCAGACGCGCTGCTTTGTTGTCTCTTATGAATGATTAGCTATCAACTTTTCAAGTTCAACAAAATTAAAACAGGCATCTTGATATTCACTTGCAACATTTTTCCACTATTTTCTTAATCACTCATGATAACTTTCTCACTCTACCCCTCAAGCAACAATTCAAAGATACAGGTTTTTTTACTTGCACCTATCACTAGCCTCTCTTGATCTGGGAGCCGGTTTTGCAAATTCTACTTAGTACCTCCTAGGTATACTCTTTCTCTTCATCCTCACAACAAAACTTATTTTTTCTAGCTGTGATCAACCAGCATTTCACTATCATATATGTTTAGAAATACAGGACATATTCAGTCTCCCCTCACTTATTCAAAATGCTGCTGCAAAGACTGCTCTTCTAGTACAAAGTTTTGCCCATGCTGTCCCTCTCTTTTCATTCTTCCACTACTAGGCCACTTTTTGGAAGAAACACCATGTATTTTTCTTTATTTTTGATTCTCAGTACATCATAGCCCACTCTAGTAATTTCCAGTAATTCAACAGCAGACACTACAAATGACACCTCAGTTCAGTCTCCATATTTTAATCGTTCTACCTCTTACATGATAGAGTGAAAATATCTCCGCATCTCTCTTTCCTCCATTCATAAAAAAAAAATTTCACTTATTATGAAGCCTCAGAAAACTTTTAAGATAGTGGTGCTTGTAAAGCTCCATGACTGCATGCTTTTCTTGTGCTCTGTGGGGTTTTTTTTGTGTGTTTTTGTTGGGTTTTTTTGCGTTCATACTTTAAATTTACTCTGAGATCCATTTGGGCAGTGGTCATCTTTGGTGCATTTATATATTGCACAGCCAACTGCATGACCAGTAGCACTGCTACATTTGTAATGCTGTTTGGGGATGTTCTCATGTGGCTCACCTGGGGGTAGCTCCTTGCTCATAATTACAAGGCCTTGGGAGAATGTCCAAGACCCAAGGCTGGTCCCCAGATGTTTCATGGAAAGGAGAGGGGGAAATACTTGCAAAAGAGAGAGACACCTTCACAAAGGTTATGCAGTCTGGAGAGCTGGCACAATTTGTACAGCACAAAAATAGAAAAGTCAAGTTTCTCCTTTTGCCAAGAGAAAAACTGGCCTCCGAGAAGGGCTTCTAGCAAGAAGTCACTTCTCTTCTTCCCTTTGCATTTCTCTCTGTCCCAGCCTTGCAAACATGAGTCCTTCTGAAAGCAGAGGTCATATGCATGCTCGCAGGTTGAAAATGGTGAAGAACCTTCTGTAGTACAGAATGAGCTCTCCATTGTAACCAGACAGCAAGGAGAGAGACACAGAACTAACACTTATTTCTATTCTACACATATGTAGGCATGTAAATTAGTTTATTTTAATGGTTCTGTTCTAAAGTAATGCTTGTATTGACAGTGTTACTGATACTGCAAGCAATTACACAATCTGTTCAATTCTCTTCAGTGTAGATTTCTATGATTCTTTTCAGATGGATTTACAAGATCAATATTACTTCTTGGGTTACTGTCCATTTTGAACTAAAAGCTTATGGTATTTTTTAATATTTTTTCATGAAAGAGTATTTGCAGTAAAATGGCACATGGAAAAAGAGTAGGAATATCTCATGCAGAAAGCAAGCATGTTTACACTGAATTACCTGATTTCTGTCTTTTCTGATTCTGCATATTTAGCATCATTTTATTTAGGATTAGAGACCAGCAGAAATAACTGATAAAGACTTATAAGTATACTTAATCTTATTTTATACTAAAGTCTTTATTGAATTATGTATTTTAAGCTACACTCATGAGAAGTGCAGAGAAAAGCACACTGAACTGGTCTTATACAGCAGTTAAAAGCCTTCTTCAAATGCTAATCATTTATAATTAGTCTACTTCAATTAGTAATGAAACCACAAATTGCCCTCTCCAAGAAAACAGAATATATTCCATGCACTGATTAAAAGGGAACAGTGATCTTGAAATTGTGAAGTGAATGATTGATGGGAAGCAAAACTCTCTCAGAATTTTGTTCTTTTAACTCTTTGATGAACTGATCAACAAAGGCAAGTTTCCCAGAAGTCTCAGAAGCATTATTACCTATTGTCATCAAGAAAAGCACATCTGTGTTCATACGTTCATACTTTAAATAGCAACTGACTTTAGTGTTATTTCATGCCATTTACTAGGCAGGTGTTATCTTCCCTCTTTTTGTCTCCAGGAATTGCATCTTAATTGGCTACTTTCTAATGTGCTATAAAATCAGAAGCAACTGACTGGTTGGCAACTGGCTTAGGCAGCAGTCCCAAAACAGCTTTGGGCAGGAATAAAGACGCCTTGATTCAGTACAACCTCGATCACTAAAGATTATGAAATTTACGTAAAAATACCTAAGTTGAATTTTGATTCAAGGCTTTTTCCACTTACTTGGTGTCAGTATTCTGACTTGCCAAGAACAGCATCTACTGGAAGAGTGGTTTTCCTCAATCTTAATGTACATGTTCTCCAGGCAACAGCATACATCATGCACAAGCATATGCAAATGAACAGTATTGAATCAGCTATAATGAAATGGGGCAGGGACAAGGAAAAGAAAATTAAATAATTAATTCAGAAAATAAGTTTCTGCTTTCTGTTGATATCCCAACCAGTGGATTAGAGAAAAATCAATGTTCTGTTCTTTATGTTCTGTTATTCAGTGTTATGTTATTCAGATGTTTGGAGGGGTCTTGTATAACTGGCTTTTGTTCGTTGGTTTTGGTGGCATTTTTATTTTGTCAGGGGCATTTGTGGGATATTAAGTGAAAGTATACAGGACAACGTATCTCTCAGAAGAGTAGAGAAAATCCTCGTCACTGATATGAGTGTGTAGGCAACTGCTGGGGGAGTGATAAGAATATATTAACAAAAAGATTGGAAATTGTAGAATGCAGACTTGACAAAACGAAAAAATTTCTTCAACGACAAACCTGTCTCAACAAGAGCAGCTAACCTAGGTAGAGTGTTTTTCTAATAAAATTAATGAAATTAAACAGAGATTTTCAACAGTTCATTTTAGGTTTATGCTTCTTTCACAAATTAAAGTCTGTGTGTAATTCTTCCATAATAACCCTCAACATGCTCTCTGAAGGAGGAGGTGGCATCTCCTTCCAGTCATCCTCCATGGGCATTGATTACCCTTCATTTGGGGAGGCAGATGAAGGCATAGAAGCATAGCTTGAAAGCTGATATAAACTGTAATCATGACCCTATTAAGATGTTTGGATCACTATGATCAGAACTAAATTGTATTTTTCTTTCTTTCTTTCAAGGTTTCCAGACACACTGCAACAATAAAATGTCAATAAACATTGAGCACAACACATGTAAACTAGCTATATTGTAACTTTGCCATTTGTACTTTTTATACAGCATAACTTACAGAACCACTGTTTATTAAGGGATTATTCACCAGATTAGTTAGGGAGAGCCTTTCGATCAAGTGCTTTGGTTTTCTCACACAGAGTTAAAATTAACTTCTACCCAAGACATTATACCTGATTTTTCTGAAGGAAGAAGTTTAGGAATTTATGCTATTAGGAAACCATGACAGTATGTGTTATTGTACTACCTCCTCCGTGTTTTAAAACATGACAATGAAATGAGGAACTGAAGATATAATCTATTTAAGGAGAAAATCTATATTGTTCTAAGACTTGCCTTCTCTCTGGCCTCGTGATGTAGCTATTGTTTCATTTGACAGAAAATGTAGTATTATCATCGGACTATTGATGGACTTTCAGAGTCATCAATGATAATAATTCTGCAGAAATGAAAAATAATTTCCCAGGCGTCATTCAATTTACCAGTTATAATGCACAGAGGACTCTGAAAAGAAACAGGAAAAATTGCTCTGCAAAATAAAAATTTGTCATAAAAATTAAATATTGTCTTTAATGAAGGGACTTTTCATATAATAAAAGTTCTCACAGCACCAGCTTCAGAATCTACACCTTGTTTCACAAAAAAATATCCAAAATGAACTGTGTGTACGTGAAATACTTAGCAGACATTATCTTTGTATATTCTGTGAACACCGGTCAGGAAAGAGATATAATCCAAAGGATTAGTGAAAATACATGGGCAAAATAGCAATCTGGTTGCCTGGAAACTCAATGGGAAACCCAGGATAGCTTTACAGCTGGTCAAGGTTATATTCAGTAAGTGATGGATACAAGGTGCTGCTCTAGCAAGAAATAAAGATGCATTTCAAGCATATACAACATAATCCATTGTTTAGGCATTCCATAAGGAATGGGAACGTCCTTATGGAAAAGTTTGTGAATAATTTTCGTGACAAAACATCACAGAATACCATAATGCAGTTGAAAAATTTGTCTTCACATCTGAACCGCAGAGAAGCGGGCACCTAAGGAAATCATAAGAATGCAACACAATGCTCGATTTTTGTAGAGGGCAGAATACAGAATTGGAAAGACAATTATTATTTAATTGGGAATGATACCCTAGAAGTACAGCTGAGAGTAGCAGAGTGAAAGGAAAGTGAAAACACAGAGAAGAAAATTTCTCTGATAATGAGTTTTTCTGGGTTATGGAAAAATCTTTGATGGAAGTCACAACTCTTGGACTTTAGACAAAACACTCTAAAATGTAATATAGGAAATACTGATGGATTGGCAGAACAGGAGCTGGAAGAGCTGTTAGGATTTCTCTTCTTTTGTAACTCTAACTACTGACAGCATTAAGTATTTCTAATATTTTTGTGACCATTTCTATAGTAGTAAAAAGACAATTCCATGTCTTAAGTGAAGGAACTCTCAGTTTTTGTGGGATCATTTTGCAATGAGCTAATATATATATAAAAAGGTAAGAACTATCACCATTTAGTTATCTACACAAGAGCTATCTGTACAGTGTCCCTTATATACGCGGTAGAGATACACACTCTTACAGCACTCATCACTTTATATTGCCAACAGCTTATTTACGAGCTAGCTCGGAAGAGGTCAATAGAACAGCTCACAGACGGAGATGATAAACACTAAATAAAAGTTGTACAGGTAAGCATACAGTTGATAAGGTTATTAGGATGTAAATAGACATTAGGATGTAATGAAGTTAAATGTACATCAAACACTTAGTTCCCAGGCCGTGGGCACAGGAGTAGGGTGAACGGATGAAGCAGAACATAGTGGCCAACTCTCCAGAACTAAGAGCCTAGCAGGATCCTTCTGCCTTCACACAAACACATGCCATCATTAGCAGCAGCACAGATCTTCAGAGAAATTCAGAGACTAGCATGCTCCTTTCAAAAGACACAGGAGCTGTCTTAAAGAACTGTGCTTCTCAGAAGAACGTACTTTGTACCTCCTATTCTCTTGTTAATAGCCTGTGATTTGGAGCTTGTTTCTACTTGGATATTTCCAGTTACTTCAAGAATCAAACTTCCTAATTTGTCTCCTACTTATTCTTCAGCTCTACCCAGCTGTGTAACAGACTAGCAAGCAGACTTCACCATAAAGGAACTGTCTGTTCTTTGCAGAAACTGGGATTGATGAATCCTAATAAACCTGTGTTTTGAGTTGTACACATCCACATTCAAAAATGTATAGCCAAGACTGCTGACTGTGATCCCATGACACAACAGTATGCTTGTGTGCTGCTACTGTGACATTTTATGTAGTTATGTCTTCTTGTCACAAGAAAAGCTGAAAATGTAAAGTAAGCAAATATAAGACACAGAGTTTACTCATTTTTTTTTGCAGCACTCAAAACTCAAATCGCTCTGATAATATAGCAGTGAATTTAGATATATTACAGAACACATGAAGACAAATATGACCTAAAGTCAATCTTTGCAGCAGGTAGGAACTTGCACCTCAGACTTAGACAGCTGCAATCTATTTCGAAAGTTGTGTATTCTTAGGATAGATTTTGTAGCTCCAGATTCAAAGAACCAAGCTCTATTTCCCAGAATGCTTTCTTCATATCTTTTCATTATATAAAGTAATTTTTCACCTGCTGTTTTTCTTGTTATTTAGATTATTAGGCATCAACAAAGGTCCTTTAAATAAAAAAGAGTCGTTTGTGTTTTTTTTAAATATCTTTATGTAAATGAGTAATTTAAAAATGGGTTATATATTTACAGAAAACAAGAGCTAACTCATCCCCACTACATATTTTTAGTCAATATTATTAAACTTAAGATGCAAAAGGAAGTCCCAGTTTACCACTAAAACCAGAAGGATTTTCTCACTGAAAAAGCTAAACTCATGGGCACTGTTCCAGATTGTCTGGGATCTCAAAATTACTCTTATATCACACTGTCTCGTAGTCACCAATGTAAGGAATGAGGCCAAGCGAAATAAGATGGACACTCCCAAATCTGGATGACCTGTAACTCTCAGAAGAGAGGTCCGGGGTTATAGGCAACCAGACACAACTTAGGGTAGACTTCACGCAGCTCTAATTTCAGTCAGCAGTAGGGATCTCTCTGGACCCTGGCCAGCGTGAGGCTTGGGGCAGTGAAAAGCTCTTTGTTCTCAGGTCCTTTTGTGTTTCGTTAGTTCCCGCCCCCAAATAAAGCTTGCACAAACTGCAAGACTTGCTCTTCTATTTATATCCCCGTTTAGACATATATCGGTAACTTTGCAGACCTTTCAGAGACCACATACTTCACGGCAGACACTTTGCCAATGCACAGGCTACAGAGAAGTAAAGCTCGTCAGCGCTCCCCACAGCCTTGCTCCCCCAAACACGCACACCACGGGCCTTCCGGGGTAAGCAGCTGTCTTTCATTCCCACGAGCATTGAGCTGGAGAATGGCTAAGGGGAAGTGGCACATTTCCGCCTTAAATTTTGGTCTCTCTCAGTCTAGAGGCTACATGCAGTAGAATACTTACTCAGACTGATAAAACAGAAATTGCTGCTGTTTAGAGGTAGCAGCAGAGATCCTGCTTTGTAAAGTTACATGAACTATGAACACAGTTTACCTTTGAAATGCTGCAGTTTACAGGGTTAGGAATAATAAAACAATAGCAAGGGCAGCAAAAAGAACGGAGCTCATGTTTAAAGTACAACTTTTCCTCTTCTAATGGGTAGATATTTATAATTTACTAACCCTGCAATGATAATGAGGATAACCTGACAAAGCAAAGTAAGCTCTCTGACTCTCCAGCTTAGTCTTCTGTTTGCTCAGGTAAGCGAGCTGGCTTTCGTTTGAAGTGCGTGTGTAACTATTCAGAGGCTGCTCAGCACCAGAAGTTTGGTCTCTGGGAGTTTCTCAGCAGCCAGTGTGTCAAGGGGGTCTCGGAGACACTCACCGCACCGCCCAGAGGAAACTGGAGTCTGGAGCACACACAGAGAACGGAAAGCAGCTGCAGAAAGTGTTGGGGGACAGAGGCCCCCCAGGGGTGTGCAGGTACCTTTTTGCTCATCTCTGTTTCATGGTGTCGCTCACAGCACCAGCTCCCCCAACACCCTTGGGAACGCTGATACGCTGGCAAGGCACAGTACTGCTTAGTGCTAAATGCTGTCTGGTCAGCCTGGCGTTGCCTGGTCACCCAGGCTGGTAATAACAGTTTGCTTTCTCAAGCTTCACAACATACTAATTCAGGCACGCTGCATCTTTTTCTTAAAGCTGACTTTGTCTCTGGCAGCTTGGAGATATCTGAACATCGCTTCAGTGCCTACAGTTGTAACTCTTTATCTGTGATGCTCTCAGTGGAAAAGACCTGCATCTCCCTCTTTTCCAAACCCACCAGATTTTTAGGTAAGAAATAGCCTAAACAGAGCCACAAAACGCAACACTTAAAGATTAAAGGGTGGTGAATTTGGAGGTTTTTTTGAGGGGAGGGAGGGTGGGTTGGGGGGACATGACACAGATGACCCAGACACAGTTTTATCCTATGCTTATATGCTATTATAGAGGATAATCTGTCTTTTTGCACAGACATATTAGAATCACACTAAAAAAATAAACTACTGAATGTCTTGGTATGCATACTATGTATTTAAAAAAAAAAACCAACAAGCCTCTAGTCTTATCTAGCAAATACTTCTAAGATTTCCTTCTCACTGTGTCCAAACAATAAGTGTTCCTGTAATAATTAGTACCTTGATATTAACTAAATCTCTAAGGTATCTTTTCATGGAGTTTTCATAGCATGGGCTGATTTATTTAATTGATGAATAGCTTTGTATGTGCTTATTTTTAATCCTCCCCAATTATCTTATGAATAATTGCTATGTTTGTAATCATTCCAAAGAAATAATACCAATATTTTTAATGACAGTAATGAATGACATGGCTTTAGCAAGCTTTTTGAATGTTCGTAAAACAATACTCTGATTAGTCAGAATGAAATATTTGCTCAGTTAATACATAAAAGCTTGATTTTTTTTACTTGATCGCACGTCAATACAATGAATTCAACTGGCTGAGTTGCTCTTTGAAATCCATGACCAGATTTTTCTTTAATCACACTCTCATACTTTAAAATCTGCAGAATACTCTTGAAGACCTGTATGTTACTAGTTAAAGAACATGAAATACTACCAAAAAGAACCCCTATAACATTTTACCTGCTCTCTCATCTTCTGTATCCAACTGTTGTGTCATGTTGAGAATTTAAATTGGAAGGTCTTTGTGACAGGGGAGGGGTTTTTTCTAGCTGGCAGAACAGCTTCATTGTCCATTGCTAAGGTGCCTCGTGCTAATGCACTACAAAGAATGGTTATTATTTAATGAATACCCGTCGTCTCCAGGATGGTTCACTGAGGTTATCATTGTCAGTTACATTTTCTAAGCTTATATTAAAAATTACAGGAATAACTATCGCCTTGTTCACTAAAGAGAACAGAAGATTTTACCACTTAAGCAAAGAGCGTGCGTAAATACTGTCCATAGTTGCAGTCTCAAGAGTTCTTAAAAATAGCAGAGAATCCATCTCCGGATGCTTGGCCATGAATCTTGGCCTGTGATCCAAAATTCATTTTTAGGCCCTTAAATAGGCAGAGGAGTTCATAAAAGCCCTCATTATCTAGTCACGTCACACAAGTCACTGGCTGCCAGTGGAATCCATCAGCCCCATGTCATAGGAGACGAGTCATTTCTCTTTTGCCAAGTTCACAGACTACAGAGGCTATTATTCTGATAATAGGCCTTCAGGTGTTTCTATTTTGACACCTGAAGCTTTTCAGAAGACTTCTGAAGACTTTCAGCAAATATTCAAACCATTCAATCTTAAATATGAAGAGAGGCCCACCTACTGCCTGCCATTTCCCCTGTATTTGTTCTTTTGATTCTTACAGAGAAATGTAGAATGAGATGTTCATTTTCAAACTCTTTTTGACAAATAACTTATTGATTTGAGACTATAAAGCACGATTTTGATCAGTTAATGTTTGACCAACCTAATCAGTTAATATTTACAGTATTTTAGCTTATGAAATGAAACATTTTTTACATTGTTCTCAGAAGAAGAGAAAAAGAAAAAGTTCATGAATTTCAACAAATCTTTTGAAAACCTTTTCAAAGTTTTTAATTCATCTGCTTCACTATCCACATCATCCTTCCCAGATCACTGTAAACAGTTTGTTGATCAAGGAAATCGTTAACCCTGCAGCTGATATGGCTTCCATTAATCTCATAACAGAGGCTTTTCTGAATAAGCAGTACACTTTATATCAGTATTGCTTAAAAAAGTAAACAAGGATGGAGCACATTTATTGTTAGAATTTTATCTCTCTGTTGCATGCATGAGACGTGCAACAAACTTTGAGCAAGGAGTGAGGTCTTCTGAATATCACTGTGTACTGAAAACAGGTAAAATGAGTATGAAAGTTCTTTCAGCCTGTGGAAAAGTACTAAGCAAATACTTCATTGTGAAAAAGCACTGTACATTTTGCCTCCAATTTTCAAAGACCTTGCATATTTGGGAGTTTTGCTTCCTTGGTTTCTGTTGTCTTTTCTTTGTGTACGTATACATAAGCTGAGTACACTAACTGTGTTTGGCTTAAACGGAATAGCAACTTCAAGTTATTTCAGGTTAAACACAATAAGATTTCAGATTATTGTGGCTATTAAATCCCACCTAAATTTTGCTTACTCTAAGCTTTGTATCTACCTGCACCTTCCCATAAAAGCTCTCAGGTGGAAATACAACTATGTTATTTTCTAGGGTATAAGAACTTCTTCCTGCCTTTCCTAGTAAAAGACTGAAAAGCCATAACTGTTCATCAAATTCATTGTGCTGATAATCCCCTAAATTCCAATTTCAGGGTAGTTTTTATTGGTTGAAAAACTTACTCAAGCTCTACTTATGAATTATGTATGTAAGAACAGAGGACAGACAGTATCTTACGACCCATAATTACAAATCGAGTCTTATATAAGAGACTCTTCCTGTATCATTCTGGTATTCTCTTAGCAATGTAGTTTTGTGCAAGTTTTGTATCTCTAATATTGGGGTTTTATTTCCTTGGGGACTGCATTTTTTCAATACAACATAATTCAAATTATTCTCACAACAATCTCACATTGACACTGCTACAGCACCATCCCCATAGATACACTGGCTTCACTAGGTTAATGAGTGTCCTTATAATTGTTACAGTAAAGGCTGTATCCTCTTAACCTGGAGTGTTTCCACAAATTTCTAACATGGCAGGTCTACAAAATTTAATATTGCACCTGAGACACCGGACCCCATACACACAACAAAGGGTGGTGAAAAGGTGGAGAAAAGTAACAGTCCTGCAGCTCTACAGCCTACTTAACGCTGGAATTGCTGGAAGAATACTGTTCTGAATATAATCCAACTTAGCTATTTAGTTGGACTAGCTATGTTCTTTAGTCAGTCACAAGAGATTCCTGTTCTGAATTATACCCTGGAGGAGCATCCCAGTCTCTGCAGACTGCATAAAAGGCCTGAAAAGGACAAACATCCCAACATAGGTGTTTCAGCTCAAACCTAGAATAAGGTACTGTGAGTGCTCTGACTAAATGGGTAAGTGGAAAGTTCCCAAATTTTACAGTATTAGAGGGGGAGTATGCCATGCTGGGCATCTCAACAGGTAAGAAGCAGTTCAGGAGAGATCAGCTAAAGGTCAGACGATGAAGGCATCTTCGTCAAACACCTCAGATTTCACAGAACAGCCTGTACTGCTTACAGTTAGTCTGCCTCCTTTTCTCTGGGGAGTTCAAAATATTACAGCTCTGTCAAAATCTAGATGCGCAACTCTTGTACTACACAAGCAAGGAGTAAACGTAGCAGTCCCTGCTCTGAATAAATTACAGCAGCTTGACAATTAACTAAAAAACCAGAATGCATATTTCCATTATTTTTATTTTATTTTAGAATCTTAGAGCATTTGGATATGTGGACAGAAAATGAATGCAAGTTTGAGGTTATTTTTATATTCTTTTACCATAATGACTGAAACCATTTATGATTGCTTCAAACTAGAAAGCACATCTCAAACTTCCAGATCTATGAAAAGCAACTAAAATGCGTCTGGTGGAATGTCAGACACAAATCTATGACTTTCTTTAAAAAAGCTTTGACTATTAATGAACACTTTCTAAAAAATTGTTTAAAACCTTATGAAATGGTAACTCTAATCACAACGTTAACAAATTGGTTTGAGTTCCCCATAATGGTAAGGAAGTAGTAATTCTGACAAAGGTTTTAGAATACTTTTAAGAGACGAAACAGAGGCACTCTTCTACCCTGAAAGCAAAGCTACTCTGATGCCACTCAGGCTCAACGTGTTCTTAGATAACAAAATACCAGACAAGCGTGAGATTTGCATCTTCACTTCAGATTTCTCACACGTGAACTTCTTTCTGCCTTATCAGTGCAGCTACCAAAAGGCTTAGCAAACGCAGCCGGAGTGGAGTCTCTCGCTGTAGTTCTGGCTGAAAACTTAATTGTTCATGTCCTTGTCTAGCAGCAAGTCATGCCTGCAGACTCGTGATAATTTTAACTGCAGAACAGGAAAAAACTAGGGGATATATGCAAATAAAATATTAACCTACATCTGTAAGAGTTAATGTGCCAAATTATATTACACATATTATGCACATAATTTCATTTATACTTTAAATCAAATGGCCTGATCAAAAGGAGAAATACTCTACCTGCACTTCAAGCAATATGGGTCAGTTTGAATATGCTTAATGCTACCATGTCCTTAGCAAATTTATTTCTGTCATTTAGATCAAAGGCATGTATTTGCAGCATTTTCCACACCTGCTCTATAGATACAGATATGTTACTTTTGTAAGAACCTGGTACTAATGCTATTGTAATTGCTCAGAAAATACTAAAATCACAGAATTAAATTCTGTGAAGGATTCTCTTTAATAAAATATTGCTCTTTTTTTCTTATGACTATGTCATTATTTATTCTTTTCATGCAGTTTGTTTCAGAAGTTTCAAAGTGCATGACAACGAGAAAAAAAATCAATTAAAAGCCCAAAGACAACACTGCAGTAACATGAAAAGAAATATAATAACATTAAATGCAAAGTTCTAAATTATTCAAATTAAAAGTTTTTATAGGTGTCCACGGTAATAAAAATAATAAAAAGCCTTCAAAGGAAGAAAAAAAGGCATCAGAGTGTTTGAAGCCTGATATTTGTTTTAATATCTGTAATTAGTTTAATAATTTGGCAATAATTTTGCCTCACAGGATTAATGGCAGTTTCTCTAGAAATTACACATGCACTTGCTCAAAACTCCATTTTTTTCTTTTAACTACCTGTGCACCATTTCACAGATCCTTCGCGCTGTATCTGCTGAACACAGAAGTATTTTGTGCTTTTATGATGCTTTTGATCTCTAGATCTCAAAGTAACCTGAACAATAACAACACCCTGCAAAATGAAAATTGTTTTTACTTTCTAATGGGGAAACTGAAGCACAAGGTTCCTACCTTCACACCTTTGACATTTCTGAATAAAAATCACAGTGGCCAAAAATCCAGAGGTGACAAACAGCCATAGTGATGTGTGTATGAAAAAGCCTTGCTCCATAGGCAGCATCAGTCCAGCTGCACTTAGGTTCCAAGGTATGAACCTGAAGTTCTTTGTTCTTGGTGCCTGAGTGTATAAGTGTTGGACTGCATGATTTATTGCCTGATTATGGCACGGTATCTAGAAACCCATGTTATGAAGAATTCTTCTACCTCGTTTCATGCCTTTTATTGTAATATAGGCTGAGAATCTCACAGATGGTATATTCGCCATCATTACCTCTCGTGACAGCATCCCAGTTTTACAGGCAGCGGACTCAAGAACAATGGAATTAAAGGCTGAATGTAGGACTTATCTAAATTCACCTGAAGCAAGAGGCTGCACTGCCCCAGAGATAATGGAGGAATTAGCATAATGAGGCAAACAAATGCTTCAGAGTCATAACTTCCTCTCCAATGCCTCTTGCAACGCTTCCTTTGCTCTGCTGAGTACTAAAACCATCTCAGGGCTGCTGACAAGCAGGTGATAAAGAATAAAATGCTGCCAGAAATGTTGCCCTTTTCCTTTACGCTCTTCATACATGTGATCTGAGGTACAGAAAAATAGAAACTGCTATGCTGGGTTAGACTGAGATGGCTAAATCCTGCCTCCAACTGCAGCCAGTCGCTGATTCTTAGGGGATATGGGAGAAACAAGGTAAGGACAGACCAACCCTTCTCAGCAAATATTATTGCTTCTGGCAGTCAGAAGGTTAAGGATTTCCTGAACTGCCTACTCACCATAAAGTACCCATTCATCTGGCACCAAATTCTGCAATTTAATTACAAACTCCATGAAGAAATATTTCCTTTTAATTGTTTTAGATCTGCTCCTAGAAAACAGACAAGCGGCTCTCTTCTTTCACAAGTAAATTGCTGTTCACAGGCACCTTCGTAATAACAATTTTTTATTGATCTCTCTGCAATTCCTCTATTTCGTGTACCCTTTGTGTCCTCTGTTACTCAGAACCGGACCATTCCCACTACCAAGATTTTCTCCCTCTGCAGCTTATTAAACCATTACCATGGCCGCTGCCACACCTTTGGCACAAGTGAGCTGGCGCTCTCCGGCCAGCCCCACCTGCGATGCAGTGCGTTAGGTGACGACTCTTCCCCACAAGCAGTTTGGATGCAGCCCACAACCCCTGGATGCTGAGACTGTTTCATGGTACGGCCAGATGCTGCCTGGTGGCCCCAGGGCCGATGAGCATTCCCCGGACACTGCCTGGTACACTTGCATAGAAAGCCCAAATCAACAAGGTTACGCAAAGTCGAGCACAAGGCACAATCTAACTTTGATCTCCACTCCCACTTTTTAGAAGTGATTACGTATAATCAGAATATCTCCGCACAAACCAACCCCAGATTTCGGATGTTCTTGAAGGCATGGGGGCTCTTGCATCCTTCTGTGGCCATCCAGGCTAAACACATGATATTCATAAATGTCTAACATAGAGAACAAACCACAAAGTGAGACCAGGATTCCTACATCTCAGTCCAGTGCCAGAATCATATTTTCCTCTGTTTTGTGCTTAAGGCACTGTGCAAATTTTAAGTCACAGTTTTCTGTTTTGTTTGGTTGGTTGTTTTTTTTTTTTTAATTAAAACAATTAAACTATTTAGTCATAGTTTAAAAGGTCTGCTGGTAGGATGCTTATTCCTGAAACAAACCATATCTTATTATTTTAAATTATTATAAAATAATTTTTTAATTTATCTCTTTCGTTCCAGGAAAGAGGTCTGAGACAAGCTATTTCTTCTACTTTGAACAGTGAAATCCAAACCTCCTCCTCCCCCCTAGTTTAGTTGTTAAGACTACCTAACTGACTATCCAGGTTTTCAGTTGTTTCCCTGCAGTCACACATCTCATGCAGTTGAATTGGACCAACAGCTTACTGAGTAACAAACTCGCATCTGACATGGTGATTGTTCTGATCAAACATAATTATAACTTTGTCAGGTTCCATTTAGGAAACCCAATCACTTTCTTATTGAAACACAGACTTTTATACAACTTTTGCCTATTCATGTGAACTTTACTCCTACTACATGTTCACCCTTTTGTGTTTCTCCAATGCTCGTTGGTTTTTGTGGCGTTTGACTGCTGCACCACTCCAGCTAGTCCAAAAAGCATCAATTCTGCTACGCACTCTGCAAAAAGCTGACTTTTTCAATTTAACTTCAGGTGAGATTCATCTCACTAACTTCGGATAGCTACAACATAGTCATTTGAGTCTGCATTACTAGATCCCTGCTACAGGCAGCAAAAAGAAAAAAGTATTTCTTAGGACAATACATTTCAGTCTAGTGAAATCACAAGAAGCAGCTGAGATCCAGACTTTTAAACTGCAGCCATCTAAAATAAGCTGAGATAATCCTGTTTCATTTACATATTTTTTTTAATACCACCTTCCTCATAAGTACACAAGGAGAGCTAATTATTTGATTGTCCTGAGAAACAATAGAGGAACAGCACTTGAGAGCGCAATGCATTGTATTTTCCCAAGCAATTAGCAGTGAAAAAGAGCGCCAACCTGCAAGTGAGAATCATATTCAGTTACTATTAATCTAAAGTAGAAAATAAGGACATGATTGTTCACAGAGGTTTAGTGTAATTCTTTTTCAATGATTTCTCCAGAACATACTATACACCCAAAGAAAATCTTCCGGGGACTTAATTTATAGCGTAGTCTAAAGCATAAAATTGTCCTCTCTGTTGAGTTATGGATCAAATACATTGTCAGCCTAAGACAGAGTGAATTTGAACCAGCAGTGTGTTTCCGTGAGCTATGAAGGAGGAGGCGGTAATAAGAGATAGTGAGGTTTATTATATGCTATGGTTCACTACGCTCGCATTCAACAAATCATTTCCCTGTTCTGTGACTCAATTTACCCTTCTGTAGACTGAGTATTCATATTTTCTGAAAGAGCAGCTGCGAAGTTTTACATCTCAGAATTACACTTTGCTTTCAAATACACATGAACTTCTGTTTGTTTCACATCTGGAACTGAAATCAGAGCTCAGCCCTTGAGGTCCACGTAAATGGTTTGAGACTCTCGGCTGAAAAGGGCTAGGAAAGTGTGCATTATTATTTAAGCTTGCATTGCATGGCATTTTCTGGGACATGTTTTCTAATCGTTGACATTATCCAAACATGCCACATTTCCTCTTTAGGAAGGTTTTACTGTGGGATTATCTTGATTGATGTGGATAACAGCATTGCTGTGAAGAGCGGTCTTTTATGCACGCACTCCAGTTCCTGTTAACAACTGTAAAGATTAGGGGTTTATACAACAGGTATTAACAGACTTTTCCTGTTATTAACCATTTAGGTCAGTATTTTGCTTTATATTTTGTGCATGAAGGCTTTATGATTAAGTTTTTGAAGCTATTCTGCTTTCTTTTTCTTGCTTGATTTATTGTTGTACAAGCTTACTTAAGTCTTTGCTCACCTTTGTGTGTTTGAGGAATTAAAAAAATCTGCAGGCTCAAGGAGGGTGAATACATCATACTGTATGTTAAGGATGAGTGTAAAAAGCATTTCCACATTATTTTGTGGGACTAAATTTTGTATGACTTTACCTTATCAGTAAAGTCGTCAATTTTATTAAAATCACTTGCAAAATTACATATGCCACATCTTGAACATAATTCTCATCAGGGTCTCAACAAGACATTCACAGCTGAATGTACTGTTCAACGCTGTGAACAGCACTGTGCGAGAGAAGGAAAGGTATATGCCGCTCAAATAAAGGATTACATATAATTCAAAGATTTAAATAATTTTCTACCTTGAGTCCCAGTATATACCATTCCTCTTTTGCCTGTCTTCTCCCAAAAACCTCTGTTAAGGTTTAAATTTTTATTTTTGTCAAAGGGCTCAGAAAGCATTTACATACTTGTCTTGAGGAAAATCTATGCCGCTCTATTCCCTGCTATCTACACATTTGAAATGTAAAGGTATGCAGATGTTTTTCTTCATGGTGATAGAAACACCAGAGGGTTAAAATGAAAAAAAATTAGAGCAATAACATTAGGCTGAAATATGTGTATTCACTTCACTTCGAAGCCTGTAGCTTCCAAAAAACTTGATGTTTGCATGATAAAAGGAATGAATGTTCAAATGAGGAATTTTACATATAAATAGGTTTCTTACAAATCACATATGTATATAGCTTAAAAAGCATCCCAGAATCTTTATGGTTGTAAAATGTGTAGTTGCTGACCTCACTTCATTCTTCCTAAGGAGAAACAGATGGCTGTAATTGAAATTATATGTGATTTTAAAGTTGTGCCTAATTTATGGATTTTTATACAGCTCTTTATTATTATACAATAAAAGAGGATGTCTTTCTTCTTTCTTTTAGTTTTTTATTTTGACTTATACATTTATTTTTTAAGCCTGGCCAATGCTATAAGCAAGGGTGCCATTTTGGCACAAATCTTTGCTCTTGAGTAAGTCTATAGTGTGTGTTTGGCCCAAACGCAGGCTGATGACATGATCCACTGTCTGGACAACTAATGAACCCCAAAATCTACACTAGAGTCCCCCTTTTGGTTTTAGGTACTGCAACCCAGTAAATACTTGTCTCTCCACGTGGTGACTTTGGCAAAAGCCCAGCGAGAGCTGGTACCGCTGTCATGCAGCGCTCAGCTCCCCTCCTCTGCTGCACCCCTTGTCTGAGAGAAGCCGAATTTCTTGTCCTTCCCAGAGGACACACAAGGGAACCCTCGCACAATGAGGCACCAGGCTCATGTTCACAAATGCAGGAATATTTTAAAAACCCTAGAAATCACTGATGATTTAATGCACTGAGGAGAGTCCCAAAAGATATGAAGTAATAAATAATGTTAATACAAGGGAATTAGAAGCTCTTCTAAGAAAACAATATGTATTCAAGAGCTGGGGCGCAAAATCTGAAGAAGTAGCAGCAATAATTCCATAATGTAAGATCAGTGGCATTATTTATTTTTTCATAAAAGATACAGCATCGGAAGCTAGCACTGTTCATGGCATCACACCATGACATCAAGGGGAGTAAGATCTAGCTGAACTCAGCTGCTCTGACTTTCTCACGATCTCATTCAAAAGTATCATGGCAGGAGAGTTCCCTTAATATTTCTGTAATTCTGGTTAGCATATTATGTCATAAACATGTTTCCTTCACATAAAACCAGGGAAATGTTCTCTGCTCATGAAGAACCATTACAATAAGCCCAGTTGTAAGCAAAGTAAATAATTTCACTTGTTTGGCAATTTGAAAATACACTAATAAAAGCAATAAAATATTAAATAAAACATGATCAGCACAATTCTCTTTAGATTGAGGTGATAAAATTCCTCTTAATGCCATGTGACAGAAACACTTTCCCAGGGGATAAAATCTCCCCTGCCCCATTAACATTGACCTAAGCTCTACAGGATAAGTCATCTCAACAGCAAAGCCCTGCTTGGCAATATTACACAGTCTTTTCTGGAATCTTTCCCTGTACCCTGCTGAGTTACACCACGGCAAGCATCAGGATCTATTTTATAAGATGAGGTTAAACCTTAAGAAATCTTAATTAGCCTACTAAGCATATGCAAATAGGTATACACAAAGACCAATAAAAAGAAAGCCTACCAAGTATGGGAGGAAATACAGTTAACAGAACTACATTTTTCAAAAATTGGAAACAAAATTAGAAGTAACAACATATATTCAAATATTTAAGGTAATTTTTAGATAATTCTGTTCATAGTGGGGAATCACTGAGATTTTGCATGACTGAGATAGACAGCATGATTTAAAAATAATTATATTTAGAAAAAGTCAAGCAGCTTAGGCTTTTCTGCTCAAGGAATGACAAAAGTTTAACCCATGTGTTCTTCAACACACAACCAGGGTACAGTTGCCTGAAGTGCTGTTCTCAAACGAATTTCTAAGGTCCTCCCTCCCTCTGATCTTTCTGTAGGGGGGGAAAGGAGTTGAGACCAACAGAGCCAAACCAACTCAAAGAAGAAGTCCTTAAAAATCTTCAGACTGTTTTGAGCCATTTTTCACCCAGAACAAGTGGACAGAAACACTCCAGGGCACTGTGCAAAAAACTAAAGCCTGACACCGCAGGCTCACACAACGAAGTGTCACCTCTGTTGTAAGGAGGTGAACAAAGTGACACTTTTCTCTACACTCCTGCCTTTCAAGGCCAAATATCGGTCATGCAAATTAAAAAAAAAAAAATGCAAACAGATAAATTACTCAGGTTGCTATTTTTAGATTTCTTCAGCAAGTGTAAGCAAGCAGCTTGTGCCTTCAGGTGTGAAGCCACTCACCTGAAAAGGATGGGAAAGCTATGCTAGAGCAGAAGTACACTATTTAAATTAACTGTCGCACAAAGGAAAACAGTCCAAATGGAGTGAAATGGCAATGTTAGCACAGTTCAGAAGCTACTTACAACAGTAAAATTGATTTTATTTTCAGGAATTTAAGAATTTAGTTCTTAAATTACTATTTTTCTAGTACTGAGTTTAAGCACTTCTCTGCACACATGCTTTTAAACATATCCTATATTGAATACTGCATTCAAACTGAAAATAATACAGCAAGGTGATAAAAATTTTCCAGCGGCCACCTTGGGGGAACCAAATGGAGTGGTTTCCCTTCAAGTTCCTTCTGTCACTGATAAACTGACAGCCTCAACTTTTGAGAATCCCCCTCTCAATTTTTCAGGCATTCCTGCGGTAAATACCTAAAAACACGTTTGTCCGTTACTTCAACACATTGCATCAGATCACTTTCTACATAACATTTTGCAGTGACTTATCTCAGGAAAGGAACAGATAAAAAATTAATACCTCTGTGCGACCAATTATGTCATTGTCTTCTTTAGTTATCAAGTTTAGTTTCAGGAATATTTTCAGGAACTAGTTCTCACATATTTTTACAAGAGAATTACTTTAACAGACATAGCATGTTCACTTACTGCATTTAAAAGGGAAAATAGCTTCTGGATACATAAGTGCAGTACAAAATTCTGCAAAAGTTAAAATTTCAGCATGCTAAACTTACAATAATGCAGAATAATGTCATTTTCATGACCAAAAAAAACCCATTTCACCATGTATAATAAACTCTTAGACTGGTAGCTACATTTATTTTCCTTTCTTAACTCTAGGAAAAAGAAAATCAAGGCAAGTCCACAAAACATTTTACATTTGTGGTCAAACAGCAACGCTATTCACATACATCATCTTCTTAATGGAGACCTATAGGTTTTCTGTTTTAAAACGTGCCAGGTTTACAGTATCACACCACACGCTGCAAATAGGAGTATGCATCTGAGATTGAGAGATACAGAATAATTGATAATGTATGATGAGATTCATATGACAGCAAAAGTAAATAGGTTTCATTTATGACAGGGGTGGCTGAATCATATGATGGGATATTTTCCTGAGCTCCGATCTTTTCCTCTGGGTTGCCTTAATGCTTGAGCAGATTTCTATCAGAATTACAGAAAGAAATGCCAAGCATCCACTGGTTCTGGCTACGACCCTTTTCTTTTTTGCCAGGTTTTGATGTCCCTTCTGCAAGGATCCTAACAACATCGTACTCCCCACTGTAGGGCACACAGAAATAAGGTGAAATATGACAGGAAAGATGCTTACATTTTCACCCATGTGAAGTGATGCTCTCACTTCAGCCTGCTAAGGACTCTCCTGCTTGACTGCACGCTTATGTCTCTGCACACCAGATTTTGGAATAAAAAGTAAAACTATCTTCTAGGTTTGGATTAATTATTTTGACAGTAAATGCTTCATCCTCTGAAAATAGTTCTGGAACAATCACAGAGTTTGATCACTTTCACCAAATAATAAGAAAAGGAACAAAAGCCTCAATCATGCCAATGATTAGTACATTAGAATCCTTTTGAATGGAAGAGACCTTTAAGATCATTGCGTCCAGCTGTTAACCTAACACTGCCAAGTCCAGCCACTGAACCATATTCCCTAAGCACCACATCTACATGTCTTAAATACCTCATGAATGGTGCCTTGACCATTTCCCTGGGAAGCCTGTTCCAATGCTTGACAACTCTTTTGGTGACGATTTTTTTCCTAATATCCAAGCTAAACCTCTCCTGGTGCAGCTTGAGGCCATTTCCTCTTACCCTATCCCTTGTTACTTGGAAGAGACTGACATCGACTTGACTACGGTCTCCTTTCAGGTAGTTGTAGAGAGCAATTTACTAATTTCAAACTGGCTACTACTTAATTTCCCACAACATTTTTACAATTTTTAGTTTTGCAATATTTTGCGTGGAAAGGAGCTTTCTAGCCTTGCAGCCCAGCAAGTAGAATGGGCTGTCACTGGCTCAGATTCAAATCTAATCTCTCTCTGAAACAAAATTAAGCATTTAGGAAGACAAAGCAATGAAGTATTGTGGGCTGGGCCCCCCTCAGTCTCTCTCTCTTGCTATTAAGCACTTACATATTCATTAATACAAGAACCCAGGCATCCCCAGAGAGTGTTCCAAGCAGCAGGCTAGAGCGTTACTTTTTGTATTGCTGACCAAAGTAGATGCTTAAGCATTTTATACATAGCGGAGCTGTTCTTACAGAAAAGCATGAGATTCTGTAACAGCATAGAACTCCATAGTTAGGACATTTTCTTCCAAGTTAGCGGGGTGGGAGTGGGGAGAGTAGACCTCCTTAAAATCAGTCGGATTTGAACTGTTTTTGATCCAACACACATAAGAAAATTGCAGCACCTGTTTTGTGATAGGAGCTACATCCTCCAGTAAATCTAGCTTTTGCTTTTATCTAAAATGCCTGCAAATGCATTTTTGGTCAAATAAAGCATGTTGTTTTGATTAGCTGGAAAAAGGTGGGGGGGGGGGGGAAGGGAAGAGAGGTCTGTTTCTTGTCAACTGGAACCATTTTAATTTATTTATTTTTAAGTTGGTCACTGAACTGACAAATCAATTTATTGTGTAGCCCAAGTGCAGATCGCCTGCCCTGAAGTCAAAGCAAGCCGCACATATGTAGGCAAAATTTGGCCTTTGCTTTTTTGAGTACACCCCTCTGAGCTGCAGAGTACGGTTCCTAACTGCAGGCTCCGCAGGTTCCATATCAGCAAATGCCAATGTGTAAACTAAGAGGGAAGCTTTATAGAGATTAAGAGATTATGAATTCTCTGCAAAATATAATTAAAAGAGAAGGAAGCTTAATTTCTCTAATTCCTAAAATGGAATAAATCAGAGTAAAATATCTTGTATTTTTATTTTCATAAAAGTAAGTATTAATACATGTTTCACAAGGCATTGTATCACTACACATGTATTCCAACAGCAACAAAGCAGATGTATCCATTAACAAACGCCTGCTGAGATAAGCACTTTGCACTGTACTAATTCACACTGATATCTGTTATATATTGCTTTTTATAATTTCACCTAGCTGCTTAATTCTGTCACTGTACAGCAGTTAACAAGAACAAGCTATGTAATATAGAAGTAGAATTGTGACGATTTTCTGCAACCTAAGCAAAACAGAAAGACCTGGAGCAGATTTACTGCTTTGCCATTTACTGTGACCAGTCTGCACGTAAAAGTGTTACTGCCAGGTACTTCCCGATCATACGTAGGAAGAGTTTTCTGCTTGCTATTTAAGCTCCGTATCAGTAACTGGCCAAAATCGGAATTCCTGTCTCTGGGGAGTGCATGGGTGGTTTCTGGATTAAGTTTCTCTGAACACATCACGTTTAATTAAAGGAAGCAAGAGAAGCAGCACCAGTAATGCAAAGAAGCCCCTATCCATAGCGATACCACGAGGAGGTGGCATATACTGTGGCAGATCAGTCCAGATCTCTGGAAGGTTTTGGAAAACCGTCGATGCGCATTCTCGGAAAGCGCCACTTGATATTGCCCCTAGAGCAACACAGCATCCGCCAGATAAAAATCTGCCCTCGGCTGTGGGGACACTTTACCTCCAGCTGATGCACAGCAGCAATGCCTGTGCCAGAGGGGAAGTGCTCCCAGCTCAGCTCCTCTGCCTCCACACTGGCCTGGAGCACTTCATTTAGGGACCCAGTGGCCTAATTTAGTTGTTACAACTGACTTGGAAAGCTGTTGCACAGTGTGCCTTCAACAATTAAAAAGACAAAAAGTACAAATATGTTCATTTAGCCTGACCTCAAGTCAGTAAAATTCCACTAAATTCTGAGAATTTTTGCAAATCAAAATATTCTGGTTCAATTGCTGTTTCTTTTAGGAGGATATCAAGGCACAATTTGGGGTTCCAATGACAAATAACCACAACATTTCAAGACATGTTGTTTCAATAATGAGTTAAGCTCATTTAAAAATACAGATCTTATTTTTATCTGAATTTTTCCCAAACTTTAACGTTCCCAAACGTTAAAATTTACCCATTCTATTCACAATGCATTTGAATACACCCTATTCTTCCATTTGAATGGAAAGACAGATTATACAGAAATAAACAGAATACATTAAAACATTACCAGTTGTTCTTTTGGGAACCAGTTTACTTCACTGTTCCTCACCTATATTTTACTGTGAATTTTGCTAGCAGTTAATCTGGCAGTAGAAAAGTTACTTTTTACATCCCTAGAGTAGAACTGTAAATTATCAGGAAGAAAACTATCGGGAATTCTCAGCAAGAAAGCCAAACATGATCCAACCACAGAGTCCGAAATCTGCGTCTAGGTGTAGGTTTAATTTGTCAGAAATTGGTGAAGTATAAACATGACTTTCCATTTTAGAACCACTACACAGAGATAGAAGGAGTTTTAAAAGCTAATATTCTGGGCTCATTTCTCCTCACAAGTTCCCTGGCAGAAAAGGAAGAAAACAGGAACTCTAGACCATCCTTTATCTCCCTGACTTGACACTTTCTTGCAAAGAATAGGACCTGCTGGACATTTCTCTCCCACTACCCCAAACCATTTGTTCTGTGCATTTAGGTAGTAAAAATATTTGAGAAACTCTAGTCTCCACAAACAAAGAAACTCTTCCCAGGGAGAAGAAACACAAACTGAAATCTAGCAGTGGTGCTGTGACCACCCTGCTTTCTAAGGTTTACCTTTAGATCATTTTCCTGCTTGACAGCCCACCCAACCTCTGCCCCACTCTCACTCCTACCCTTTGTGTTCCTCCTGCAGCATCTTCCAGTTCTCCCTCTCCCTCTACTCACCGTACCCTTTCTCTTTATAGTCTCTTCTTGCCTCTTGATGTCTAAAAAATCCTCCCCTAGAAATCCCATGAAAATATTCTAAAAACTCAAAACACCATAAGCTCTTGATAAAATGAAGAAAAAAGAAACTACAGAAAACAAAGTCCCGATGTGCTGGTATAATAACTGCAATCACTGTATTTATCTTTCTTGTTGTTGTTCTGTCTCCTTCATACTCTGTTTACACTGTTTAGTTGGATACTATTACTTTGTTGTCATGCAGTATGTGGACAGTTCTCGTTCCCTACGTATCTATAAACCACAACTATATTGATTAAATACATTGGTAAGCCTATTACATAAACCCCATCTTTTGACCTTTATCTCCAACCCTGTGTAAACCCCCATCCTGCACATATCCTCATACTAAAGGATATTTTGAAAAAAATTCAAGAAGATGCAAGACTAAATGGATGCCTCCATTCAGGATACAAATCAATTTATATAATTCAATTGCAGAATTTAATTTTATGGTAAATTTAAATTCAATAATAAAGAATGTTAAACTCCATGCTTCTTTTTTCGCCTCATGCTTCTAGCAGTAATAAAAATCTATTTTTTCATAAAATAATTATGAATACAGCATATTCATAGAAAACTATCTACAGTGAAAAATACTGTTGTTTACAAAAACCCCACCCCCATCACATTTAGGGAAAAAACTAAAGCAACCAAGGTCCGTGCATGACATTCCTATACTTAGGTTAGCACATCTTTGTTAAGTCAGAGCCATCTCTTATGTTGCTCAAACAGCAAAATCCAAACAACTAAATAACCACACAGAGAACACACATGCAAAAATGAAAGAACAGGCACCAAAAAAAAAGAAAAAAAAGAAAAAAAAAAAGAGAAAAGATCCTAGAAGAAATTCCTTTTGCCTGAAGTCTGGCTGGTACCAGCCAGTCTCTGAGGATCCCTTCAGCCCTGCAGCTAATGGACCAGATCAGGCATTGGAGCAGAGTGGCTGGAGCACCTGGCCTCCCACCAGACAGCGAGGAGCCCATGGACAGTGCTCCAGTGCTCAGTGTGGCTCATGCTAGAGCTGTAGCAATCGAGTAAAATCAGCAGGTAACCCATCAGATGGGCAGTTCGTAGCAAAACCCCATAGATAGCTGCAATGAAGTAAAAGCAGCAGGAGATGAGAACAAACAAAAGATGCTAAAACTGCAAACAACCAGGAAAAAAGTGGCAACAGGCAAGAACAGTTTAAGAAACAAACCCTAAACTGAAGCAGACAGCACATTATCAGCAACACAAAGCACAGATGGCTTCCCGCACCCTAAAAGGCAGGCAGGAGAGTTAGCGGTGGATTTCAAACACTTGGTTACAAACTAATATTACTTCAGCAAGTAGAAATTCTCTTTTGGAAGAAGACTTTTTTCCTTTAATCATCTGCTTTATGTTTGTCCTTGTATTATCAGACAGAGTTTGAAAATTTTAAAAATCATTCTCTTTAAGAAGATGATACGACAGAATGGCAGCCAAGCTCGTGAGCAGATCTGGCCTGTTCAGCAAAAAATCATTAGAATTTACTAGTAGAAGACATCCTGGACATGAGTTCACAAAAGACTGTCTTAACCAAGAGATGGCCAACATTACCTCTTTCAAAATAAAAGAGAGGTTATCCTTGTTTTTTGAATTACAGCCACAGGATGAGGCACCTCTTATTCATCCCCATGAAATATTTAACAACTCTTCCAGGCTGCTTGAATTATTTCCTATGTTAGGAGAATTAAACACCATATTCTGACCTGCCTATTAAGGGGAGGTTACCATAACCATCAGAGCATTCCCCATTCTCCCCTGGAGGCTATGAAATTATAAAAGACAACAACAAACTGGAAAATTCTGCAGCATATCAGCCACCTTAGCTGGAAAGGGAACTTCAAATCCCTGTGTCAAAAGCTGATATTAGAGCTGAAGTTGTCCTTAGCATGAAAACTGGAGCCCTCGGGTGAATACGAACCATTAAACCTCAAGCTCACATGTATTTTTTCTCTGGCCTGCTGAATCATAAATTGTTTTCTGCCTAAAATAACCAAGATGGATGAGAGTAAGGAAATTCCTTGTACGTGAGAAGAGATTCCGAATCAGTTCAGATCTCACGTAGTCTAGTTTTAACTGTAAAACAAGTATATACACAGAGAGACTTTTACATAAGCAGCCTTTCAGCTTACTGCCTTAAATGCAAGAAACTATGTTACTTATTTGACCTCTATAAAATGTTCTTGAGTTAAGCCAGTTAGGCAGAGCGTAAACAGAGCGCGTAGTGTTTGGTTTCTTCCCCATCCCTTTCCATCTCCTCCAAGTATGGTAGAGATGGCTATTTCATTTGTACACACGCAACAGCCAGACTCACCTTCTCCTGCAGGCCAGGAAGGAGTAGAGAGACAGCGAAAATAATGTGGAGTTGCTGTTCATGCTGGCCTTTAACTTGGGATTTTGCGTTTTTCTCCCTCCCTGTCTGAACAGTTAAGGCTTTATGATGTCAGAGTCTGAACAAGTATCTTATCTGGAAAACATTCTTCCTATATGGCAAAATTTGCCAATTACCTTCTTCCTTTCGATATAAAATTTAAAATTTTTACAGCAAATTTGGTAGGTTTTACCGTCATAGCAAGCTAGGAAGGTTCAATACGGAGATCTCTAATCAGTTAAGTTGCCTGAATGCAAAACTTGATCACACCATTGCAAGTGCAGGGAGCACCTTAAACAGAATTTAGCTTCCTTCCTCAAACCTTTTCTTGCACCTGTAGGATAACAGGAATTGGTTTGAACTTCTGGGCTGTTCACTAGACATAACAGTATATTTGAGAACGGAACCCAAATATCACTTCTGCATATTCTGGGACCGTCAGTGTTCTGTGGGAATTCAGGGCGTGCTACTGGGCAGCCTGGGCCATGGGTCTCCTCTGAGGAAAAATGATTACAAAAACCCTCCCAGATTCTGCGTTTAACCATGTTATGGTGACTGTTAGGACTGATTCTTTCTGGGTAAACTACAGCAGTTCACTATGGACACTAAGCACCCTGCATTTCTTCATATATTTATAGGATATAGAGATTCCATTGGCTACTTCAAAAAATTAACTGTTAATAGTGGCTATTATCTAACAAACTGCCAAGAGATGCGAGTAAAGAGAAATTCACTGTTGCATCAGCCCTCTTTCACAAAGAAATGGGCAGGGGAGGGGGAGAAGGAGAGTGGGAGAGAAAGATGCCATAAGTTCAGAAGCGAAACTATTATTATTCTGAAGCAGGAATGACATCCTTGCATTAACACAGTATGAAATCATGGTGGCAATTTTCATGCTGTATTATTTTGTTTTTGTCAGGTCACTGATTTTCAATTTCATCAATACTATATAAAACTAAGGAAGATAATAGAATAAAAAGCATCCATTTGGAGTCCACTACTGAAGCGAGAACATGTTGCTGCTTCTGTGAATTGAAACCAACCAACCCCCCCACGGAAAATATGGGTTACTCTTGTCCTAGAAGAACATAAACAAACCAAACTCAGAGGTTACCGAACAGGAAACACACCAAAGTAAACCTGATACAGTTCCCAGTAAGTGTATGTTACTATAGTTTACAAGTTGATCCTTACCTTCCTCTAACACGCAACAAAGCAACCGGCGAAGTACAAGCCAAAAGGCTGCAGCAGGCTTTGTTTGCCCTCATCCAGACCACTGTTCTTGGCTTTTCCCAAACACTATCCATTTAAAGTGAAATTACCACTTAAATCATCCCAGATTTACTTCACCAATTCTCATCTTTCAGCTGTCTTTGTGTTTTGACTGCATCATTATGACTGATTTGAGGTCTCCTAAACCACAAGTTATGGCAAGATACACAACTCGGAGAGACACACACACACTATTTTCAAAGCACACCTGCCAAGTCACCACCTGCGAGGGTCCCAGTTCAAGAAGAAAAACTTATAGAACTGCACCTGGGTAGCATAGATGCCCCTAGAGGTCCACCTCTCCATTTGGAGGCATCAATGAGGTTCTTTGCCTAGAGAAGGGAAGGGGGGAGGACACAAAGCAGCTATTGCTTATAAAAGACACAAATTAGCTTGGAGTTGGGCAGCTTGACTCTGAAGTATGTCAGTATCTGATTCATGACTGCTCCCCCAGGCTCTACACCCCCTGAGGTCCTTATCTGAACCTCTGTGCACAGACTCAGCCCAAGAAAGAGAAACTTTCCTGCAAAGAAGTCACCAAACTTTGAGGTTTCCTCTCAGACATATGCCTGTGCAAGGTCAGGCATGATTTTCCAAGGAAAAATGAGTAACTTCTTTCTTCAAAGGTGGCAGGGAGATGGATGCAGACAGTCCTCCTCCCTTTATTCTCCACTTGTAGCCATGGCAGGCATGTCCTCCACAGACTCCAAGTCCATTGGGAAGGCTGCCTGCTGCTCTCATTACCCAGTATTCTTGACGTACAGAAGAGACCCAGGTAGTCTGGCTGGAAGGGCCCTAACCTGGGTGGGTGAGGAACAAGGCCATGCTGCATAGCACACCCACCCCATAGCTGATACAAACTCTTGTAAGGTCAACAAAGTGTCTATTTCTCTGTAAGAGTTTGAACATGGACAATTTATGTGATTTTCTCCACTATCCTACCAATATTGGCAGTCACACACCTCCCTGTGAAAATACTGTGGATTAAATTGGATGTTCCATGATTTCATAAAACTGGATCCTTCCCATCTCTATTTGAAAATAATTAGTCCTTCTCCAACACTGAATGATTAAAATGTAACTAACACCACACTTATTTTACATGATCAATGTTGGTACAATGAATAGCACATGAATTAATAATGTCTAGGCACTTTTTCTAATTGTTTCCCAATGTTCTGTTATTATATATTCATTTGATATTCACTGTAATGCTAGTGATCTCCACTTTTTCATTTGTTCCATAAAAAGCACATATTTTGCCTTTGCTTTCTGCAAAAGAATTAGAAGAATGGGATATGGTCACCTGATTTCTCTTCCATTCTCACATTTTGAAACACTGCACAGTCACTCATGAACACGGTGTTTGTTTGTTTAAAAAACCCGACAAAACAACACACAACACTGCACAGGGTAAATGCTCACTTGGGGAACCAGATCTCTTGAGCAGGATGGTCAGTCATTGCCCAGAGGGCAGGAGGAACCTCCATTTGAAGCCTCCTTACAGCAGCACTTACAGCTGGATTGGGTTAGATTCCTCAAACTGCTGTTCTCTTCATCTCTTATAATCTGTGTAGCTGCTGGTCCTGTGCAGCCACTCCTCAACAGGCATCATCCATCACTACTGGTCATCTTAATATAGAAAACATATCCTACCTTAACCATGGAAAGAGACTGTTCTACGTAGCCATTTCTGCATCTGCAGGAACTGTTTCTGCTGACCACTTACAGGTGTCTCATCTATGTATAATTTGGTTGATTCTGCATGAGAAACCACCTGGACAACTTGCTGGAGCAGCCCAGTTCCCCACCCAGCACACAGGGAGAACCTATCCACTGGTCCAGGCACAGCAGGAGCTGCCCAGGACAATCAGCAGGGCAATCCAGAACTCCCACCTGGAGTCCTCCTTCACCACAACCCTATAGTGGGGCCAGGGAGTTCAATCGATTACCTAATTTTAAGTTGGTCCATTGTCTCCTTTCAAGCCATTATCTCAGCTCTGCAGAAACTGGATGGGAAGTTCCTGTATCACCCAGGGAAATATGGACTTCCCTGTCCTGGGTGAGCACACGGCACAGCCCTGATACCCAGCCACACAACAGCCACCACTATGGTTTAAAGCTGAATTTTGTCTCACTTATAACTTGCCTTTAAACAAGTTACTATCCACACACTTAGGAGAAAAAGTGAAATGCCTCCTGTAGAAACTTAGTATCTAAAAGCAGGGCACCTGAATGTGATGGAAGTAACCATTGTGATACTCAAAGCAGTGTGTACAACTCTCAGCCCAACATCAACTAAGACTGATCACTCGAGAGAATACCACAGACTATTTTCTTATTAAACACAAAAGAAAAAACCCCAAATTTTGTGTCTATTAATGCTCTGTGAAAAAGCTCACAAAATACAAATCATGATACAGGATGACTCCAGGCTTCGCTTTGTGCTCTCGTCCATATCTTCAAAGCATCTTATCATGCAAAAACAAAAAGAGTACTTCACATCAATATTTCATTGAAATTCTTTCAGAGAAGTCTTATATACATTATATTTTCAAGATGAGATGCAGACTATTTTAGTTGCAGAGGAGAGCAATATATCGGATAATAGCTGACATTTGACTCCCAAGGTTTTTCTTTTATGAATCAAAATTCATTTAGCGATAGTAAAGTAGAAGAGTGTGGCTAAGAAATCGATAGAAATGTTCTGTATTCTAGTTATGGAACATAGAGATAACCCTAAGTCAACATTAATGATGCTGGCCTGGGTAAACATTGACAAAGCCAAAGGAATGATTTTAAATAATAGACTTCAACAAGCAGGTATCAACAAGCTGTGTTAATGGAGATTGCTGCCATACTTTATGATGGTTTTAATTTATTCAGTGGAAATGATCACTGGCAGGCAGTTGATAGCTGTAGGATGATGTAACTTGGACACAATTTTTCAAACTACAAGGCTATGGTCGTCTCTAACACCTCTGAAATGATAAAATCTCTTTTACAACACATAACATTTACTGGGCTCACCCCAGCTCTGTGCCAGTTGCCAAAGATAGTTTTATGTTGTTTTCCTTATTGGCAGCAAACACACCAAAATTATGTTACTGAATGCATGTATCCCATGCATTAATAAATCAGGTGAAGTCCATAAAATAAGTAGAACAAAGCCCTTGTATTTCCTAACTATCCAAAATATGGCTGCTATTGAAAAGAACCGTTTATGTTCAGAGACTGAAACGTCACAACCGAAGAGAGGGATGAGGATGTGAGCTGTCTGTTCCATACATGCATAGTTAAGCCCATCTCTCCCTCAGCTCAGAGAGAGCTGCCAGGTATGACTGACCCAAGCAAAGGGGTAAAACAAAAGGAGGGGATGAAATAGCATTTAGCAAATACAGGTCTTGCAGAAACAAAGAAGCAATATCAAGAGTAATGCAGGTAAAGACAAAGATACATTCCAAATGATTTTATCGAACATTAATACAAGGAACACCTATCCTTCAGTTTTGGGATTTAAACAGAAACCTAGAAGCCCAAGCCAATTCTTTAATTAGACACTAAATAAAAAACAGCAGCAAAAATCTATTCTATCCTGGTTTACTTCAAGGAGTTGATTATTAAACCTTTGCCTGTTTGGATATCAACATGTAATTTTTCCCTGATTCAACCAGCTGCTTGAAATAGAGCCATTCTTGAGATCTCTCAGCTAAAGCTTTAGAACATCCACTTAATTTTCAATTTATTAAAAAACAATTCCATTTTATTACTCTAAATGATCAAGTGTACTGCAAAGGAAGCTGTCAGGCATACCTATAAATATACAGTTCAGGGCTCTGCAACATACATCTTATTTCCTTGAATCCAGCATAAATTAGAGGTTAACAGCGAACCATCTGTAAGAGGTGGCAAAAAAGTCATTATGCAGTGAGTGACAATGACTATGCAAAATTAATTAGAAGTTTCAGTATTGCAAAGGCAACAATAAACAAACATTTTGGGTCATCCTTCATTTATTTATTGAATCTTCTAATACTTGTTAGCAAGGATTGCTAACAAGGCCCCAGCTTCTACACTTCTGAGAATTTCAGATTTTTTTTTTTAAAAAACTAACAACACATGTCTACCTCACACAGTCATAAAGACAAGCTTAAGCATGCAACTTTAATGCACCCCAAAGACACAAGTGAGAATGCAAAGAAAAAAACCCCCACATTTGGGATTCTTTTTTGTTTCACGTTTTAAGAAAAACTCCCGATTCTTGTATATTTAACATAAACCACACTGTATATTCAAAACGTCAGTAAAGAAAATCTTTGCCAGCAGGATCAACACAATGAGAATGAGGAATAAAAAATGCCCAGACAAAAGAAAATGCCTTCTCTCCCCTTAGTTTGATTTCTTACTAAGAAATCAAAATATGCTTATTACTCTCTATTGGGAAATGCATATCAATTCCACCTTTATTTTATGAATATTTACTTAGCTGAATACCTAGTGCTGCTAATCCATATTTTATGAATATGCGTGTACACACACACACAAAAGCTACACGGAAATTGTTTCCCTTATAACACAAAAGAACTTTTTCTCTTGGTGAGCATCTTTTTTCTTTTTTTTTTTTTTTCCAAACAGGGAGGAATAAGCCCTGTTGCCAGACAAAAATATATCTGAATTTTGAGAAGTTTTTAAGACTATTTGCAAGCCATGGATTATTTTGTTTTCAGAGCATGCCTTTTTGAGGCAGAAAAGGAGAGAACCTTTTCCTTTTGTCCTTTGTTATGCCCTTACCTATGTTATCTTTAGTGAATAGTAATACATTCCATAAAGATAACTTAATTATTTTCAGGAGAATAAGCAGCAAAAAGCCGCAGTGACTAAGGAAAAAAAATGCTTTCCTATTCACCACCCCACCATACGATATTTTTATATCAGCTATTTTCCTTTGCAAGGGTGCAGGGAGAAGCATCAGAAGCATTTTCTGCTCACATAGGAGAGAATAACTCAATATATGTGTTTCAGAAACCATTTCTCAGGATCTTTCAATTCTATTTATTTCAAATATCACTGCCTCAAGAGTAATAAATATACAACTGCCTGGGGACAAAACAAAGTGTTTAATCTTGATGCAAGAGGTTGCACAGTTGTTAAACAAGAGAAACTCAGAATTTGTTTCTTTTAGACACAAAGAGAGAAGAATTTCAGTCAGCATTCTTTCTGATACCTAAAAGAATTAAGAAACGTAGGCCAACGTTAGCAATAAAGACATATTAAGTGAATGTATCATGAATGAGGATTTTTGTATGCTGACCTTACAAACAGTAACTCAACAGAAGACCGATCAGACAGGAGAAATCAGTCTGTTTTGTAATAGAGCCGTGTACAGACATTAATGCTTACACATTTGTTGACTCTGGTTCAGGAAAACATGAACATTAGTACTTCCTCTAGGAAAGTCTGATTATGTGTCCAGAGAAGGGCAACGACACTGGTGAAAGGGCTGGAGCACAGGTCTTATGAGGAGCGGCTGAGGGAACTGGGACTGTTTAGTCTGGAGAAGAGGAGGCTCAGGGGAGACCTTGTTGCCCTCTACAACTACCTGAAAGGAAGATGTGGTGAGCTGGGGGTCGGCCTCTTCTCGCAGATAACTAGTGACAGGACAAGGGGGAACGGCTGCAAGTTGCGCCAGGGGAGGTTCAAGTTGGAGATGAGGAGAAATTTCTTCTCAGAAAGGGTGGTCGGGCATTGGAACGGGTTGCCCAGGGAGGTGGTGGAGTCACCGTCCCTGGGGGTGTTTAAAGAAAGGTTGGATGTGGTATTTAAGGACATGGTTTAGTGGGTAATAGGTGGTGGGGGGACAGTTGAACTAGATGATCCTTGAGGTCACTTCCAACCTTAATGATTCTATGATGCTATTATACTAAACCATTGTGGCGTACAACCACCATAAGCAGCTATGTATGTTCTTGCTTTGTTCAGCTCAAAAAAACCAACATGCTGGATTTTAAATTGTCGCTTAGTCCTGACTTATTTGCACTCACGTATTCAGGGTTACCCTAAAGTGGTAATTTCTTCAGGACTATTACAGTGATTTAACCAAAACATACCCTTAATCTTCATCTGAGGTGAGGTTGTTAATCTTCAAATGGAGAAGACAGCCATATAAGAGAAGAGAAACAGCCAAGTTTTAGCTCGAAAGGTGTCTTTAAAAATGTCAGCATTTTTGTCTAGTCATCTCACAAGACATCCTTTGTTTCAATAAACTACTTATACATTAACCACAGATAGGAAAGGCATTAAAAGAATAAAATGCAGTATTATGGTTTAGTTTGAAGAAAGTTTTCAGTGTAGAAATATTAAATAATGTATCAAATTGCATTTTTGGCGCCTGGACAGTCTATAGAATTCTTCTCCAAGGGAAGCAGATTTCAGCTCTACTTTTCCGAATTCGCTGCATTAACTGTAGATAACCCACAATTTAGTATGGCAAGACAGTAGCATCTGAGTCTACTTGAAATGATGGCCTGTAAGATCCTGCACAACAGCACTACACAATCAGTCATCTGTGCTCTGCGGTCAACCACCAAATTGCAAAACCAGGTTCTTTCCAGAAGACAAAGACAATAGCAACTAATTCATCTGGGAAAATCTGTATTGATGAAGCCCAAGAAACTTATTTCAAAGTGACAAAGTGGGGCACAAGAACATAAATTTAATTTTGGAGTTTTGTTTTTAAACAGAAATACTTCTTCTCTAGCAAGGTTGCCTAATTGCCGCATTTAGGCAACCAAAGCTAAAAAGGACAAACAGATTAATGATGACACTCCTAAAATAATGGTTATTCTCAAACCAAGCTTACATTTTCACTTTAGCCACAAAAAAATGGTACAGAGCCTCAGATGAGACAACATGGTCTTTCATTTAAAGACAAAGTAATGAATTCCAAAATGGTGATAATGTAAGCTTACAGAATTGAAAAGAATTGAAATCCAAAAGCTAAAACTTCAGCAGGCAAAGATGAGAATAAAGTTTACAAACCTTTCTTCTTAGAGACAACAATATGATACAAGACAGCTAAATACTAAACATTCAGTACTCCTCACCTCTCTTACAGGTAGAGATTCTGTCTGCATGTTACCGTGCACTGGTGTGTATGTACAAAAAACAAAGCTGCTTCTCCTTCGCATAAAAGATAGCCAAGAAACAAGCTGTGAATTCATCGGTAGAAAGACTCCGGTTTTATTCTAAATTTACTTAAGTTGTAAGTATTTGTATTTTATCTTACATAAGAAAAAATAAACATCTATGCAGTAGCTAAACCAGATTAAAAGGACAGTATTGGATAGTGTAATTTAGGGAAACTTAGTACAAGAAGTTTTCTTTCTGTTCGAAAAAAAATATATAAGACTATACCTACCTATGGAAGAGAAAAAAAAACCTTAAGACTGCCTTTTATTTTACTTAGGTAGAAAAAACAACAAGATAAAACCAACTTTGGAAGTCAAAGGTGGATGATAAATAACCTTTAGACTAAGGACAAATTATAGACTGTGAAACTAGCATGATCCAGTGGAAAAAAAAAACCATGCAGCACAAGGTGTTTTAGTTACAGGGTAGTATCACTACTACTGTCACAGTAACGGCTTCTGCAGCCAGACCAGAGGCAAATACGCAGCAAGATCTGGAGCAGTACCATAGGCACTGCATCACACTGTAAAACTGTGGTAGAACCTGACATTATTCTGAATTGATACGAATGCAAATCCAGAATTATCGTTGGTCTCTCAAGATATGGCAGCCTCAGCGTCACATTCTTTTTGCAAAAATAACATACAAGTGTCCACCAAACACTCAAATCCTAAAATAAATTTTGAGATTGTGCTAAACCTACAGAGATACACATTTGCAATGCAAGTAAAGCAAGATAACATCTGGATAGAGGGAAGCACACGGACTTTAATTCCCTAAGACTGTGGTGTGGCAGGACTGGCACAATTCCAAATTATGGACTTGCAGCTGCATAGAGACCATGCTGCACCACTGCAAGAGGGCACTTTTGCCCTCTTATGTTAGTTTGGTGCTTGACATTGGGCTTGGTCCCAGACTAACCAGACTCCCACCTTGCTTACCTCTTGCCTTACGTGAAGTCCAGAGCAAGCCATGCAACTAAGCAGAGGAACCAGCCCTGGAAAGGACATCTCCAGCCTGGCCTCATTGAGGGAACTCCTACCCAACAGCAAGACTGATACGGAGCCAGCTGTAACGGTCTCACAGCAGTGCTAAGAACTCCCTGAAGCTATTTGACCTAAGTAGTTCACTAAACTCCTGTAGAAAATCTATATACGAGACTAGTATCACAGTACTGTATCTACAGCTCTCCAGCCCTTTGGACCTTGGAGCTAATCTGCACTTCTTGGCTCTGTACAGCCCTGCACAGCGCAGCTACACCCGCCCTGAGCAGCACAAGTAACAAATCCTGTAAATAACCCCTTGCCTTCTCTCCATCACAAGCTCTACACACTCTCCCTGTCCTCTGAGGCAATCTGATAAAACAGCATCCACCAGGCCCCTGTGAACACCTCCTGCTCCCAGAATGTTTCCCCAGCATGGAGCAGAGAACTGTAATCTTTAAACCTGTTTCTTCCTACCCTTCCCCACTTAACCCTGTCTGGCAGATCTCCAAGCAGCGCAGGACTCTGTGCCTGCCTGGAGACGCTCAGAAAAGCAGCACACTGAGAGCTCCCTGCTGCCTGGGTTGGACCTGGACACCCAGGCACAGTTCAGTTACTCAACTGAAGTTCAAGGCCCGCTGTACCGAGGCTAGGTAGAGGCATCTCGCTCCTGCCCTGCAGGGTACCTGCTTTGCTCTTCCCTGCTTGTCTGTTTCTCTTGTTCTCTTATACTTGGATTTTCTCTGTGGTGACTGACATGTGACACTGAGTCAACTCACCTACAAGTAGTGTCTTCCTGTGTGTTTTATGTGACCAACAATCAAAAGACGAAGAATGAGGCACTGAAATGGATAAACACAGAATTATTTGTCCTGCTTCAGATCCAAGGCAGCTACTGATCTGGAGACATTAAGACAGTTCCCTATAGAAGGGCTCTATAAATATCTCTGCTGGTGATTTCTAGCTTCCTTTGAAGTGTCAGGCACTTGACATTACCAGAGATTCCTCTGCATTAGGCAGACAGATGTGATATAACATATTAATCCCAAGAGGCAGATTGCTATATCCCCTCCTGGCACCCACCTAAAACTTGGCAGAAAAAAGTGAAGTTAAAGCAAACCACTTTGAAGATGTTTGCTGTCACTTCACCCATTTAGAAAAATGTCAAACCCAAATACTTTATCGCTGGAATCTGCAGGACAGCCTACAACCGTGCTAAGCGCTATTTCTTTGTTGTGCTGCAACTGTAAGGCCTCTCTAAGCAGAAATCGTTCAGGATTGTGCCCCGTTAGACCTTGGTATCTTTAGGAGCGAATGTTTAATGTCGTACTCAGGATCAAGACCCTGCTGTGTTAGACACTGTGACGACCGAGGGGTGACTCAGGCCAGAAGAGCTCTCACTACAAATCAAGGATCTGCGGTCACGGGCAGAGCCAGATTGCACAAGGTCCTCCAACAGTAGCCAGGGGAAGGGACAAGGCAAATATTTGCTAGCGAATGAAGCCTTCTCCACTGTGGGTACAGCACACTTGTGCAGATGATCTGCTATATCACAGCTAACACAACAGGGTAGGAAGGTGAAAAAAGTTCCTTCCACCCTTAACCATACCGACACCCACAAACACGAGCAAAGAATGCAGTACCACGACGGAGATCACCTGAAGTATGTTCTTTGTAATTCAAGGGCTTTTCGACCATGATTGTTTGCAGTTGTAGCAAAAACCTATAACACCTCTCTTCCACAAATAAAATTCTGACAGGCTAAATAGACTCGTAATCACCATACTGAAAGAACATCTGTGTTTATGAAACACAAATAATATAAGGCCTTTGTCTCCTTTTTTTTTTTTTTTCTTGAGATATGAAAAGGCACTTAAGCCCATATCTCCAAAGGTGTTTCTGTCTTCTATATGTCACTTAACTCCCACTGAACTTGGTACTTAACTGCCTTGGAGAGGCTGACATTTCGGTTTTATCTAAACAATTTTTCAAAATACCTTCAACTCCCTGGGAAGTGAAGGAACAAACATTAGCCACATCTCTTAAAAATGGAGAATATTTGAGGAAGTCATGAATAATCAGAAGCAGTCAAACCTCGAGCAAGTTTTGCAGAACGATGCACTTCTAAGGTAGCAAGAATAGTTTAAGTAGTACAGTGATATGATCAAACTAGATTAGTAAATAGAAATAGTGAAAGGTGAGCTCACCCTATTTAAAATTTACCTTGGCTTCATATATTTTGATTTTGGCCATCCACACAGAAATCAACTGTAGTCCGGTATTTGTTTTTAATTATATAGTGATAGTTAAAAGCATATACAATTTTATTCTCTTTATCAACTCCATTTTGTATTTATAAAACATTAAGCACCAACTTTGGTTGACAGTGTTGGATGTATCTAGGTCTGTTAACCTGCAGGCAATCGAGTTCAGTACCTACAACCTTCTCCTTCAGTTTTCACAGTGATAGTACAGTTCAACCCAAACCAGTCAACTTTACTATACATTCAGAATGCATGCAATTGAAACCTCTCTCTCCTCCTCCCCACCAGGAGGGATTATTTGTAATTGTTATTTATATGAAACGTTCCTCAGTATGCATGTGTGTATGTAACAGGAAGAAAGGAGAAAAGAAGTTCTAGCGATCACATGAAATTGCAGGTGCTAGTTAGCTGGACATTCCCGACCACCCAAATTCAAATAACTCAAGTTGCTCAAAGAGATGAGATTTTTCTGATTTTTTTGTATTTAATTTCAAATTTGTTCTGCCAAACAAAACATCATTTTACAAGCAATCACTACCACTGAGGGAAGTATGCCTTTGCATGCTCTGGTGCCAATTTCTAGCTTTCCCCAGTTTTGGGAATATAATGGCCAAAATCAGCATCAATTTTATGTTTTAAAAGCTAACAAGGTCTACTTTGCTATGCAGAAACAACTAAAAAGATGAATTTGACCCCTTTATCTTTTTTCTAACAGGTATTCAAAGCTGAGCAAGAACCATGTTACACGGTCCCTCAGTTTATCACAGAACAAAATAGCTGCACTAGTTTCCTAAGGCTGAAAGTTATTTCATATTAGATTTATCACACATATCCCTCACATTAAGGGAGACAAGAAGTCCTTGTGAGTGGTTCAGTAAGCTCATTCAAACTATTCAAACAACTTCTACAAATGTCAAGTTTTAGAAAACAAAAGCCTGTGCAGAATACACCAATACAATTTTACTTTAGAAAATATGGTTCAGAACACAATCCTCTGATACTGTTTTTATTAAAACCACAGCACTAGCAATCACTGCCCATAAATGACGCTGATCTGGAAGCTCTAGCTGAAGCAGCACCTTCAGAGAAGAGGAATTTTTATTATTAAAAAGGCTACAAAACCTTGTGATGTAAAAAAGAAAGCTGCATACCTTCTTAGAGAGAACGACCATAATCCTGCTGAGGAACATTAATCTGCGCAGCTGAACTATCCACCCAAGGGTGGTAAAATATTTGACTAAATTCTCACAGTAAGTTCTGTATTCCTAGACAAAACTCTTTGGTAAACTGTTCTTAATGTTAACCAGGTGTCAAGAAGCAGATGAAAACACTTCTGAGGAGTCCTTTTAATATATCAGTTTAAAAGTAAATAATCATTTTTAAGTACAAAATAAAGAGGGGGTTTGGTTGGTTTTTTCCCCTAAAGTAGAGCTCAGTGCAACTTTGAAGCTGTACTGAATTAAGCAATTTGGGGCTGGGGGCTGTTGCAATTGTACTGAGAAATAGAGTACACTCATTACACTGACGGATATATACTTTTAAAAGAGGTTTATAATCTAATAATGAGCTAAAGAAATAAAAATTTTGGATTTTTATTTTGGTTGGGGAGCTTTTGGGGTTTTTTTTCTTTCCCTAGCAGATAAAATGTTCACACGCTCTCTTGAGCAAATACAAATTAATACTCAACATGTCAGATTCACAGAAGAAATGCAACCCTCAAGATCTAGGATTATGTAGAATGAAACAAAACAGGTAAACTACTTTTCAGGCAGGAATAACAAAGGATTCTGGCCTCAAGCCCAGCCATAGATGAGCAGAGTGCAGAAGCCTCACGTACTCAAAGCACTGAGGAACATGTTCCCCAATGACCATCCGAATGAACTACACCCCTCCAGCGCAAGGCTGGCAGGCAGACAGGAGGGCTGG
Organism: Psophia crepitans; assembly: GCA_013399095.1. Lineage (NCBI taxonomy): Eukaryota > Metazoa > Chordata > Aves > Gruiformes > Psophiidae > Psophia > Psophia crepitans. The sequence continues at coordinate 2,224,500 of VWZZ01000032.1, forward strand.
CCACAATGCCCACAGCCACAATCCTTCCACAGTTCCTTACAGAATAAGTTTCTGCACTGGGGGAAAGCAACTCAAGCAGAGCTCGGGGAGTTTCTCTCAGACATTTCCTCCTATCATTCCAGACCAAGAACAGCTCCTTGTGCCCAACCTCGCCTTTCGTGTAATTACTCCTCAATGTAATCTGTGCTGCAGACGTGTCTGCAAACACCTGCCTGTGCTTGTTTCCAACTTCTTAATTAGGACAGGCCTCCTAATTGGGTTTTCTAAAGATTCTTTTTGCTCATTTGGTATAATCCAAAAAGAAAAGTATCTAACTATATTGCTCTGTATGCTTTGCTTAAAGATAATCTTTTCATGTCTTTAAGCATCCAGCCAGAATAAATATGGCTTCCAATTCTAAGCAGGGAAGCTTTTTTCTTGTTCACTGGCTTACTTATGACTATACAATTTAATTAACATTTTTGTAGTACCTTTTTTGCCAGATAACGACTTCTTCCTTCAACTTTGCTTTTCAAAAACACTATATAATAAATCACAAGGGAAAAATCTTTATTTTTAATATTTCCATTTATGTATTTAATGAACATTATTGAATTTTTGCCAAGTACTTATTGGAAACTTAGAATAAATATCTGTGAACCACTATTCCATTTCTGTCTGTGAGGATGAAGTGTTCTGCTGACACCAGAATTTTAATAATAATTAGCTCCTTTATTAGAAATCTGCTCTTCATTTTCAGTAACATTGTAAAAGGCTGAGTTTTAAACTAAACTAGAAATCAAAAGCTTTTTTTTTTATTGAAGCTTTTCCATCCTTTGAATATAAGTTTTGAGGAAATCTTCAAAAACACAGACTGCAGAATGCCAAGCCATGCCCGTACTAATTAGTACTCAGCACTGAATTCAGACTTTTCAGCAACGAGTACCGGCCTGCCCTCTTGAACTGCCTTAGTTATGCCTGCAGTTTCCTCCCTGAAACATACTTCGTGCTGATGAATCTGCAGCATTTTTTCCATGCAGTTCCTCAGATCTTTTTGATACCTTGCTACTGGGAGACCTCACTTTCCAGCTGACCCTCAATAGGTGCACCAGTGTTCCCATCTCCCACTTCGTCAAGGATTCAATTCTTTCTTTGTAACCTTTGTTCTCATTTATTAAGCTACGTCTCTAAAGAATTGTTCATCATCCACCATTTGAGGATGTACACATTTCAGCTTTAACTCCTCCCTCAATATAAGTGAAAAAAGTGAAATGCCAGCACAAAGACCAGAGCTCTTACTATGCTCACCCCCAAATTTTTCTGACATACGCCCATGGAACAAATACTATCGGTAAGTTCACAGGGGTATATTGAGTGACAAAATGGGATCTACTTTATCACGGATCTCTAAGGCATGGCATTGATTGTTTAATTATGAAGAACAACAAGCCCTGTTTAGAAAAAAAAATAAATTACTTTTCCAAGAAGCTGTGTTATCCTCAGTGCATGCCATCAGTAGGGTGAAATAGAACTCAAGGTTTAGAAGTAATGTTTCTTGCATGCTGATATTTTGACAGGATCAAGTCCATTAAAATAGAGCTTTTAGTGCACAGTCCTTTATGTCTCTGTGTAAACTACCATAGTTATCTGAAGTTTTCACACTTATAATGTATCTGAAGCATCAATTATAAATCAAAGCATTCAACGTTCAGTAGGTTTCAAATTATGAATGCTCTTGATCATATTTCATCTTACAGCTTCTTTGACAAACTATAAGACAAAAGATTTTTTTTAAAGCCTAATCTTTACTAAATAATTGGGTATGTAATTGTTATGTTTTTGCATTTATGAAAAGGAACTGTATATTTTCATTCTGAATTCGTTTTAGGCTAAGGGAACAACAAAACCAAAACAAAAATCTTTGAGACCATATTGCATACCTCCCCTGTAAACAAAGGATCCTTCCCACAATATCCACAGATTCATTAGAGACAAAAGTTAAATTAAATATGCCAACATAAGAACAAAAATCACATGCACTTTAATTGGAAATAATAGCTTGGCAAGTACCAGTGCCATACTATTTTGATATGCCGCCCTGACTAGTGTTTTAATAAGCAATACCAGTTTCTTTTTTGGCCATTAAGAAATTCTTGATTCAAGAGGTGAATATTGACTGTGTCTAAGCTGTAGGTCAATATTTATATGAGTGAAAAATAAATCTCGATATTGAGGAATATAAAAGTCAGTGTTTGGTGGAAGTCTGTGCACGTACACATACCCTTTTCCTTTAAATCAGGGTAGATGCTTCCCAACCTCAGAACAGTTCTGTACCTTCCTGCAGTCCTTTACACTGCACCAGACCCAGGATTAAGACCCAGTGTGAAATACTATCCTCTTCTGCACCTGGAAAGAATAGAAATTGTGGCATATTCCTGTAACAAAGAACTCCTGTGTTTGATTAGCAGCAACAGCATAATGAGCAAGCTGACTTGTGAGAAACACGTTCTTCATATGTAGAGCATAGACTGTACTGTTCACGTCGAGGCTGTTCTTTCCTGTTATCGACCATCCAAATTAACTCCAGATTTCTTCATTTCTGTTCGAAGACAAATAGTAACTATTCCCCAAGAAACCTCATCCTCTTTTCTGGTCTGCTTTCTTCTGTGGTTTTTTTTTTTTTTTTTTTTTTTTAATTTTTTTTTTTTTTTTCCCTTCGCCACAGAGTGATGCTTTTACCAAGGTGTTGCTTGCTTCTCAGTCTGGGAGAGCTAGCCACAGAAGTTGCTGTATTTTTTAGGCCATTCTCAGCTGTAGAAATCTGAGATATGATTCACTGTTTACTGAAATAAGTGGACAGCCTGTCATTGATCTCAACGGATAAAGAGCGTGACCTTTTATGTGCAAGTTTTTGGTCCCAAAGGAAAGCCAGAAGTGGCTGGAAAAGAAGGACAGGAGGTTATCAAGACTTAGTACAGTCCATTTTTTCACTCGCATTTTTTTTCTTTCCTTATATCCTAGGTATCTTTCTAGATTTGTGGGTAATTCTTTAATTTGAAGACAGAACCTTCTAGTATTTCTGGAAGAGGCAGAGAGGCACAAATCACACCCACATTTTACTACAGAATTCTCCTGTAGGGTGACCATTGAGAGCTGTATGGCAAACTATACTACTTTCATCAATGATTTTTTACTTTTCCAAAGAGATTGATACCTACATACTAAGTGATCTTTGAAATTCTGGTTTCTCTTTGTTGCTTGTTGGAAGACTCCATAAACACAGCTTCGTAATTATATATAGCAGTAGGCCTTTACCTACGTATAGTTGGTACGTTCTAGTGGCACACCTTATTTGTAGCACTTACTAAACACTAAGTACTCTACTTCATAACCCTTTCTAATATAATGATAAAAGTGAATGTATCAGTGGAACTGTATATAGGGTACTGTTAAAGTGAAAAACACCATATCAGATAGAAAAAACCCAGATAATTTGCATATCAAATTTAAGTATTTAAGATTTAAGCATTCTACAGGTTACCAGACACTTTCTATCACATTTTGTGAATGTCACTATGCTTATTTCTTCAGTGCATCAAACCCAAGATTCTAAAGACCTCACAGAAGAAGAGTCTTAAAATAAAATTTGGAACAAAGTTTGCTGTTCTGCTGACATCAGGTAGATATGAAAAAATGCTATTTCCTTTTCTATGCAAATGCAAACTTTGAAAGCACATACAGTTTCACAGAATCACAGAATATCAGAGGTAGGAAGGGACTTCGAAAGATCATCTAGTCCAACCCCCCTGCCAAGGCAGGACCACCTAGAGCACATCACTCAGGAACGTGTCCACTCGGGTTTTGAATGTCTCCAGAGAAGGAGACTCCACAACCTCTCTGGGCAGCCTGTTCCAGTGCTCTGTCACCCTCACAGTGAAAAGGTTTTTCCTTATATTAACACAGAACCTCCTATGGTCCAGCTACTATTAAAACAAGTAGCAAAATTGCAGATAGCCAAGATTTACTTTGAGAGTTAAGGAAAGTTGTGCTTGAAATGGTAATATTTAAACACATAGCGAAGAAGAAATTAAGCATCCCTCTAGAAAAATTCGAGAGAAATGCCACAAATTGACTGATAGTCTTTACTTTCCCCTACATGACATCTTTTAAATGAGGGTACCATTAATTCTGACAATGAAACAATTCATAACAAGTACAGTTAGGACAATTCTACAGAATTTTTTGCAAGGAAGGTACTACTTAGTGAACCATTAAAGTTGTGGGAAGTGGGTATTTTATCTGTAATTTTCTACAACAAGACCCTCGGGATACATTAGACTAATGATTCAATAATCATTAAGAGCTTAGAAGTATGGAGCCTTTTAAAAAAAGATGCTTATTGAACACATCACAGTTTTAAACAAAGTAACACTGTATTCTGAATTCTTATTTCTGACAGAGTACTCATACTTGGAGGACTCCAGAAGAAACTGGGAGCAAGGTTTTAAGAAATCTATGCTATCTTTAATTTCATTGAAGACTTTTCATGTATCACATACGATATTGGAATATTGTCCAGTTTATTTCAGATAGATCCTAATGAGGTACACTAGAATAAAAGGAAGAAGTCATCTTTTCTAGCTTTCTTAACATTTCAACTACAGCCAGGCTCATCCCTGATCATATTTTTCCTGGACCTGCTGCAACATGTACAGTGATTCCTGAACCTCTTGAACACCACTTCTGTTGAATACTTTTGATACTTTTTTTCCTCCAAAGTTGCTGCTTGATCTAAGATCCCCAGCAGCTGCAGAACACAAAGCCTTTCTGTTCCGAGTAGGTCCTCTTTGGTAGCCCAGTGAGTACCAGCCCGGAAATGAAATCTCGCTAATACTAACAAAGGAGGGGGTTTTGATGCCTCAAATCAATATGGTAAAAAAATAAAAATAAAAAAATGGCCATAGATATCGTTCAGAGATTTGGGAAACAAAAAGAACACAAAAACCTCCCAAAGAATAGGCAGGCATGTTCTCTTCCTCCCCGCAGAGGTTTTTGCTGCTGTTACCTCACGTAGAAAGCTACTTGTGTTACGCTTTCAGTGTACTCCAGTGAGAAGGGTACCAAGGCAATCTATTCTTTCAGCACAATTAAGACATGCAAATAAGGAGTTAAATGCTGTTGATTAAGGAATTAGAACTGATCATACTTTTCAAGCTTAGGTTTGGGGTACATAAATAGGTTATCTCTTATATTGATGCAAGAGAGCACGGTGCTCTTCGTACGTAACAAACACCAAAGTTAGTGACCTTTTAAATCTCAGATGATGTCAGCATGCGGTACAGACACATATTTAGTACAAGGAGCTGTGTCTAATCATTAAGCTCTCTTTAATTCCATGCATGAGACTGATGTTGAAAGAGTGCAATAGCTTTAATTCATCAGCTGATTAGTGAAATAAAAAGCATTATTAAACATGCTGAAATGTTCACTATCACTGTAATGAAAATGTTTAATTCGGCCAGATGGCCATTTGCACCATTTGAAACTAAAACACTCGTATTTCATTTGCAGGAGGAGAAAGATTTCATCACTAGAAGTTTTGATAGCCACAATATTGGCTATAGACAAAGTTATGAGTAAGTGATGCTAAACAAGCCATCCCAGACAATTTCATTTCCCACAGTTTTGAGGTATATTGTAAGTTCTGTTCTCACATCTAAAGAGTGGTGATGTCATTGCACTTTCCCGATATTATGGCATATGAACTCAAGGCATTGAAATTAATCATGAGAACTCAGAGGAAATCAGCACAAGACAGCACCGGACTGAGCTTCTCCTCCATTCCCCAAAATATGTTTTTTATATATACTTTTATACACATATATGTATGCACACTACAGTAACTTCATTTAGTCAGTGATATACTTCTAATCTTTTCCTACTGTGTTCAAAATTACAGTAAGACTGGGAAATAATTGGTATTATGGGGAACAGGCCCAAATTGGCTGAAAATTAGAAAAAGCATTTTTTGTATCTGAACTATCAGCTATGTACATTTAGTAATCTTTGCACACAGAACTCCAACATCCATGACTGCATCTCATGTTGCTGTATGCAGTACGCAGCTGACAAGGACCATGCTATTAGTCATCAGTGCTGTATCACAGACCAATGAGTGGAACCACCCTACTGTGGCTGCAGTCATCCAGAAAGCAGCAAAACCAAACTATAAAACATGATTGGACAAGTTCAGTATAAGCATGTATACAGAAAACTCCAGTTCTCTGAAGGTTTGTTTTGTTTGTATACATGAGTAGTCAACAAGCAGCATAAAGTTTCGGATGTTGTGTCTCCACTGTCTAAATACATCTTGATAAAAGTTGTGAAATGCAGCGTTATCCTCTGAGCGTAGCTATAACATGCACAATTGTGAAACCAGAGCCTTACACATTTGAAGGTGATCTGCATAATCAGCCCTCAAATATTTTAACTCAGCCAAGATAAATATTGTGGGACCAGGCTGCGGGGAGAAGGTTTCATTACTGCTTTTCCTAAGAACCCCGGAGTTAATTGTTGCACAAACCTAAAACACAAATCTGACCATTTGCAGACATTTTACAGCTGCAGATTTAGACTGATTTTCTGTGATAGCGTATCCATACAAGTGAAAGCAAAATCCAGATTCATAGCTTACCTCAGGATAAAGCCTGCAAAATCATCAAATTATTTTTGCATTATACAGCTGGAGCAACATATGAAATTTGATAGTTTTCTGTTTGCTAAATCCTAATGAAAGGTATCATTTGGATACTGAAGAAGCGATTCTTTTTCCTTAATCCCAGGATTTCACGAGGAGAAAAAAATCCCCCTTCACTTTCTCCTTGCTCATGTTGCCTTCAGACACGGCCAAAGTTGCTGAGCAAGTCAGATTTGTAGACTGAAAACAGTAGGAGATGGCATGCTCTTTCAGCCATTTGGGCATATAGAAAGCTCAGATGAGAATGCCAAGATCTGAACATTAGAAATGAATGAAATCCTTAGCAAGAAGACTCAAGTTGTTAAAAAAATAGATATAAAACTGAGCAGCCTTGTAGGCAGTAGATCTATATTCTATTGGCAGTAAAGTTCCACATTAAAAGAGCCCATGTGGCAGAATCATTTCCCATGGATCACCAACCAGTTGCTTTTCAACAGTGTGCAATGTTCAGCTTGGTACTATAACCAAGACTAATGCTATGGTACCTTGCAAATGAAGTAAATTGGGATTGTCTTTTCAAATTAGACTGATTTCCACCCCAGTTGTTTTGGGAACTAACCAGATCATCAGGAAAAACAGAATAAAGAAAAAAAAATGATCACAGTGACATTATAGAGTTACCACGCATTACACAGCATTGAAGGTCTCATCCTGCTCTGCTTATTCCCATGAGCTATACTTAACAAAATGCCCACTCCTGCTCACCTAAAGAGAATAATTCATGAGCAAAAATTATTTCTGTAAGTATTTGAGATCTCCCCTTTGACCTTCCAATTACAGTATCATATATACTTAAAAGTCATGGTGTTAACAGCCATGTTTCATGGCTTTAGATTTACATGTTCTAAGTATTTTAAGAGTTACAAATGGATATAGCAACAATTATTTTCCTCACTTACTTCGCTAACACTTATAAGTCATATCTGAAAACTTTCACTCCTAGCTTTAAGTCTGGTTTCCATAGGCTGACCCTAGCAGGATGACTAGTGTTAAGGTTTAAATAGTGAAGGAAAGATTTTTGCTGTTTTTGAAGTAAAATGAATAAAAGTTGGCAGGATGAGACTCCAAATCGTAATCCTGACTTCCTAATGTAGGTAAAATTAGATTTTCATGTAAAGATTTCTATTTATGCCACTTATTTACTCTTAAATATTTCAATTATCTGTACTAATATACAATAGCAAACCTTTGTTGATCTAAAACACTATAATATATAAGAATTATTTAGTGTTTGACAAGCATACACTAGCGTTAGGTTTTGCAGAGAGCATGGAATAAACAGAGCAAACACTCCACATCACATAAGTATTCTTAATTAACAGATCGAGTTTACCTTGTTTAGTTAGGAAGGAAGAGAAGTATCACTTAAAAGGCAATGGCTTGGATATTATGTCCTTTGGAAATTAAAAAAAATAAAATACTGTAGAAAACAATTTTTATTTAAAGGCAGTGAGCAAAAGCCAAGAGCAGGTAATGCATGACTCCACGTAATGAGATTATAGGGTTAGTGCTGTAACTTTCCCTGGAGGTGATGTGCACCCCTAGCAGAATCATCACATATCCCAGGCTGATACGAGCAGTCCATAAGACAGATTGTGAAACTCTGTTCTTCCTTCATCCTGCTCATAAGTTAACAGTAAAACGCCTAACTTCCTTGCCCATCTTGTCTACCTGGTTGTAATTTCATTTCAGTTTTCTTCTGATTTAAAGCCTTACAGATGATATCACCCTTCATATTCAATCACACCACCAGCTCAAGTTTCAGTCCACGCAGTGAATTATTAGGTTGGGGAAAAAAGCAAGCAAGAGATCTGGGTCTGCACCTAAGCCCTGAACAGTCTTGTTTACCAATGTCATTGACGACAAACTTGGTAATTCTATTTCTTCATAAATATTTGAATGTTACATTTTGCTAGGTAGATATCTGCTCATTTGATCTAATGGCTGTCCTTTGGAAAATGTCATAGAAAGCCATTAGCATAGCTTCACCAGTGTTAAATGGTTAGACGTAAATGGTGATTGCTGAGAACAATATCCTTTGCCCACAGCACAGTGATGTAAGGGTTGGATAATTTTATTGCCTTTAATAGCATTTGCAGCTATGCAAGCTAAGCCAATGATATGGGTAATCAAATCTCAGGCTTATAAGGTGACCACCTGTGGCTATTAGGAAAGGAATCCCCACCATCTCAAGCCCAGGCACAATACTGCATAACCGACAGCCTGTCATTTCCGAGAGGGCAGAGGGACAGGGGAGAGGGATGAGAAAATTGTTGTGGATGGCAAACAAATTTAGTTTTCATCAAAATTGATCTGAACCATTCTTCATTCACAGAAGATCTTAAACATGAAGTGCGGGAAAATTCTGAAAGCTCCCTGTTGCCCCCTGCACCTTCTAGATTGCAAGTCTACTGCTTTGGCAGTTCTCTAGTTTGTCTGTAACAAGCAGATGTCCAGTGCTGCCAAGAAAGGTAAATGTGACCCTGTGAATGTCAGATGTGCTCTGCTCTGCACCATTCTGGAACTGCAAATGTTTGAAAGTACAACATTTTCAATCGGAAGCAGCAGTCCCAGGGTCACTTCTGACTGCCTTCCCTGGAAGGTGCAGCACAAACAAGGTGGGAAGAACTTCAAGGAGTGTGTTCTGTTTGCTTATTAAAATTGCCTCATTTCCTTAATTGTATAGACTAATTGTGCAGGCTGACAAGAATTTAGCTGGGTATAAAGAGAGAATAGTGACCTCAAAACTAGTAAAGCTGGGGTTATAGATATTTTCCAATTTACACAGCATTTCCTTCATTATTTCTTAGCCTATTGTGTTTTTGCTGTCTCACCTCTGCAGACTTAAGCTCCTCCCTGAACGTGGCACAGTGCAGAAAAGATGTGTTGCACTTCTGGAGTACTTAAAATAAGCAGGAAAGTTGCAATTTCAGCATGATTTTAAGCCTCTCTGTTGAAACTGTGTAAATACACTGCAGATTATTTAGCAAATACATGAAGAGATGAGCAAAAAATATTTAGTCCTGAACTACTGTATATTTGAGGTAAGATCTATTCCATTGCAGCTACTGTGGCTACTAAACCCTGAATTTTAGATCCAGAGATCTGCTAAACCAGATAAACAGCACACTATTGTTCAATCAGGTAGATAAGTCAGAAACATCTCTTATGTGAAATTAGCAAACATGAAGGTAACTTTTTTATGATGTACTCGCTTCCAAGAATACTGCATTGCAGAAAGCATTTAGCTTGTCATGTTCTTCTATTATTTTATTTTACACTTCATTCGTTTCTATTACATAGCCTTGCACTTTATTATTAGGGTGCTCTGTTGTTGCAAACAGGCACACTGAATTCTGATCCAGTTATTCCAGCGGAAATTTTTTGTCAGCCTTTAAACTGAAACAAATGAATGAGTATGATACTCAACAGTTTTAATAATATGTGTTGACTCTTGGGTATTCATGGCCTTTAGATGCCTAAAAATAATAATGCTTTTAAATGAAAAATGAATATTGATTAATGAGCTGTAATTTTTTTAAATAGCAGTCAAGCCAGTAGCTATACATGTCATGTAATTTGTTATAAATCATGTAATATATATACCAAGCAAAGATATACAAAGTAAATTGAATTTTTCCACTGCAAAATGCCTCTCTATCATAACCATATATCCTCTGTTGTCCTTAACAATGGAGGACAAATACACAAATACTAAAAACCCCACTATCCTCCCTGACATATGCTTAACAAATTTATGCATGAATAATTATGAGAAAAATTTCAGCAATATTGTAACCATCTGTGAAAATAACGAGCTTCTACCTAAGCTAATATCCAATACACATAAGAATTCCTTTATCTGCCGGTGCTGTTACTGGAAAAGATGATGCTTTTTCTGGAGCTGAAGATACGCTCAGTATTAATTATTTGCAAATTTTTTTTCCCCAAGAAAATACAGCCTGAACTGCATTACTGTAATGAACCAGCCTAAACCACTGCTAAGCCAGCAAGACCCTCAGTATCCTCAAATTTGACCGGACAACCGATTTCAGATCAAATGGGAAAAATGTGTACCGATCGATCCATTCGTGTGACGAAGAAGGCAGCAAAAGGAAAACAACTTCAATATGCACAACACCCAGGAAAAACATGAAAATATTAACAAATACTACTACACTCCTGTAGAACAAATAAACACAGTATTAACATTTTAACAAAAAAAATAAAAATCTGTAGTCCCTTATTTTTACATTGATCAAATCAAAGGATTTCTCTGGAATTTGAAATAGGAGATTCAAAGAATAGTAGAGGATTCAGGTGCTGTGCCAAGTAGCTCACTCCTGCTACTAACCCACCTGCTGCCAGCACATTCACCTGAAGAGCACACCCAAAACTTTCCCCTGTCACCTCTAGCTTGAACATTTTGATGAGTTTATTTTCCCTAAAGTTACTGCTATTAAAGCGAAAGGAACTAGAGAATCACACTTTTTTAAAAAAAGCATTATCCGTTTAACATTCCATTACATACATTTCATTAACCAGAACACTTAGGTCTATTACTATGACTCCCATGATACTCAAAACCAACAAAGGTGGCAGAATTTGGATATATTTCGCTCCTTTTATCTCTCCCCCCAAAATTTAACTTGTTTCACCATGCTTACAAGATCCAGGAATAGTGAACATAAATAATTCGCACATAAGCACTGGGAGTTTTTCTTAGTGGCTTCTATGAAATCTGTCATTTCTTTTTGTACTGAAGCATTCTCAGGGAAGAAAGCTTACTTTCTCACTACTTTTCACAAAAATTGTCCTCAATCAGAGACATCGTGATTTTCTACATTTTCTCTCGCAGCTCCTTGTAGAACTCCTTTGATTCAGAGTTACTCTCAGTTGCCTATTACTGGAACAATAACTTGCTTCAATAACATGTAAAATATGGGCACTTCTGTCAATCTGAGGTATTTTCCCTAATCTTTTAGACAGAAGAAAACTATGTTATTTTAGAGGAAAAAACAAACACACCAATTTTTATCTGAAGCAACAACCCAGTTTTGCAGTAATACAGTTTATTTCTGTACTTCTCAATCTTTGAGTACTTCAACAAAATTTTACTTGTTCTTTTCATTCACCAGATCCACCACAGAAGGGTTGCTTATAATGGAAGTCATTCTCATGCAGCACATAAGACGGGGCGTTCCTTAAATCTAGAAAACAAGCTAACCCATCCTAACGATCTGTTCATGAATAAAATTTACTCCTTTCCTAATATGCCTGGCAGAACTTAGGAGAACAATTTATGGATCCAAAAAGACAGTTTTGCTTTAACATGTCTCTACTTTGCAGAAATACATTTAAAGTTTGTTTTCAGGGAACCAAACAGTTCATAAGAAAAAGGATATATCATTCATAATTATGCAAATAACCCTGATCCATTTACATATATTTACAATACAAAGTATGATTTCATTAGGAAGTTGTAATTGAAACCAACCACCAAAATCCTTTAAAAATTTGCCTTACTGTTCTTTAGTCTTCATTTTCCCTCTGCTTGTAAATATTCAATAGATTTCATTTTTGCAAATAATTGCATTTGGCTCAAGAAGAATTCAGTTTTGTAACCCTGTTTCAGATTGTGCCATCCCAATATCTGCCACAAGTGTAAAAAGGTAACTATAAGTCTTCACTGGATTACCAATGTATTTAAGAAAAATAAAATAATTTTCATTTCAGAATCAATGAAATTTTTTTTAAAAAAAGAATATTTGGTATTTGAAACTGCTTTGGAAAAGATGCATCTTTCAGATAAAGAAACCTTAAACAGCTGGGGAAACACTAGACACTTTCCAGTAGAAAAATTAAATTAATATTTAGAGATTTCTAAAAAAAAAAAAGGCCAACCAAACCCCTCAAAAGTTACAATACTACTTGGCATGTTAAGTCAGTTCTGAAATAACATTTTGTTTAAGACATCTTTTAGCTACCAGGTTTAGGAAGTCTCATAGCACAAAATCCTCAGCATTCCCCCACAAAGCAAGAAAAGGAGTAATTCTTACATGGGACTATTACAGGATTACTGTATATATAAATGTACTATATAAGGTAGAAAGAATGCGTTATATAAGGTAGAAAGAATGCGTTCTACCGGTGCACAACTAAAAACTCCTCACTTTTCCTAAATTCAGAGATCCACAATAAAATTAGCCTATTATAACTGCTAAAACACATAACTTTCCTCCTTATTTGATGTTAACACTCCAAACCAAGCTCAAGGAAACCTTTAGAGGTTCTACACAGACATAAAATTTCAAATTGGCAACTCACTCTCTGAAAGAAAATTATTTTCTAGTAATTTTTTAGTTGTTCCAGCTGGAATTAAACACACTACAGAATATAAAGCTCCTGCAATGTTATAAGAACAGTACAGAACGTAGAGGTAGCCTACAAGAACCATGGATTTTACACCCTGTGAAAAAGAACTCCTATGGAAACCCCAGAAACATTGCAGTTCATAGCATTCAAGTTGGAGATGAGGAGAAACTGCTTCTCTGAAAGGGTGGTCGGGCATTGGAATGGGTTGCCCAAGGAGGTGGTGGAGTCACCGTCCCTGCGGGTGTTTAAGGAAAGGTTAGATGTGGTACTTAGGGACATGGTTTAGTGGGTAATAGGTGGTGGGGGGACAGTTGGACTAGATGATCCTGGAGATCTCTTCCAACCTTAATGATTCTATAATTGTACCAAATGCTTTTAATGTCTATTTATTTCAGCAGTTATTGCATGACAAAGCACAGAGTTCCTTCAGGAGTAAGCCATTAAGTCAGAGATTTAAAAACAACACAACAAAAATCAAACAGAAAAGGATGAAAGAAATTTACATTTTTCCTACAGATACTTATTCAGTAATAATGTCAGTCAGAATTACAAACATTTCACTGATGTCAAGACTGGTCAAGTCTAAGACCTTCCTCTTTCTAATTTCACTGGGACTCTACCTAAATATTTTTATTGTTGCCAACATCAGTCAGGAGACAAATGAGCACATTTAACACCCAGAAATGGTGGGAAAAGCCTAATGCTGGATGTCTTCACAGCTATCTCCCTTTGTAACACCCTTTGCAAATAGACTACTCTATGAAATACGATAGCCCATCTTTCCAGTTATCTATCTGTAAACTTCAAAATTGCTCAAGAAAATACTTGGCTATGTCACTGACTGAGAAACATGCCTAATGTAGGCTAGTGCAGGAGATGGGATTTACCCTTCACTATTTTTTTCCTTAGGAACATCAATGTACATTGGCAACCGATATCTTCATGCATTTTTTTTTGAGAGAAGAAATCATTAGGGGATCTGTAATTACCTTTCCTCTCCCCAGGTTTCAATATAGAGATTAGCACAGGAGAAGTACCCTCCAAAAACAAAACAAACAAACAAACAAAAAAACCAACCCAAAAGTCTCACATATACGTCTGTCTTCTGTGAAATAGGAATACCTGCCTCTCTGCCAGCATGAGGGAACAAGGAGTGCAACCTCTGAAGCTCTTGGTGGAATCAAAGATGGAAGAGAAGAAAATAAACAAACCAAAACCTGGCCAGCTCAAGATTTAAAGGAAAGGAAAATGTCACCAGTCAGCACAGCCTGGGAAAAGATTAGAATTCTTGCAGTTTCTCAATATGTCTAGCAAGAAAGGAATAAGGAAGCTGTGTAAGAGGACCAGATGGGGAAAGTCTACCAATACGTACGTAATGCGGAACAGAGGTCTTGTATTCTTGTATGAAGAAAACAAAAGCTTGAAGCAAACTGTTGTAGAAATAGCCTTTAAAGAAAGCAAGCATGATCATACTAAAATGCTTCCTAATGACGTCGTTTCAAGATAAAGCACGGTCTAGTCTCTTTATGATAAAGCATATTAATCAGCAGAATGAAAACAGCTTCTATAAATAATACGCAACACTGGATAATCCTAAGTCACGTTGTCATTAATAATTGGAAATGCTGTCCCGTAAAAAAAAATATTGAGAAAGTTTAATAAATTTTAATAAGTTTGAATTATATGATGAAAGTTATATTTACAGTTGAAAAATGGAAATATACCAAAATCTAAATCTCATTTTAGCATAGATAAAAAAGCATTTCCTTCTTATTTTAGAATTGTCATTCATGTGCAATTTAGTTTACCATGCAGAAGAATATGAAGTCTCAGGCGAGCATTCATTTCATCTTTTTATCTTTCCTTTTTATCCGGGTATGAATTCTACTCCTGGTTTATTTGTATCAGTTAACTGTACATAGCATTGACACACAGGGGGTTTGGTTCCCCTCCCTCCTTTCAGCAAGTTGTCTCAGTACAGAAGTGAATCTCCACTTCTTTCACATATTTCTAGATGCACAACCAAGGAAACCAGATCCTTGTGTGAATCAGCAAGATGTCCAGTCACATAACAGTGAAGAAGCTTTAAAGACAGATAAACATAAAGTAGCAAAATGCTGTTTCTATTTAAAGTGTTTGAGATACTGAGAGTTATTATTATTGCAATTAAACCTCTCCTTGTTAACCATTTTACTATCAGTCAGTGCATGCTATGGAGCAGAAAGGCTTGGTTTCATAGCATATTACTTGCTTCATATACTGCATGAAACGGTAGATGCTCACTTCCGCACTGATAAAAAATACTATCCTTGCATTTACCCTCTGCCCTTGTACAGGGTACGACCCCTACATAGAGAATGCATACAGGTGATAGAGGTAATCATCTCGCTACCTCAAAGCTACTTGGCAGAACATTAAAAAAAAAATAAAAATCTTCACAGACCAAATACTTTTCTCATGGACTCTTTGGTCTGTCTCTGAACACCTTAGAATGTTACCTTAATGACTAATTTCATCGTCAGGAAACGATAGGCTTTAAGAATGCAACGCAGAGCGAAGTTTCAGCTAGTAATAATTCTTGACTAAATAAAATCTTAAAAGGTAAGTACATGCTTAAAGATTTTTGCTTAAATCCACTGCCTAAACAGCTCTAATTATGAAACTTGCATAATATTTGTGGTTTTTTAGAAATACATGGTCTGCATTAGCTGCATTATGATCATCGTTCAACATATATAGAAGATGGAAGGGGAAAGCTGGAATAAATTTATATATTTATTATACAAAGTATACTTAGCAGCTTTGTATAATGGATGCTTTCTGCAGAAGAAATTAGATTCTAGAGGTAGATACAGTTCATAAATTACTGAACATACTGACATTTCTCAATACGTTTCCAATGAATATTCACATTTCAGTTAATTTGAAGATTCCTCACAGTATAAACAGGCCAGCCTGTTTAAAATGCAGAATACAAACGTAGTCATTGCATTTTCAGTTATACCTTTCAGCAACATGTGATTAAATATTTTATTTTTTTTTTACTTCTTAGCTTGTAATGTAAACATATTCTATTAAATACTATAGCTTAAGACAGTAACCCGTTACAAATTTATAGGCCTATGACCATACAAACAAGAATAGCTTGAGGGGTAGAAAGAAAGATGCGTACAACCTGTATTTAGTCCTACCTCTTTACCTCTTCTAGTCATTCAGCCTGACTCCCACTGCATGTAACCAACAAAACCAACATCTGCTACATGATTCATTTTGTAGGTTTAGGCGTAAAATAAGTCAAAGACTTAACATGTGTTAATAAAGATATAATGATTTTTTCTCTTATGTCATTAAAGAATGAAAACAAATCACAGAATCACAAGGGTTGGAAGGGACCTCGAAAAATCATCTAGTCCAACCCCCTGAATACCTTCCATGAAAACAATATACTAGGAAGAAGCTCTTGAAAGAAAACAGTATTGTGATAACTTATGGACAAACAACTCTAGATTATAACCAAAGGTCAACCTCAAATGATAGAAGTATTTTGAAGCAGAACAATCCTCAACATGGATTGAATTTGGTCAAATATAGTAATCTTCCTTTCCTTTGAGCATAATTTTTTCTATAGATAATACACTTGTGTGTGAAAATTAGAAGCAACATGAGGATTTCATTGGATTTTCTAGTATCGCTCCACTAATTAGGTACATCAGGACATGAACGCCAGAAGGACATGACATTGCTTCTACCAAGGACACAGCAGGATGTACTTCTTCACTTCCCTGAGAGCTACTGCGTACCTCACGAGATAGGCTGAGGTGTAACGACAAAATATGAAAGCAGTATACGTTGGTATGGATCATTTGGCAGACACTTCGTATTCTGCATATGAAATACTTATGGTTAGATCTCTCCCTGGGGGTCAGGGATGCTGGGTGTCCTCCAGGCTCTGAGGAACCCTGGGGAGCTTTTACCAACCACAGTAAAGGACAAGTTAAGGGTGAAGAGATGGACATGGGGACAAATGCACACACTGGCATCTGCCCTTAATGACCAGAATGACATCAGGGAACACAAACATCCCTTTTTGGTTCCTGTGTTGATGTTTTCAGCTGCAGCATAGCTGTAGACCAGCGCGTGACAACTGGGAAACTGATTTTTCACTGGCCACAGTGAAGGGGTGCATAAAATTTGCCCTTTTGCTACATGAGAGTGCATTAAGCAGTGCCAGGCATTAATAAGTGCCTAACTTCAGAGGGAACAGGTGAGTACAACTTCCATATGGCACACAGCAGGAAGTTCCAAGAAAAAAAACCCAAACAGTGACACAGAACTACCAGGGTGGCCAGCTACTTCTCTGGTGGACTCCTGCCTTTAAAAAATTCTTCAGGCAGGAAAAAAACAACATTCTTCATAAGAGAGGTTAAGGTTTATATACTACTGCAGTACTAACAACTCAAAACCTTCTAAATAAGGAATCAAAACTTTCTACAGCTTGATCTGTAGGTCTCCATAGGTTGTTCTTAAGGAAGGAGCTATTGGAGGACAAAGTAAAGCAATTTTACTTCAGCTTTGTACTTGTTGATCTGTTGAGTACCACTGCACACCTACACAGCAGCTCTGCTGCTGTAGTACATAGAAGGAAACACAAAATATTCAAAAAGAAATCCTAAACAGTAGTTAATGTCTAGTTTACTTCAAAATGGTCTAAGTTACTTCACCACACCTGAATAAAAAAAGAATACTAAACAGCAAAATTAGTGAATACAGTGAAATAAAATATCTAAATCAATCTTTTTTTCTGATGAATGAGGGGTAATATTACATATTATTATAGAATTAAAGAGACTGCTTATCCTGAGGATGCTCTTTACATTATTTTCAAGTAAAGATTTCTGGTATGGCTAAAGCATGTTTCTCTCAAATTTTGACTCAATGACCATTTAAAAAAAAGTTATTCACATTTGAAAAATATAAAATGGGTATCAAGGCCAAAATTTTGTTTACGCTGTACAGAGCATATTTGAAATTTGCTTCAGAAACATCATTATACAAAAGCAAATCTTATTTAGAAAAACCACGCATTGTAAGTATTTTACTTTCTTTTCATCAGTAGCTAATATGCTTAATTAAAGAGGATTTTTTTTCCCTGTATACCTTCCATCCATTAAAAAAATATTCTTTAGTTATCTGGTCCTGAAGTATAAAGAAATGTAGTCATTGTATTACAACTGTCAGAAGACTGGTAAACAAAAGAATACTATGAAGTAACATTCTCACTGAAGCCAGAGAATAGTAGTCTGTACAGTAAAGGTTACGTGTCTTTAGTACAATCAGGCAAAACAAAAGAAAACTACTGTATTACACTGTATATGTTTGTTCAGTTTTTCCATCATGGTATTTCCTTTGATTCTACTTTTTCCTTTTGAAGTATTGTCTTAACATTTAGCTTGCAAACTAATGTGCATATTAGCATAAACCTGTGCTTAACATTTATTCTATAGGCCTCTAGACAAAAGCCTGAGTTAGCACATAAGGTCAGAAAAATAGGCTTTGTAAATGTTACAACAGTAAACCACAAGGTTCAGGAGAATAGTACATAAATTGTGTAAAAAAAAAATTAATTTACCTGAATCAAGGCTATTAATATAAACTTGTTTAAAAAAAATCAATAAGCAATATCTAAACACACAAGAATTGTATACAGAGAGAGAATGATCTGCAAAAAGTAATAAAATGGTTAAGAGCTCCTGTGTTTACAGTCAGAGTTAACAAATTTTAGAACCAAAAAGTGGATTTTCTTTTATTCCAGTGCAAATACAGGTTATATCAGTTGTCTTGCTATCCCTGATGCCACTACAGTTTTTTACTGGTTTAACATTGAGAACACCATTTCATTTTAAAGTTATTCTAGCTATTTTAGCTTTAAGCTAAAAGTTGTCTTTGACTACCCCAATACAGTCAACAGATTAATCCATGGGATTGTTACAGGTGTTCAGAAAGAGCTGTGTGGAAGACTACTAGAAAAGCCGTTTCTCACACTGAATGGCAGCAGACTTACATTAACAGATGCAAACAGCTCTCTGACAAGCAGAGAACACTGCATGTTTAAGAGTTCTTATTCTGAAGTTCGCTGACAAGCAATTCTACCAAAGACAGAAGTGGCAGAGAGGTAATTTTATAAAACTTTTCCAGCTATCAGTTTTGCCAGCTCTTCAACTTCTTCTATGCTCCAAGGCAAAACAAATAACACTAGTCTCTTTTCAAGCCCTTATTCATGGATGCAAGGTCACCCTTAGGAATCTCCAGTTTTATTTAAGTAGCTCACTGGCATGCAGAATTTGATTCCTGGGACAAAAAGGTTAAATCTGGCTTGAGCACTGGTACTGAAAACGCATTGATACAGAAGAAAGATCTCCATATAGCCTAGCCTTATGTTCACCTTATGCCTGCCTACTATCTGCATACTGCAATTGATTGCTTCAGTGTTACGCATTTGTGGGATGTTTTGGGAGAGCTTTGGGGGATAGGGATTGGAGGAAGTATTATAACCTAGAAAGCCACCTACAGACAAGATAAATAAGTGTAAATGAAAATAAATTTAAGGCTTGGATACATTCACATTTATTATTGCTCATGTATTCTGAATTATCATTGAGGACAATAAAAAAAAAGGAACAGCCTTGAGACTTTTCTTTCAATATATCCCGAGACAAGGTTAAAGCCACAGAATTAGGGAAAGATTTTTATTTAGCAGACAGGGATAAAGCCACAAATGACAGCGGGGCACTGAACCACCATTTAGATGATAGAGCACACTCGTGGTTCTGGAAACTTTTGTTCAGCTGGTGCCTTCACCTAACACTGCAGTACCTTCTGAAAGCTGATGTGCTTACATGCTGATCCCAGTGAGCTGCTCTGTCATAACCAGCATGGTTCAGGCTCACTGTGAATCAATTTCATCTTGATCAGAGATGCTCAGTGCTGCCAAGCATTCAAACTCAGTAAACAGGATCCCTACCTTTGTCAGGCAATTTGCAGCACTTTAACTTCAGCTTCGGCTCCATTTTGTCACAGAGGTTCCACTGCATATGCAGTTATCAAGGGAATTCAAGCACTTATGGAACAAGATACCAGCAAAGGGCCAAAAAGATGAGATCCAGGCCTACTGCTGAAGGCTAGACCTTACATTCCTTCAAATAGTGGACTCAAGCAACAGGTTCCTGTCAGCTGTAACTCTGAAAGCTCCCCTGATTAAGTAAGAAATTGCTCTCTGTTGCATTTGTTCTTCAGGATACCAAAAATATTTTAAAATAGATTTAAAATATATGGAGAGACCTTACACCTCAGAGCAAAGATCTGCTTACCCTGTTACTCAACCTCCAATAAGCAGCTATTCACACGTGTTCAGGGAAAGAGCATAAATGTGACACACAGTACACGTCAGGAGAACGATCCTTCCCTGCAATACCATACAAGCACCTGACAATCACTTTTTTCGGGAAGATGTTTTATAGCCACTAATGGACACTGGATTGTCTAAATTTTTTTCTTTGTCCTTAGCCTCCCTACCCCTAGAAGCCATAAGTTTAAATGACTAACATCTCTCAAAGGGGGAAAAGGGATATTAGTTGCTACTTTAGAGCTGCTGCTTGAATCGCAGCATTGGGCACCTCTTAGAGGTGGCATTGTCAGAAACAGTGAGCAATCAGTCCCTATTCACCTTTTCTGTATTCCCATGATTTTGTAAATCTCCATCACACTTCACCTCTCCTGTAAATTTTTTCTCATGTGAAGAGTCAGTTTCATCTTTCTTTTAAAACTCTCTCTTCCACACCTCTGCTCTTTCCCACTCTGGGCCTATTCTGGTTCTTTAATATAATTCCAAGCTGTCTTTCCTAAGTGCTGAGAACTAAATTAGAGTCCAACATTGCATATATGTTGATGCAGCTGTTTTATCTTGTCCTTAAGTGCATTACTTTGCATTTATGAATACTGCAGTTCTGCACGCCTTTCAGTCACATCATATGAGCGTTCTTCAGAAAGTCAAATATAAAGCAAGAACTGAACAGCTGTGTACTTAACTGTCATGTTATTATTGCCCCTTTTTTCCCCAGATTATTTACTAAGGTTGCCAGCCCAGTTTCCAGCATATGTTCTGTGAGATTTCAACAGGAACCTTACCCTGTGTAGAATCAGAACAAAAAGTAGCACTTGCAGTTACCACCTTTTATTCCCTTGATATCAAGGCTGGTTTAGTGCAAGGTCATGCTACACAACCATTCGGTCAGCCACTTCATTTCTTAATTTCCCGAGGACTCAGGTAACACTATGCTAACCTTAGGTTTGTTACAGTTCATTTTCTTGTTTTAGTCACAAACTCCTACTATTGGTACTGCATTTTGAGACTGTTCCGAGGGCTTCTCCCTGGAGAAGGCAAAACCCTGCTTTAACGCTTTCTTAAATGCTGGAGCGGTGAGGCAAAACACTAGCTTCGCCCGTTTGCTACAGCAAAGCTCCTTTTATCTCCTCACTTCACTGTTCCTCGATCCGTCAGCCAATCCCACTAGTTTACCAGGGTGCTTCACCATCTCACCATTTAATACAGGCTTACGATATACCTCACAACAGCTGAAGTCCAAATCCACCATGGTTTCTTCTAGCGTTACAAAGTTTAAAAGGAAATCACATGTACCTGATTAAGAAAGGAAATTACTTCACTAAACTTATATTCTCTTTTCAAATTCAAGGACAGAATTCTTCACCATCTGGTTTCTCAAGAAAAACAAACCACACCAGTAAGGTTGACTGTAATTGAGTTCCTAGAGCTTCCAGTGATCTGGATACTGGCTTCAGAGAAGTATGTTCAACATCACGAGTGTGGCAGATCAAGCCCTTCATTGTCATTTGAATATATTCTATTCCCACAAGCCAAGGACTGAAGTTTTTAACCAGGAGACAAAGGGCTACACTTAAAAATGTTCACATGAATAATATGAAGTGACAGGAACTATAGTCAAGAAGAAAATCTGACCAGTTTTATTTTTCCTAATCTGAAAATAGGTTAGATGCATTTCATTTGAGGTTCGAGTTCACTTTACCCACTCTGTGGGACAGTAATAACTGTGTTTAAAGTAAAAATACCTGACGACCTGCAAGCTCAGTGTTGTCAGTTCTTAGCGGACACATCTAATATTCAACTGGATTTCTGAAGTTCATACTGCAACAAGTATTCCCTTTGAATTCACAGGAAACATACCGTGAATTCAAGTGAAGCTAATGGGACCACTTTTGGAGCAGGGCACTTGTCAGGCAAAGCAGTGCTGTCACAGTCTGGCTTTTGCAAAATACTTCACCAAAACAGAGTTAAATTGCTACCACATAACACTGCTGCTGTGATATCATAAAATAAGTTTTACAGATGTTATTTTTAGCTGAAACTATCTTTTTAAATAAAATATCCATGTCATATTGATTGTAGGGCATCTGTTCGCTTGTATGATTATGAGTCATTATGACTTCAGCCCTATATTTGCCTTCTTGTCCTATTTATGTTCACCTATCCTACCGTTATGGCAAAGATCTGCTGCTCTGTTCTATGCTCTTCCTCCTGCTAGAAACCATTCATCTTAAGAATTAAGGTTATGAAATATGAATTGATAATTCTTCAAAGTTAATATAAACCTGTGCCAGTATACAGATCCAAATAACATGGGACAATAGCACTGCAATAATTTGTGCAAGTTCTACAACGTGTTGGGCAATTTAAAACCTACAAAAGAGATTAGCGTGGGTTTCTCCAGTTTAAATATTTAAATAATATTCAGCTGATGCAAGCACACAGTTCTGATGACCTCTCCGGAATTACTAAAATTTCTCAGTCTCATAACATTATTAGCATTTTTTAGCATTAAAAATAAAAAAAGTCAATCATAATTGACATCTTTCTCTAAAAAAATAGAAACATTCAGAAGCAAGGCTGCTCATCTGTCCAAGGCAGGTGCAGGTAAGTGCTGCCATCTGTCTTATGATTCTCTTTGTAATATCCCTACGATTACCTTACACTTCTGTGTGTAATTCAGTCTGCCTCTCCCTCAGAATGCTGAGCTGCCCAGAGATGAAGTGCAGGTATTTAGCAGCTGTTCTTCATAATAATCTACCAATTTTTTTCCCCCAGACTCAAATGTAGTGGATTAGGACAGAAAAGTCTGCTCTTTGCTGTTCAATGATTCAACTGCCAACATCTATTGAGGTATAATTTAAGCAAGGAACATATATGCCATTTTCTTCTATATTCATAATATTTTAAAACCTCACACTACTACAATATTTAATAGGTATTAGTCATAGAATCATAGAATCACAGAATGGTTTGCATTGGAAGGGACCACAAGAATCATCTAGTTCCAACCCCCCTGCCATGGGCAGGGACACCCTCCACTAGACCAGGTTGCCCAAAGCCCCATCCAACCTGGCCTTGAACACTTCCAGGGATAGGGCCTTCACAGCTTCTCTGGGCAACCTGTTCCAGTGCCTCACCACCCTCACAGTAAAGAATTTCTTTCTAATGTCTTATCTAAATCCCCTCTCTTTTAGTTTAAACCCATTCCCCCTTGTCCTATCACTATACTCCCTAAGAAACAGTCCCTCACCAGCTTTCCTGTAGGTCCTCTTTGGGTATTAGAAAGCCAAGTAACTACCTGAGTTAAGCAAAAGACTGTTTTGCTTTTCAAAAGAAAATTATTTTTCTAGTTGGCTGTCATCAGCTAGTGTTATAAATAGTGGACAAAATTGTCTATTTCACAATTCCTGCTGGAAAAGCCATTTCTTAATTAATATCCAGTAGTAATTATAGAAGTTAATGTCAAAATACCACTTGAGATATCACATGTGATGTCAAAGAATCTGTAGCATTTAATTTTTCCCTTTGTCATCTTGCATACAAATGACAGCAAGAGCAGCAAATAACATCTGAACATTAGCAGTAGAGCTATATTATCAAAACATAACTGCAACATATAAATTTCTATTCCAAGAGGAAATAGTCTCAGGTTATTGTTATGTTCCCTGCTGGAGGTTCTACAACAGGGTTTGGTTTGGGTTTCTGCAAGCAAATGGTGCATCAAATTTAAAAAGAAAAAAATAAAACCACCCCAAAGCAGAGGAAGTGCCACAGAAAAGCATTAATCAATTAATATTGATGGATCTCCTGTTTCAGTAGCATAGAACGTAAAATCAAATCCCCAAGAACATAAGGTCATAAGCAATGCTCACGATCTCAAGCCACAAATTATTCTTACTTTTGTATTTATCTGCTTTGCATAATAATTTTTTTTCCTTCTACCTTTATTTCTATTGTCACTTATTTCATCTTCTCATTTTTAAGAGGAAATCTGTGTTCCCTCATTGCTGACTGCTTCAAAGCAGGGGCTGTAGTTTAGTTTCACATAAGATTCTCATGGAAGAAAACCTATCAAAACCATTCATGCAATCTGTCCTGTTCTCAGGGACAAAAAAGAATATCAAAGCACTTTGTGCTTACTGTAAACGTGTGACTCTCCTTCCTGGACTGCCAAAATGCAAATATATAGCTGCACTCAATTTTGACAAAATTCTTACAGTGCAGTAATGCATCTTGAACTTTGTGGTTCAGAAATGAAAGCACCAGAAATTGATTGCAGATGTAAATAAACTCTGAAAATAATATTGTTCTTGCAACATAAACCTTTTCACGTCACTAAAGGAAAACATACTTTTTAACGGTTTGCATTAACCAGATTTATTTTTTTTTTACACCTTTCATTTCCCATTTTCATTATATATTCCAATAGAAAGAATTCAGAATTTTAAACAAACTAACAAAAAAAACCCCAAAAACCTTTGAACTTTTCAGTAAGGGAAAGTACAGTGAGTCTTGCCTTGTATTCACAATACTACTAAATCAGATTATCTGACCCTGATGCTTCACATTATTAGCTTCTTTACGATCTTCTATGACAACTGAAGAGATCGCATCATTCTGTAAACTGATAGTTCATAAGCTGAAGATAAAAATGTAAGCCAAGTTACCTACCTCTGTTGCCAAAAGGTTAATGTTTTTACTCAGCATTCAGCAAAGAAGGACCGTTTTCTACAATATCATACTGGAGAGAAAAAAAACAAAAACTTTAAGTCATTGAGAAAGGAAAGTATGGGTTGCAATATATCAAGGTTTTGTCTGATCTGAAAGTGTGAAAGCATGCATAATTCTAAGTTATACAAGTATCTAAAATATATTTCACTTAATCATTTACATCTTGCAGCACTATTTTATTAAATAGCAAAATATTTATAGCTTCTAAGGCTGTAATTAAAATGTTTTCTCAAAATTATCTTGCTTATTTCATACAAAGACTTAACATATGAAAACAGACAACCCAGTAAATATTTGGAAGGAAATAATCCATGAATATTCATTCATGAATGGCAGAGTGATAAAGAACAAGGACACAAAAGCTACTCTGAACACAATCTTCTCCAAACCAGCAAAACATAACCAGATCTAACTCATGTGGCTACAACTTGCAACTGCCTCTTGAAAATGCTTCAGTTATGAATAAAAGACTGGATGAAATCATCAAGATAAGCAATTTTAGACTGCCACAATAGTAATAGATGGACCATTTTTGTCCCCCCATCTTCAAAAGCAACACAACAATGGAACTATTCAGCTGACCCTTTAAACATAGAAAAGCAGAGAAGAGAGAGGCACAAGTTAAGATGGAACCATTAGATTAAAACAACTGGTCCCACAGACATGGGACAACATTCATGCCTCCTACAACAGAGATACACAGCCCTGCCTACACTGTCTGCCCCTGTTGGCAGTTTGCACCTTTCCATAGGTGGAAAGAGCCCTCTCTTACTTTCCATTACTCTGCACTGGAAATCTCTTTTCTGTTCTGCCTTTTTCTTTTAAGTTGAAAACTTAAATACATCTTTATCATGAAAAAAAACAGCTCCCCAGGACTTCCACTCTCAGGGGAAGGACTTTGATTTATTTTATGAAAAGAGCAAGGTACACTGGCATCAGCAGGGCTGTAGTTACTTGGCTGCTTTCCTAAATTGTTCTTCATGATTTAACTCATCTGCATAATAGACAAGCACTCACAGAGGCCTTCACACAGTTTAAACACAGGGATGCCTAACTGGCAATGCCTATACAAGTACCAGCACAAGACAGGCCTCCATCCACAGGCATGCCATGGCAGAGATCCCGCTCCTGCGTGGACACTGCCTCCCAAGCACCTACCACTCGTTATCTGGGAGCAGTCACATGCTTACGGCTTTCCTGGGACCCAAGGTGGGAAATGCAACCTGGGGAGGACAACTGCAATGACTCAAGTGCAGACAGTGGAAAAAGAGGACCAGGAAACTACGGTTACAGAATTACTCACGTCCTTTCTCTGCCCTTACAGAGGCTGGAAGGGTACAAAAACTCCTGCGTTTGGGTATCAACAGCCTCTTTGGTGCCCAAAATGGAAGTTAGTGACTCTCGTGCTAAGCTCCGAAATGATACAGACATTTGTAGCATCTACATAACTGAGTGTCCTTTGCTTTGCTTTATTTAGAGATGGATTTGTAATAAGACGCCTAAATAATTACACAACATTTATCAGTTGCATCAACAATTTACTGACTTTAGCTGTCCAGCTGATTTCAGTTTGGATTTGTATAAGCATAGGGACTAAATATTTACCTGACTAATGGCATTCCTCAAAAGAAATTATTACATTGATGATGCAGGCAATGCAATAAAAAAATACTACTATTTAATATTTTATTGATAATAATTGTTGTGGTGGGTTTTTTTTTTAAGCAGAAACTAGTGAAGAATCTTGATTTTAAAAAAGGTAATACTTTAAAGCCTTATTTAAAACAGCAGGGGCATTTTATTTGACATTTCTGAATGCCACCATTTTAGTTTCCCTCTGAAAAGGAAATCCCAAGTGATTGCCATCATTCTTCTAGCATTTCTTTACATTTTCAGCAGTAGCTTTTTTTTTTTTCCCTTCTCCTTTGTTTGGAGACCTGGGGTTGTTTTTTGCTTGTTTGATGCTGTTTTAAAAAAAAATAAATAAATCAGGCTCTAGATGGGCTTGTGACCGGTTAGCTTTGGCTGTCCACTGGTTGCCCACCCAGCCACTTTCTCACTCCCTCTCTTCAGCAGGGCAAGGGGAGAAAATAAGATGAAAACTTGAGTGTGTCAAGGACGGGAAGATCATTCACCAGTTGCCGTCACAGGCAAAACAGGCTCAACTTGGGGAAGGTTAATTTAATCTAATCTACTACCAATTAAGAACAGAGTAGGACAGTGACAAACAAAGCCAAAATAAATTCACCTCCCTCTCACCCACCTTCTTCCCAGGCTCCATGTTGCCCTCAAATCTCCCACCTCCTCCCCCTGAGGGGCTGGGCCGGGGCGACCCATCAGAACTGACTGTGAGCAGGCCGGGTCAGGTCCTCACAGAGCCGCCCTGCAGCACCCGCGCCCAACACTGGGCTCAAAAGCAGCTGCAAGTTCCCGGTTTGGGGCCTTTTCATTCTCTAGCCCCTCTAAATATCAATCTCGTATTCTCATTTTGTGCAACTTCCCTTCCAATTTAATTAAATTAAAAAAAATAAACCAAAAAAACAAAGAAGCAAAACCACAGATAGGAGAGGAGAGGTGCAGCACCGAAGGAACGTACACCCCCAGAACTGTTGGGCTTTTTTTCCCCAGGGTTCAGTTAGGTGAGTTATTGCTATTAATAGAAATATCTGTTAAAAAGCCTATCTAATCCTCCAGTAACAGACAAAGATGAAGAAAACACCTAACCTCTGATACTAACTTTTGGATTCTGTAAAGCAAATACCGTCCTTACATGTACAGTCAAATCTTCACATGTACAGACAAATCAATACCACCTCAGGTTTCATTCTTCTGGTGTCAATTCACCAGAATATCTATAAATACGTATAGATAAGTACAAACATTTCATGCATGACCAAATCCTTGATAACACAAATGTGTAAGGGAAGATGTGTCCCGCTTTGCCATTTGAAGCATTCAGTAACGCTCATGCTTTAACTCATTCATGAAGTACTGTGAAATACACAATATTAAACCCAAGTATTTTAGCCTCTTTCTTAAGTTTTGGCCTCAATTTTTTCTATCACATTTCTTTTATCACAAAGACAGAAGAAATTTACTGTCTGTAATACCAGGGAATTAGTCAACAGCATATTTTAAGCTTTGAAATATTATACAGAAGTGATAACTGATTAGTATTTACATTTTCAGATCAAGAGAATATAAAGGCAAACACCATTAGAAATACTGAAGGAAAGGAGCTTAAAGCTAAGCACACAATTCAAATGAATTAATAAGATACAGATCACTAAGGGTCATGTTCACTCCATCGAAAAAGCATAAAAGTCAGAAGGTTAGCACTTTGAAATGGGTGCACTCCAGAAAACCAACTTGAATATGATATTTTTTGACAAAAAAAAATAGAAGTTCAGTGCCTGTGAAATAGAGTTGTGGAATTAGCCACACAGCAAATATATTCCTATAATACATGTTATACAAATATTTGGTGGCAAAATTACATAAATTTCCTACTTTTTTTTTATTCCCTGCTAAATACCAATGACACTTGTGCAAAAGCAATAACAATAAAACTGATGTACTGTCCGACTGTTGTGGCCTCACAAATGGTATTTATGGAGACAGCTTGCACAAAGCAAGGACCTAGCTTAATCTTTAGATTCTAGGTTAAATTATGTTTCCGAAACCATAAAAGAGGAGTTGGCAGCCTCTTAAAAAATAATCTTATCAATAGATCACACTTGATGCACTGTAACAAAGTTAGCCTTAACCTCCTGATACACTTCTGTGGCATTCATCTAAACATTAAGATCCTCAATTTTGCATGTGAGTGTCTTCAAATACTGAAAGAATTCTTGCCAGCTAAAGCTGATGTTATTCTATTACCATGATTTGCACATATTATTACCTTTTCACTCCACTATAAAGGAAAGGAAAATACTACAGACTACAATATACTCCTCCATCTTTTTAAACGGTTGAGAAAATTCTGGGCTGTTACTATGCACCCTCTGGAAACTCATCCCAGCAATAAGATAATGGCTACTCTGCGTTAAAGTAAAATGTAAAACCCTTCATTACTTGAGGAGGTGCTCTCTGAATGTACAAATCCTGATTGGCAGTCAATTAGTTATCACTTTTACCACTTGCCCACACACCCGTTAAGTTGTTTTTGCACTCCCTCTCCCTAAAGACCCGGTAGAACTTTATGAAATACAGCGACACAAAACTCTGACACAGTACTTGTTACAAAATACGCCTTAGATGACAATTAATCAGAGGATGCCATGAGCTCAACAAAACCCTCAATAAATACGACAGGACTGAACATCTACAGCTATTGTTTCAGTCGTAAATCTTGGAAATGCTTTTTACTGTAGCAACAAACTGCTAATAAATTCAACTTGCATTACCAGAAACATATAAAGGACAGGATACACTTCATGATGTTTTTTCAGCGTCCTCCCTGAGCCCATGCACTCAGGCATATTGTTTCGAGAAATATTTCATAGTTAGCAGTGATGCAATGTCCCCCCTAACCTCTTCCATGACCGATGAGATAGAGAACATCGACTGAATGCCATTGCCTGGCACTACATCCCTCTCACTCAAAAGAGGTGGGAGGCTTCACACTTACAATTCACATGAGCTTTAAGAGCAATCATCAACATTAATTGCACATGTATCATTGGGCAAATAGACTTCAAAAAATATATAACAATAGTAGAAGTGCTGCCCCTGACACTGTGCAAAAGTGATGGTGTTTTCTAGTAATCTTCTAAAGCATATGTTCAATAAATGGACCAACAAGCCTTCCACAGCTAAGGTTATGCAGGGAAGAGTCAAATTTTCGAAGTACTTCAAACACGAATCGAATAAAGTAGCATAAAAGATCAGAATTTGTCATTTACGTTCATTTCATTTCAAAGAAATGATTCCTCTAGTGCGATTTACGGAAGCATTCACATCCCACAAGGCTTTAATCCTACCACCTACAGCAAAGGTCACTGGACTGTTTTTTCTTTCACCTCATATTACCACGTCCTGTTCTGAATGAGGACTTGATAGATCCAAAGAGAAAGAGAGAGAAACTGATATTGTTTGACATCTACCGAAAAGCCGGACTAAACAAAAGATCACAACCCTTATGCCTCAGGTCTAGAAATCTCTATTGATATTAAGTCGGTTTAGATTCAAACTGAGCCAGGTTGTCAGCAAGCTGTGCTCCATGTAATACAGTGGTTAACTACTGGTAACAACATATACCAGGTGGGAGGGGAAAACCATTCTGACAAAGCTAGTGGGACAGGTGTTTGCTCTTCACATATTTCATCCTACTCTTGATGTTCTTACACAACTACTTCCTTGTTTGTCTCTTCATTTCCTGAAGGTTTGAAACCCACCATCATCTGCAGTCCAGAAACATAAGGGTCTCTTGCTCTTTCCTTAATCTTGCCTATTTACTAACAAAACCAGAGGAGGCAAATGGAGAACTGTCCACAGAAAAGTAATTTGTTGCCACCTATCCCAGTAAGGGGAGATAAAGACATTATAGCAACTAATCAGCCTGTTACCCTTCTAATGCAGTTCAGCATAACCTGGTGAGTCAGGGAACACTGCAAATTTAAAGTCTATCCTAGAGACAGATAATCTCTGTTTTCTGAGATCTCAGCATTTTGCTAGTGTTCAACCTTAATGAGTTCTATGCAGCTCTGCCATACTGGTGTTTTGCACGGCTGGTCATCTGCTTTCCAGAAGTAGAGCCATCTAAAACTAAAGGGGAAGCAAGAGCTTGGTAGACTCCCACTACTAAAGGCAGAGATAAAGAGATTTCAGTAGGGAAAAGGCAGAAGAAGAACTAGAGAAAAAGATGTCTCCCCCATATAAAACTAATTTCAAAAAAAGTTTATTGTCTCAAAATCTTATTGATTCTATTCTACAGAAATACTTGTCATCATGAAGGGTGCCAGAATTCAGAGGTCAATTGATTTTATAAACATGAAGGAGTGACTACAGTCACTGATACAGTAATGATAAACAAATAGAGCTGGTATGTAAGGATGTGACTTAGTATATAAAACTATTTTCTCAGTTAGGAAAAATTACCTTCCCAAAAAATACATCTTTAAGGAAAAGATATTTCCATTGGGCATTTAATCCATTAAGTTAAAGAAATAGCAGAAAGTACCTTCCATTGCCAGGAGAACCATTACTCTCAGTACAGGACATAGGTTTCCAGACAACTTTTTAGTCACTTTTGTCTGGTTAAAGACATACAGACAATTTTCTGGAGAAGCTGTAACCCAGCTGCATTACAGCAACAGATACCAGCTCACATGAGGTTTGATTACCTTCCACTTGGAGACTGAGCAAGTGATTATAAGAAGATACCTGGTTTTAGAAGGTGCTGTTGCCACTGCTGTTTTGTTAGTTGGCATTTACACCTGTTTTGGTCTCTGTTAGTATGTTTGGTTCAGGGCAGTTTAAGAGAAAGCTGCTTATTCTTTTACGAACTAATCCCTCTTCCCTTGTGTTCAGTCACATAATAGTCTGCAGTTCACAAGTACCAAATACTAGCTAGCATTGTAAAGATGGAATCAATAGCATAATCCTATTAAATTCTGCAATGCAGGCTACTTTTTAGATATATAGTGGAATCCTCTTAAATTGATTTTTTTTTTTTTTTAAATAAAAGGTAAGGTTATGTGAGGCTCTGGCTAGAAACCTAAAAAATATCTATGCAATGCTTTTAAGGTAGCAGTTCAGTCTATTTTCCTCCACAGAGTTTCTGTATACTGGCTGGCATGTAACTGATATTTTACTAGATGATCTTCCAACATCACACCAAAGCTTCCTTAGATATTGTAACCAAAGAGCAATGAAATGATTGATGAGCTTACTCACATAAGGCTTCAATGAGAAACAACCCTTTCGGTTGCATATGAGCTATTAACACCTGTTGCTGAAATTCCCTCACTAACATCATCAGATGTTCTTACTCTCATTGAAAACTAGTGCTACCATTTCCGTGAGTCTTTCCAGATATTAGCTCTTCTACAGTTTACTTTACCCCAAATTTGGAGACTGCAAGATCTCTAAATCTGTTTAGAAAAATTACCATGCCTGAAGCTATAGGAAGATTTAAGCTATTTCCCTCCAACAGCAGGAGGACGAGTGCCACCTGCAGCACTAGCTACCTGATTCTTGCATCAATGTAAAGGAATGTTATCTACCCCCATCCACACGCAGGCCACTGCAGCTAAGCAATGTGAGTTACGGTGATACTTGCTGATGGGCAGACCTAGATTTCCAGTTCTACCACAGCATCCACCCAGCAAGTCACACCATAGTCCATACATATTCCAGGACAGCCTGGCATTTTTCTCATGTCTTTCAGAGCAAAGAAACTAGGCACAGGAAATTAAGAAATTCTTCCTCTGCTTCCCTAGAAAAAGATCATCTTTAAGTGTCCTACTTCCTATCCTTTCCTGTATTACCAATGCTTCCCAGTTGTGCAACCACTATAGATCCCAAAGATATTAGCAGATATACAAAAAAACTTAGGGCCTTACAGAACCTCAACTACCTTGAGGCACATATAAAAACCTGTAACTACACTTTGCAACTCAGAAAATCATAGCAGCTCTATGATCTGAATGATACACTGACATTGCCAAAGATATGACGGATTTCTCATTTCTCCAAGCAATAAGTGTACATATTCAATGTTTTCTAGACTAGTCTGATGCATTTTTCAGATTAATTTCTATTGTGCCAGTGTCACACCAATATCATAATTTCTATGTCCACAAATTAGCCACATCCCTCACACGTACAGCCCTAGCTAGACACCTTCTCCGAGATGGAGTGGGTGGAAACAAACAGGAGCTGAAGGCCAGGCAATGCCTCTGCTGCAAGTGGTGCAACAGTGCCGTGGGGAAGCTGGGGAGAGCACCCAGGACCCTGCCTCTGCCCCATCCATCTTTCACATTTTAAATCAATCTCTCAGTAGATCACAACATGTTACAAAGGTTTGGGATTGACAGGAGGGAAAAAAAGCGTGAGTGGAGCAGCCTCATTAGGATTCTGCTCTCAAAGGCTCCACACAGCTTTGTCTTTTGAAGAGTAAAAGCTGCTTAACAAGTCAGCAATAGCTCGGTCCCCCTCAGAACAGCTATGGTAACAGTCTTCATCACACAAACACGTTTCTTGAACTACTTTCCCAGGTCTCTGCTAATGCGAACCTGTGGAGTGAAATAAATGCAAGACAGCTCTTTTGTCTCCCTGCTTTTTTTAAAACATTTCGTATGACAAGTATATCACTCCTGCTTCCTGTCTTTTGCCTTCTGTTAGAAATAATTCATCAGAATACACACTTCTGAGATTAGGGATAAGGAGTTTATGTGTCCAAATGCACAGAATCAGTAGTCACAACCGCAGTCAAAGTTAGCCTGAGATTTCAGAGTATTTCTGTCCAAGGGGAGCCAGTTGGGAGTGCACTTCAAGATGTTCTTGTCCAAGCATTTAAGCAAACTTTTTAAGGTTAACAGGAATGCTTTGGGGCAGTTACGCAATTATGCTAATCAGAGGACCACAACAAAATCAACATACCCACCCCAATAAAACAGTTGTAGCGCTTCTCATTTTTGGAGACAAGCAAGCAGAAGTGTTAATTTTCCCCCCTTTACTCCCATTTTATCTCAAAATCTGGACACAAGCTTCTCCCAGAATACAAGGCACCTAGCTGCCCTTACTGGAGTGCCCGCAGCCTGCAGGAAAGCACACACAAGTGTGCACATCTACCTGAGGAAGAGGCGGCACGTTGGTTTTGCACTCCAGACACTTTGTGGCTACTTCATCTAGCCTGAAAGTATTCACTTTGAAATAGCATGGCCAGAGAGAAAAATTAAATTACTTAGGCATTGTCTTATAGATATCTAATACTAACACTCAGGGGACTGCTGTTGTGTCACCATACATGAAGCCTGAAGGAAAAGCTGTGGCTTTGCATGAGCGAGGGGCATGAGGCAGGCTACGTCAGGCCCATGCTCAGCAGCGAGTCTGATGGTTTACGTCATCCTCTATGGGAACCTGATGCCTTCCGCACAACTTCCAGCACTTATTAAGAAAATGTGTAAAAAGCAAATGCTTTTCTGATTAATAAATTGCAATAGGAGCTTTAATCTCGAGAGCGAGCGAATGAAAACCACAAAGTAGAGGTCAGTTTTTAATTTGAGATTACTACTGATAAAAGCTGTATGTTAGCTGTAATAAGATGTTGATTGTCCCAATCTTTATACATACCCAAATTTCTACAAGTTGGAATCAGAGCCAGAAATAAAGCAGCACTTCAAAATTGTTACATGTTTGCTTCATATACAATTCCAAGCACAGGAGCAAATCTAGCCTTTTTTGAAGGGTTGCTGCTAATGCCAGCATTCTTCCCCTTCCCCCTCCTTTCCCTCTGCCTTTATGAGAGATCTGAATTTTAGAAGCAGAAACCACACCGTACTCCCAAAAGCATACCACCGACATACGCGGCACAGCTTCCGTATATAGAATCACACATTTTATTTATAAAGCATAGGAAATCCTAAGCATTTTAGAAATTCTCAGAATGACAAAAGTCAAATAAGTATGTGTGCTTAAAGGTAACACATACAGTGCCATGCTCATTCAGAAGATGCTCAGGAACTGAACTCTTCAAGAAGTCCATGAATTTCTAAAACGCATCAGCCTTGCCCTTTGAACAGGCACAGAGAGATGAGCTTGTAGCAGAAAGTCTTTCAACACCCCTGGAAGGAAGAGGCCCGTTTAAAAGCAGTGGTTCGAAAGCCCCAACACAGGACACAGCACTAGCGCCGATTTCCCTGAACAGCACAGAGCCCTTCTGAAAGAAACTACAGGATTAACAAGCGAGATTTGTCACGATTTTGAGCACTACCTGCTTAAATTTACTAAGGGTAGAGGCCTGCACACCCCAGGAATGAGAACAAATCACTGCATAAAAACATTCAGAACAACTTGAAGGTCAACATACTTCCAGTGAAAGTAATTTTCGTTGCTTTCTTACCTCCTCTTCTCTTTATAACCAAAATAAAAAAATACCCAACCCTGAAAAAACGTGTTTTCTAACAGGCACTGACAAATTGACAGGGAAGAGAGAACAGTCACACTTCTAAGATCACTTTGTGTTATTTTTACACGTACAAGAGAAACATCAGCAATCTAGAAGTATTATACAGAATATGACTGATTTAGCGGGTGCTAGTGAGGCCAAGATCAAACACTCCTTGCACATTCAGTGATTCATTCTAGAAACAAACCATAGAGAAAACAGAGAAACATGGATAGTTGATAAAAACCAGGTGTGGGAATCAAAGAGAGTGTGCTCAAGCAGGACATACGGTGCTTATAAAGACTCACCTAGGTGAATAAAAAAAAGCAGAAAGTCTCGGTGTTTCCACACAGCCTGACAGGGCGAGAGCTGTGCAGTGCTTTGGCCCTTCTTGGCAGCTGATCGGTGCAGGAGAGCAACAGGAGAACAGGACAGCAGCACATCTAAACAGGCATAATGAGAGCAACATGTGTTTTCAGCACACCTGAAAACACTTTAATGAGTTACATAAAAAAATCTTTGTGTAACCAAGTATGAATATAAAAAGTATTTTCAGTGGAACACTTATTTTAAAAGAGGAAAAAAAAAAAAACCAAAACCCAAGAAGTTTTCCTGTAAAGATCCATTTATGCAAGTGCTACTGCTTTATCTTGTCATTTAAGACTAG
Organism: Psophia crepitans; assembly: GCA_013399095.1. Lineage (NCBI taxonomy): Eukaryota > Metazoa > Chordata > Aves > Gruiformes > Psophiidae > Psophia > Psophia crepitans. Next base: position 2,260,525 of record VWZZ01000032.1, read on the forward strand.
AGAAAGGAGGAAGGAAGAGGAATGATGATTCAGAAATAAGTATGAATCATTTTCCCCTGGAACTATGCTTAGAAGAAGATCGTATTAAGCCTCCTGTATTCAGAGTTAACATCACAATATAACTGTTAGGGACCAGTGTTTCTAATTTGTCATCTAAATTCTCTAATGCAAATGTTTAACCTGGTGCCTTTAATCTAAAAGAATTGAGCATTACCCTAATGATCTAATGAAGAATCTGATCTGCAAACCAGCGTACTCTTTCTGAGGATGGGAAAAAAAAGAAGTGTTGAAACCAGAATCTAGCATGCCTTTGAAAAGGTAATATACCAAGGGACAGGATTTTGCTGGAGCTCCTTCAATCCACCTCAGCTGAACTTGATACTGGTATCATTGAAGGCTCCCACTGAAGCAGTTACAAATTCATTTCATACCCTACTTCTATGCTTCTTCCATCCATCCTGCACTTGATACGCTGGCTTCTCATCTCCTAACCACCACCCTGTGGAAGAGGTGGCAAATAGCATTTTTACAGCTTCTGTGTCCTTCAGGCAGCATGCTTAGGGCAGAGGAGCAGCAGACACAGCGCTGTGTCTTCCCAACCCTGCTTCTGCTGGTGGCATCCCTCTGCCCTTGTGTAAGAACAGCAGAAGGTAACTTTTTCTGAGTGCAGCTTACAACCCACAGTCATCATGAACTGCAATGCAGAGTTTATGGACTGTGCTGACCTCTCTATTCTGGTGAGGTTACACCTTAGAATCGTTTTTTTCAGAAAGGGAAAGTCTGCCACTTACAGAATATTTTAATACTTTAGAGGTGTGGTGGGTTGACCCTGGCTGGAGACCAGATGTCCACCAAAGCTGCTCTGTCACTGCCCTCCTCAGCTGAGCAGGGGAGAGAAAAGTGTAACGGAAGTCTCCTGGGTCAAGATAAGGACAGGGAGAGATCACTCACCAATTATGAGTCATGGGCAAAACAGACTTGATTTCAGGAAAATAAATTTATTACCAGAGCAAAGGTAAATGAAACTAAATATTAAAAACACCTTTCCCCCACCCCTTCCTTCTTCCCAGGCTTAATCTCCCTCCCAATTTCTCTACCTACTCGGGCACAGGGAATGGGGGTTATGGTCAGTTCATCACACATTGTCTCTGCTGCTCCTTCCTCCCCAGAGGGAGGACTCCTCACACTCTTTCCCTTCTCCAGTGTGGGATCCCTCTCACAGGAGACAGTCCTCCACAAACATCTCCAATGTTGAGTCCTTCCCACAGGCTGCAGTTCTTCACAAACTGCTCCAGTGTGGGTCCCTTCCATGGGCTGCAGTCCTTCAGGAACAGACTGCTCCAGCATTGGCTCCTCTACCCATGGGGCTGCAGGTCCTGCAAGGAGTCTACTCCAGCCTGGGCTTCCCATGGGGTCACAGCCTCCTTCAGGTTCATCCACCTGCTTCACCATGGAGTCCTTCACAGGCTGCAGTGGGATATCTGCTCCACCATCAACCTCCATGGGCTGCAGGGGGAACAACCTGCCTCACCACGGTTTCCACAGGCTGCAGGGGTATCTCTGCTTTGGTGCCTGGAGCACCTCCTCCCACTCCTGCACTGACCTTGATGTCAGCAGAGCTGTTTCTCTCACATTCTCACTCCTCTCTCCAGCTGCAATTGCTCATTCTGGTTTGTTTGGGGTTTTTTCTCTGCTCTCTCCCCTCTCCCCCCCCCATTATCGCAGAGGCGTTACCACTATCACCAATGGGCTCAGCCCGTGGCCAGCAGCAGGTCTGTCTTGGACATGGGGAAAGCTTCTAGCAGCTTCTCACAGAAGCCACCCCTGTAGCCCTCTTGCTACCAAAACCTTACCACGCAAACCCCATACAAGAGATATTTTTGGGTTTCATATATATATATATGAGTTCGAGATATATACGCTAAGGTGCATATGTGTATGTATATATATACACATTATATAGCTACACCTGATCCAGTACATTTTGCTATTTCACAGAATCACAAGGGTTGGAAGGGACCTCGAAAGATCATCTAGTCCAACCCCCCTTGCCAAGGCAGGGCCACCTAGAGCACATCACTCAGGATGCATAAACATGAACCCAATCATAAGGATATTTTGCTCTCAATTTTATCTATTTATATTGAATTTCTAGATATTTTAAACCAGATCTTCTCAACACTTATAGCATTTAACACATTTTTTTCCCCTGGACTCATAAGAAAAACACTCATATCATCCATTAAAAAAAGATTTCTTTTGTATTTGGAACATTTTCAGCAAATTGCCAAATACAGAATCTTTTATTCAGATTTTAGTATGTCTAAATAAATGAGCAGGAGAGGAGAGCTTTGGTTTTGTAAGGGTCAATTTCATATTCTACTCAACACAGATCTGTGAACAGGAAGGTTTTACCTGAGTAAAGAACTTCAAAATACAACCTTTGAGTAGCACAGTGAAAGAGCTATGAAAACACTGTTCTGTCAAAGTTTTGTTTGCAGAAAACCCTAAAGCCTCAGTTTATGTAATTCAAATAAAATAAAGAAGATTTAGTTAATTACCACATGCAAGTCTTGAACTTCTAACATTCTTCAATACGCTGCTCACATATCCTACAAAACTGAATCTTAGTCATGCATCCCTAACTGATTTCATGCTGCCCACCCAATCTGTAATGCTAGTGTTAAAAATGGTCTTGGGAAAACTCTGTACAGTTTGGCCGTCTCTGTATCATATTTGTCGTGCAATGAGTCAAAGATGACTTATGCTGTAGTCTAAATCATTCTTAAGTTCTCACATTTTTGTTTTTTTTTTTCTTTGCTTAATTACTTTCTGTACATAATTGATAATTAACTTACACAAAAGTCACAGACTAACCCCACTGCAGGAGAGGTTGTGTGTGCTCCTTCCCACCTATTCAACCAAAAAGGGCAAGCAGGCTCAAGCAGACTTCACATTATCCCAAAAATCAGTGCTGGAACATTTGGCAGGTTTCTTCAAGTAATCAAAATCCCACCCCAAACAGTTCATATTTCAGGGGGGATTTGTTTGATAAGCCACCTGCTGCTTATAAGAAGAAAGAAGCCATAAATGTGAAAGGCAACCTACCTAAGGCAGCCAGACAGCATTTTCTTTCTAAATAGCTTGATTTTTAAAAAAGTTAATGACTTCTATCTCAAAATTACTGCCACAATTAGACTTTTTTTACCTTCTGTGAAGGTTTATTCTGCAAACAGCTGCTATGCCCTCTGGGGGTGGGAGGAAAGATCTCCAGAGGAACAGCAGGGCAATAGCTGCCCCTTGACTCTCCCTCACCACAGTTGTTTGTTTCTACTGATAGGAAAATCCTTTCTAAAATGAGTAACACATTAAGAATTGTGTTCTTTTACAGACAGTGTAGCAATGAATCTAAAACTGAGTAGACTGAGGACAGAAGAAATTATTTTTGAACAACAATTTTTTTTTTCCATTTTTCTCTCTATTTCTGCAGCAGTCTTTATTGCATGCCTAGTTTAGCTCACAGCTTGGCTTTCCTTATTTCAACTGCCCTCCTTCATAAAATATTCCGACTCAGAAAGACTTAAGGTATTTTGAAGAGCTTAACTAGAATGAAGGTATGCTCAAAAAATTCACAGGAAGTAATGAAACTGTATTACTAATTTCCTTAATTTAACTTTATTAACACAGAAGGAAAGGTTTCCACTAGGCATGACACTCCTAGACTTGGGTTTTTTCAGTTACTAAGAACACACGACTCATTGCATAGGCAGGGAAGTATAAACCACTCTCCTGTATCCTTATCTATTATTCATTACCACCAGAGAGCCAACTTTGAGCCTTCAATAAGGAAACTAGTTAATTAGCAGGTCTTTCATTGGTCAGTGTCATGTGGGTGAACACATGCTCACCACTCCCCAGTTTAGTTGCATTTAACTTTTTTTTCTTCTTTCATTCCTGTTTCAACTCGGAAATATAACTGAGTCCATATATGCTCATTTCCTAAATGTTTTAATGAGGATGGGTAGCTAGTGAATTATCAAAACGTTACAGAAACTGTTCTTGGCTTATTTCTATCCTTCACACCCACATTCGTGTTTGAAGGCCAAGGGCTTTCTAGAACAAGTATTTATCACTGTTCCGCAAGCTTCCCTACACACATTTATGGGAAGAGGGTCCAGGGTTGTTCTACTCATGCAAAGAAAAATTTAAAGTAAGAGAAGATATCCAGCTGCCTACTGATAGACCAAAAGAACCATGCACATCCTTGTTAGGATTTTCTGTACCTTAAGACTTTATCAATAATCCCATAAGTACTGACTGCTCCCTCGTCCCTCATTAGGGAGCTCTGTAGCCAGAAGATATAAATTTTTGATGCTGACTAGTGATTTGGAGAGGTCCTATTTTTTAAAATAATTTGAGACAATTTAAAATGAATCACCCAAAGGAAAAATTCATTCCTTGAAGGTGATTTGAAGAAGCTCTCCAAACACTAACACATAAATTTACTGGTCAACTCTGACCATTTAAGACAATATATTTTGTTGTTTTGTTACTCATTTAAATTATGCTGCAGGGTAAAATTTGTCAAAGTTAAAATTGTTTAAAGCAAAATCAATATTATCACCACTACCCAGCAATGTATTTATCTTCTGTGGTAAGCCCTTTAAAGTAGCAGAAGTCATTAGGTTATGATTGGAGGAGACAACAGTCCTTCCTGGAACACATTTTACATTGACTCTGAAGAGATGCACAAATCTCTTGATGTATTTAAACTGAGCTACTGTGCTGAGTACCTAGATGTGTGTTTTATCCAAATGATTAATTATTCTTCTTTTAGTTTTTAAGTTTTGTATTTTTTTAGTCTTCTGTATTTTCTTTAGCTCCTGTCATCCTCCTAGGTTCCTCTGGTTACACATTTAAGATCTAGCAAATGTGCAGAAAGTTCTAAACCCCTTAGCAAATGGCTTTCATGGCATTAATGGATTAGGCACACTAATTTTTCTCTATTGGTTTACTTCTATACTGACAGAAAGAAAAAAAATCTGTTCCTTGCTCTTTACAGAAGTTACTATATGTTGTCACAGCAAGTATGCCAACCTACACTGGTACTCTTCTGCCAGCTCCAAAGCATTAACATAGACTGTTGGTTACCTGCTATTTTTTACTGGTATTTCAGAGGGCTGTAACATAGCTATTACATGCCAAACACAATGCAGACCAGCTGCTACCTGAAATCGTTCTGTAGGTGTAGCTCTCCTGTATAGAACATACAACGTATTTATCTTTACAGAAGACACTGTTCAGCAAACGATGAACATTGGGCCTTATTTAAGAAATGGTGTATCATTAAGGAAAACCATGGTCTCAAACTGGTGGATATTAGAAGGAGGGAGAGAAGAACCGACCATGCATACTAGGAACAAGTGTTATCAGGTAGAAGTTTATTCCCAAGCCTGAACCATGCAGAAGGAATACAGGGCATAGCCAACTAAGACAAGCTAATTATTTTCAGACTTCATCAGTAAAAGTAGAATCACCTTCCACTAAAAGACAGGCATGATATTCAGCAGACATCTTCAGAATCAGCACTATTAACTCACAAATGAGGATGCAGCTTATAACAGCAGCCCAAGCGTGTGAGATACGGCATTCTCACAAACTGCTCATATGTGGCTTCCAATGTTTATACAGACATTTTAGACAAATAATTGTATGGCTTCATCTAATTACCATGATTCTCCTGACACTGTAGTTTTAAAGGTCAAGTACAATATTTCTAAGCAGTTCAATTTTTGAAGCAAACTAAGAAGAAATTAAAATTTAGGGAAGGAGCAGGGGTGCATGATCTCCTTTTGAACTCAGCCATGTGGAATTCAGTGATTAGGGCTGAATTAATATACTGAAGAATAAATTGAGCTCAAGTTTATTTGCAAGTAGTTCATATGATGTACATCTCCATCTTAAAATAATTTTTGAACAGTTTACATATTTGCAAACATCTTTACATTAAAGGAAATGTATAGTAAAAATAGAATACAAAGCAAAAGTGTTGCTACTTTGCTAATCCCCAGCTTGCTTGCGTGCCAGCATTAAATTACTTGTTCCTCCAAATACTTCCTCATCCCTGTTCTTTTCCAACATATACTTCTACTCAAGATAGAAAAGTGCATTGTTTAAGGACTGGAGGATCAAGGATGTTTCTCAAGCTTACTAGCAATTGCTAGAACAGGAACAGTTATAAGAAAATCACATTTTTTCAAGTGTTTCCAGTATAGCACCTGTATTCCAAAACATATGGTTCATATAGATAACTGTTTGCTTTCATGTCCTTGCCAGGACGTACTGGAAATTTATCTTTGACATGATAGAAAAGCACAGCTTTGTTGATATTAGCTATTTTTCTATGTAGTCTTGTTAGGAGATATTCTTAACCTACTGGAAAAAAACTTATCAAAACATCACTGATTAAATTACAAGCAAGGTAGGAGTACGTCACATGACTTTCTTCTACAACCTTTGAAAGTTATTAACACTGCAGCATTGCTACTCAGTGTCAGCCACCTTTCAGTTATTTTTGAATGAGGACTTAGGCAAAACTGTCTTTCTATTGACGCTACTGGGAAAAGGTATGTTGTCCCTCAGACACATACCTGGTATCCTCCTTCCAAGCCTTGTATTCTCAAGATCACGGACCACAACTACATCTGGTCTCAGCCAAGACCTAGTAGCAATCCCACGCTGTTCGTGTTGTGTAACTCTTTGCATCATTCCTGTATGTCTGTCAATGTAAATATGGATACAGACACTGGCTGAGGTGGTAAGTGGGGGTGCAAAGGCCAAGAGGTATGCTTCACTCATCAGACTGCTGTTCGTAGCCTCTGCTCTGGTACAGCAGTACATGCATCTCCAAAGTACACCAGTCCTTTATTTATCAGCGGTTTCAAATATCTCTCATAAGGTCAGTAAGCCTCTGAGGAAGACAGAGTTTAAACTAAACCCGAGGAAGACTTCAGGTGAGTTCCTGAAGCAGCCCAGGAGGTTTTACAGACAGGAGCTGTCTCTGGGAGGTATACTTCAGGCCTCCAAGGAGAGGGTACAGGAAAGCAGCTTGGAGGAACACAGGTACAGGGAGAACAATCTTTGTCATTTTACTTCTCTCGAGAAATGCTTCCCTTATTTCTTCACTAAAGTCTAAAAAGATTAGTACCAGCATTACCTACTTTGGATGCTGCAAATAATTTCATTTGTATTTTAATCTAATCTACTTTGAATTAAAGGTCATTTCCAAGTGAAAAATCTAACTGTTCACCAAAGGTGTCCACCTATCGGAGATTAAATAACAAGCATCCACATCCCACATGCAGCATTTCAGGAGATAAATGGGTAGTATACAATTTGAGAATTAGTATAACAGTACTTTGAAGAGCAGGAAGCATCTGCCAACAACAAATGGCATGCAGGAGCTCTCTCTGCCTGCTGTCTGGGTAGCAGACCTTGAAGTGTTTTGTTTGGTTGGTTTAGAGTTTGGGGTTTTCCTTATTTCTAAAGGAGCTTATTTCAGCTTCCTTTAATGAAAAGAATATTGGGCTCATCTAGTTCTACTTACAGCAGTTTCTACCTTCATACCACTGGCTGCGATATGCCCAGTCAAACCTTTGACAAGCAAATGAAAAGTGACTTCAAGCAAATGGATAATGCAGAGCTAGTCCTCAGATCAATCTCATGCTGCCCAAGGATTTGGGTATATCAAGCGGCCGCTATGAGCTTCCAGCTGCAATACAGTAAGTCCAGCCACTGTCATCCCATTGATTCATCCCCTGAATAAGGCTGAAGAAGCCAGTTAAAAATCAATGTAGAAAAATTGAGGGTTATTTCCAGCCTCCACTGAAATGAATAAAATCTCTTACACAAAATCCTTCCTTGATCTACCTATAAGTACTGTCAATTATTTACATTTAAGAATATTGTATGGAATTTATTAAAAGTTCAATAATAGAAAGTTACTCATCCTTAGGAAGGAGGACCACTCAAAAATAGTAAGAGAACTTACAAGTTTAATAGATGCATTTTGTCATGACAACACTTCAGTAAACAAGATGTAACTTGAAGAAAGGGAAGCCTTTGGTTTTAAAAAGGTACCAATTTTCAAGCAGCAAAATGACTACTTACTAGAACTGACCGAAAGCTACTGAAGAGTTATCTATCCTCAGATGCAGTAACCAAGGCATATACTATGACGTAGTCAAACACGTTACTCTGATCAATCCCACACATTCAGCAGCTGTACAGAAATTCAAAATATTAGAGATTATAATTATGGAGTAAATTGATGAATTTATGCATTACTGGACTTAAGGTAATATTTTACTAGAGACAATTTAAGTGGCTTTACTGCTTATACAGAAAATGAAGTATGTTGATTGTCTCAGCAGTGCAGAAGGTTGCTGCCCTGCTAGCTGAGGGACGACACTCTTAACAGTTATAGCTGGAACAGCAGGAATGGATCTACCCATTTAGCTCTGAATTTAGACTGTTCCTGTCACCATTAGCCAATGTTTTTACAGTCAGTGAAGCTATTGGTAGAGCAGACTTTATAATTATTCAGTTTACGTTACCAGAAATATAACCTTGTATTCACTAGAAAATACTTCAGCCAAAAAGGGAGGAGGCAGGAAATAACCTTTGTCCTAGGATAGCAGAAAGCGTAGTTTCCTTCATTTAAAGGATATTTTTCCAAGATCCAAGGATGCTTGAGAAGTGACTGTGTATGATGTGTCAACATCAGACCTTCAAACAGATCAACAGCAGATGCTTTATTCATTTTTTCCTCCACAATGATGGTCCTCAGAAAAAAATGCACAATCTGGTACACCAAATTTAATGGGACTAAATTAGATATCAGCTGATAGAAGACTGTTGACCAGTCCACCTTTTCCTTCAGCATTTTCTCCTGAGGTAATAAGATTTTGGTATCATTTGGGTAGTAACTCCTTAGTTAACTCCTTTTTTATTTGGCATCTGTGTTTGCTTGTGGTGTGGGTTTTTTTTTCTGAAGGTAAATTACCATTAACTGCTTTTGCAGAGAGATTAAACAGGCTCAGTTAACATTAAAATATTTTGTTAGGCTCCTATGAATAAAAATTGAGATATCACACTAAAAATTACAGCAGGATATAGTTACCTCAGAATACAAGCAAAGGTTAATGACTGCTAAAAGAACTGATTTTGATTGCCAGTATGCAAAAAAAAACATATCTGTTGTTTTTATCTACTTCTTGTTTTTATCTACTGTACATATTCATTTTCCAGACTTGCAAAGAAATCACAACGTTAATACATGAATCTGACTCTCCTGTCTACACAGATTACCTCAGTCTTTTGTCAGCATTTATGTTGCTGCAATTGTATTAAAAACATAAATTTGCTCCCAGCTAATGCCTAAGAATAATCTAATAATCAGAAAGTTGTATCCTAAAGAAATACCATGTCTCTTCTTTCATTTCTAAATGATAGATCTCTAGTCTTTTCAAATAATTTAACTACTGTATAACATATTTGCAATGCAGTTCACCTCTCTGAAGCAAACTCTTTAGACTTAGTTTTTCCTAACTATATTTCTCTGGATCAAGACATCTTTTTAAGGAGTTAATAAGGCTTTCATTAAACATGTGACCTACCTTGAGTCCATCCTGAATACTTGGTTTTCTTTAAGGAAAGTCTATAATATAATTAGGATTTATACTCCTTACGTAAAATAATTTATGCTATTTTCTAGGTCCTCTTTCAGATGACTAGTAACACTATTAAGAAGTTTCATTCAAAGCTTATTTTATTATCTTCTAATGCACAACTTAAGATACTTTTTGTAGATAATCTTGTTGGGAGCAAGTAGTATTTGCACCAATTGCCATGAGTCGATGCTTTTAACAGCTGTAGACAGCTATGGCCTTTAGCATAAACCCCTGCTGGTTTGCAGATTTGAATGATGTCCTTCATCAATATTTTTCTGCTCTACTTTGTGACAGTAAGAAACTTACCGAGTAGTAAAAAGCATCTTTACTTCCCTAATGTGAACAACCAGTGACAACTGCAAAATCATTTTGACATTTGGAGAGTTGTTAACACGCTCACATTCTCTTTAGCATCTTGAACATGCTAATTACAAATTTCATTACTGGGAAAAAAAAACAAAACACAGTGAGCTCAAAGCTCGCATTCTGCTGCATCTTCTTCTCTCTGCATGATCACATTGGAATGATGAATTTGGGGTAAAGTGAGGTACTGGCTTACGCCACTTCAAAGCACTATCACATTTAGGAAATAAGACTCTTCCTAAAAATTGCACAGAGGTAGTCTAAGTTAAAGAACAGGACAGTGATATTCACCTAGAAAACAGCACAACAGTTTCCCAGTGCCAGAGGTGATGCAAATCCTTCAACAACTACACACCAAAACTTGTGATGCCTCAAGAAAACACAAGTGGTTAGAAAGGACACAGGACAAGCACACCCCACCCTTCCACTCACAAAGCCTCTGGGCAGAAGCACAGACTCAGTTCTTGAATTCCCAGTGCGCTATGGCTCAACTGCCAGGGATAAATCCCCTGCCTGGAACAGTCTTGCATGTTGCTATATTCTACCAGAAACTCCTTAAATGGGGCGTATTTTTCCTCTGAATATTTGCCCATGCGATACTGCCGAGTACCACATGATTAAGTCATCAGTTCATAGCTTGCGACGTTGCTTTTTGCAAACTTGTCAAAGGGCACATTACTATAACAGATGAAACTGGCAACCTTACTACATGCTACAAAAGCTTCCTTCAGCAGGACAGCCATTTATATGAAATCATCCTTACCAAAAGTGCTTTTCTCCTATGTATGCATATGAGCCATTTACATAAAACTGACTGTTCTACCATACAAATATTTGATATACATAAAAATATATCTTTCCTAGCTTAAAACAATAAAGAAAAAGCTATCATACAATCAAGCTTTTTAAATCAAGAGGCAGACATGCATAGACATATGCTGTTACTGTTGAGTCATGATTGTCTAAGCAAGGCAAGGTTTAGGGAAAACTGAGCAGAATCAGCTGATGTAGCTCAACAAATGTTGAGCAGAATCAGCTGATGTAGACTCTTTGGGTCTAAGACTGCTAAGGAAAGGCAATCAAGTTCATCTCCAGAAACAGGAGGTTGAAGTTACTGTTTCTACTCTAGACCTGAAGAAAGGCTGGCATGGTTCTGGCACAAGTAACCCTCAAACTTCTCTCACTGTGAGCAGTTTTCTGGGAGAACAGATCTTAAATGTAAATAAATGTCCCTAGCCCTTCACTTTTGGCAGGTGACATTGTAAAGCAAACAAGATCAAACATAAAACAATAATCAGTACTCTGTTAGAACAGTATGCTTCTTTGAAAGCACCATATTGACATCAATTTCATAACACAAACAATAAGCTATGCCTTCCCTTCAGAGGCAAGGCATTAACTTTACATAATAAATAACCATGGTGAAGACAGCTTCTTATGCTACATTATTACAATGTAGCCCCCAAATCAGCTTCACCGTTGCTTGCATTCAATCATGGTGGGGTTGAATCATGTGCTGCTGTCATGGTTTTACTCCGGCCGGCGGCCGGGCACCCCACAGATGCTCACTCAGTCCCCCTCATTGGAAAGGGGGAGAGAATCGGAAGAGTGAAAGTGAGAAAACTCCTCGGTTCAGATACAAAAGTTTAATAAGTTAAGCAAAAGCCGCATGCACAAGCAAAGCAAAACCAGGAATTCATTCCCCACTGCCCACGGCAGGCAGGGGTTCAGCCATCCCCAGGACAGCAGGGCTCCATCCCATGTAATGGTTACTTGGGAAGACAAACGCCATCACTCCGAACGCCACTGCCCCTCCTTCCTCTTCCCCCCAGCCCCTTATAAACCGAGCATGACGCCATATGGTATGGAATATCCCTCTGGTCAGTTGGGGTCAGCTGTCCTGTCTGTCCCCTCCCAACTCCCCACACACCCCCAGCCATCCCGCCGGCAAGGCGGTGTGAGAAGCAGCAAAGGCCTTGGCTCTGTGTGAGCATCGCTCAGCAACAGCAAAACCATCTCTGCACTATCAGCGCTGCTTCCAGCACAAACCCAACACACAGCCCTGTACTGGCTACTGTGAAGAAAATTAACTCTCTCTCATCTGAAACCAGGACAGCTGCAAAGGGAAGTCTTGTGTTCCCTTTGGTTTTAAAAGCCAGTTTTACTACAAATCCAGTATACAGAGCTGACTTATTTCTTCTTATCTGCTAATTGCCACAGATTGTGATGATCTATTTATATCTTAACAGTACTCCTAAATGTACTGCAAAATACTTGCCAGAGTATTCAGAGGCCAGAAGTGATCAATCATTTGGCAGATCTTGTATTTTCCCCACACAATCAAATTATATTGCTGTTTCTCATTTAAAAAAAAAAAAAGAAGTCACAGTTCACATATTAAATCTAATATGGAAAGGAACTGTAACTGTCCTGCAGATTTTTACTTAATCATTTAGTCTGCACATAGTGGCAGGTATGCACATTTTACATGTCAGGCACTTCTAGAAGACTCATCTTTGAAAGGACTACAGCTGCTGTTCTGAAGCAACGTGCCTCAAACTTAGAAACTGGTAAAGCATTACCAGACTGCAGCCCAACGTGGCTATCTGTAGTTGGCTGCGACTACTGAAATTATGTCTGGAAAGCCACACCCCAGCAGTACACCAAGTACCCCTAACCCAGCTCCCCTGACTGGGTAGCCTCTAGCCTGCTCCTCCTGTGCTAGCAGCTATTTACAGGCTGTCCTCTGCTAAGCATACACCAGACGACTTCATTCCTTCTGCTACAACTTGCCTTTGTGACAGTAAGCAATAAATAGCTTGAGCAGGCGCTTGAACCTGATCAGCACATCTGGGCAAGTGCCCTTTCCTCCTAACCCCCATGCCAGTTACTGTGAGAACGCTGAAGACACAGGGAAAGAATTTGTTACACAGAAGGGATCACTTCTCAGTTACTGCACTGCTCCAGGCTTAGCGAGTTTATTCCTTATGAAATAGGAGCAAAACAAAAAGTGAAAGTCACCACCATGAGCATTTCTTTGTTTTCCTTTGTTTCTCCTTTCCAAGAACCTGCTCACTCTCTTGCTCTTTCCACCAGTTGTGCCCCCCCCCTCCCCCCCCCCAGCCTCGTCAGAGTCTGTCAAGCTTTTCCACTCAGAGGAATGGCAGACACTTGACTTTGATGATGAACATCAGGTTTATAAGTTTAATAGCACTAGCACCTACTTAACTGACAATAGTTGAACCTACTCAGCTATAGATGGAGAGAGGTTCTGGTATCCTACTTTACATACTTTCATTTTCCCTTTTTAGCAGCTGTAAGGTTCTAACAGGCATTTTTAGAGCTTGTCAATGAGAGAACGGGGCGGGGAAGAGGCCTATAAACAGGTCAGCAGTTCAAAACTCAAGTTATCTGCATGTTTTGCTTTAGGATGCAGCCTGCCATTGTTTCTAAAGTGGTCTGGTTCTTCCTCTAGAGAAAACAGGATATGTAAAGGCAGGAAATCACAACTCATATGAGAATGAAGACAACTATTTTGAGGATGCAAAACGCACAGAATGCTGATGCATTTTTATTACTGAAGCTTTAATTAAAACTATACCTCTCATATCACATGGCTGAAGAATTACCTGTTGGCTTTTCATCCTCAGAAACAGTCTCTCTTTAGCAGCTTAACTGCAAACAAAAAATGGACATTGGACTTTCAAGCAATTTTTGTCCTAACTTGACAATATAAATGCTAACACAAAATATACCTTTCCACTAACAGATCTTTGAAGCTTACATGTGATTAATGCTGCTACATTCCATGTTAGTGTTGTCAAGCTCCTTCTGCACAGATCCTGACAAAAAATGAGATTTTAAAAGTGCGTATTATTTATTCTGAAAGAAAAGGGCCTTTGTGAGTGACAAGATGAGGTCTTTGCCCAGGAGCTGGTTTTGATAGCAGAAATCAGAGTGTCCTTCTCACTTTTTGTTCCACACTCATTAGCGCTGTCAGAAATAGTTGTAGGTGAGAAGCCATATTATTCTGCTCCTCCTCCTTTGGGATGACAGCGAGTCTTAACATTGACTGACATGATCCATCTTCAAAGCCTATTACAGTCTCTTGTGCTTTATAAAAATGCCTTTTTTTTTTTTTACAGCTTTATCATCTCCACTGCACTGTAATCTTATTCATGTCTCCTCCACAATTCACCACTTTCTGGCATATTTTGTCCATATAAAAGGGAAAAAATTCATTGTTAAATCTATAAAATATTTGTTTGTTTATAGTTACCTTGAACAGACTTTCCTATCTATATTGGATCTGGCTGGAATAGAGTTAACTTTCTTCATAGCAGCCCATATGATGCCATGTTTAGGGTCTGTGGCTAAAACAGTGGTGATAACACAAGTGCTGTGGCTATTGCGGAGCAGTGCTTGCACAGCACCATGGCTTTTTCTTTTCCCCCACAGTCCCCCCTGTAGGGAATCCTGTTCGGAAGATCTCACGTTGTACGGTGAGCTTAGACACACCCCTATGGCTTGCACAGAGCCCCACAGTGGCCACACCCCATAAAGGGAGTATATAAACCTGTGACGCAGTTTAATAAACGCCATTTTGTTCATCCATCATATTGATGTCGTGATCACTTGGCCCCGAGGTGAGAGTCCTCAGGGGTGAGGTGTTTGTCCTCGGACTCCAGGACCAGTAGTTGAAGTCCCCCGCTGCAGCTCCAAGAACACAGAAAGCAACACCCCCCTCCCAGCAAGTGGGCTGGGGCAAGAAATGGTGGGAGAGGTCACAGCCAGGACAACATTTGATTCAGAAAGAGAAAGTTTGCCTTGTAATCGCAAAGCCAAGACTAGTCCAAAGTCAGTCATCCTTTTGTCAGGTTCTTGACAACAAAAGCAAGGTCATTTAGAAGGAAAAAAAGTCATTCCAATCTTATCTGCACAATCCCAAATACAATTAGAAACTGTATTTAAAACTGCATCAAGACCAATGGCAAAGCTCATAACAGTATACAAAAGCAAGTTCACAGCCATCTGGCCTGAAATGTAGTTTGATAGGTTCTTGGGGATGAGTTAAGAAGAGAACTCCCTAGATACTACAGCATTGATCCGTTAAGCTCTAAACCAGCTTCCAATTCAATTTTTGAAAAATTACATAAGTCCACACAATATATACATTCATTCAATTAATTCAATCAAGCAAACTCATTCTGCCCCCAGTTCACATGTTTTTCTTCAGGATATCAAGCAATCTGCAATAATTTGTCCAAGAAAATTATTTGTTCAACTTGACTTAAAAAAATCTCTCCCTCCTACTCATTTGGGCTTTCTGACATCTGACTGCTGCCAGATGTTACAGGTAGAGGCAGACAGAACACACCATCTGCACTACAGAATGTCTCGGGCATATCCTAACAGGCTGTTGGCTTCATCTGAACATTAATGGCTGATGGCAGCACAGCAGGTGCGGTGGAGGACCAGTGGGAACTGTGTTGAGAAGCCCAGAACGGGCTCAGTACTTAAGTGCCAGAAGAAAGTTGGGAGCTATAAAAAAAAGGCTATGCAGTACAGATTGAAAGACATTGAGAATACTGTTTCAATCATGACTTTCATTTCCAAGTAATACTACATGGTGTTATATTTTAAAAAAGAAAGTCTTAGCCTATTGTATTTCACAAAAACAGGGAATCAGAAACATAATTACTGAGATATTTATAAACTGAAGTGCATTTTAATAGCTTGCTTGACATGCTGCAAAGAGGTCCAGCGGTATACATTTCAACTGCATCAATTGTCAGAAAACAAGAAACAAAAGTGACTTGTACAAATACAGACTTATTCCTTGGTTTTTAAAATACAAAGCTATCTTAAAGGACATTCGTTATGCTACTGTGCTATTTCTAAGCAAACAGTTCATGTATAAGTGCACAGGATCATACCCCCACATTCTTTCAAAACCAAAACCTAAGGTTTTTTTGTTTTGATTTTGGAGTTTTGTTGTTTGCTTTTTTAATCACAGTGCATCAAAAACTTTCTTCTGTGAGGTTGTATCTGAAGTTGATAAGCATAGGAAGAGAAACTCACTTTATTATCGATGTATCAAAGTTATTTTCTGTTATTACTAACCTTCAATCCCTCTGTAACTAACACCATTTGTTACTTTGTTTTGCAAGAATTTCTCTCCCCCTCAGGGTTTGCACTGAATTATTCCACCACAAGATGTTAGAGAAAGTTAAAAACTTCACTTACTCTCAGCAATCATCAAATGTATTCCATAGCTCTCAGGAGAAATACATAGCTGAAGGAGACTTTGCTCCAAGACTTTTCTAGTGGAGGAAGTCCAATACATATAACAGATCACATCTGAACTTTGCTGACATATCACTGAAGCTTTTTCATGATACCCTGACAGTGTACTGTACCCACTGTGAACAAAATGTCTTTAGAGAATGAATAAACAAAACTAATCCCACTTCTTATTCTGTTAAATGCTCAAGTCAGCTCATGGTCTCTGTTAATGTGGAAAAACACCAATTCAATATGTAATGCTTACATTTCTTTACCAGCAACTGAACCAAAACCTACTTGTTTCACGCAAACAAAACTGTTTGGTTTTAAATATCACTGTAAACTCATTTTCTTAAAAGGCTGAAGGTGCCATATCTCCCTATGTGGTCTCTGACCTTACCAGTTACCTGGCACAGCTATAAGGCATTGAGTTCACAGCAGAGACCATAATTCTAAAGGTCTTTGTATGCCTACAAATCTTAAACAAAGAATGGGAAAGAAGTAGGTATAAAAAAGTCTAGACACAAATCTGATGAACAGTCATGTGCCTGATGATTTTTGCTCATTAAAAATTTAATGACTCTCTACCATTGCCTCTCAGTTCCTAAATTAAGTTCAAGTCTCTCAGCACACCAATAAATTCTAATTCAGGTTACAAACTTTGTGCCACTGCTGCTTTAGTCACAGGTCTCCTGTAAGAGAGGCCACTGCGCAAAGCTCCTGTGACACAGAGCACCCGCCGCCCTCCTGCCACTGCACAGGGCCAGGGTCAGCAGCTGGCAACAGATTCCATTACTGCACGGGCTGTTTGTGGGATCTTTCTTGATGAACAGCTACACGTACACACGCACTTCAACCGTTACCACAAGCAATTTCAGACCAATCACTGAGATAGGTCACTGGCGTAATAATAAAATTACCTGTTTTGCTTTGGTTTGCTGAAGCGAAGGTGAAGGTTGCACTGCGCTCCATCTATTCTGCTTTGCCCAATGGCTTTGTCAGCCAGCACAGTATCAAAACACAGGAGCACTCTTATTTCTGTAAGTCAAACCCAGAAGTTCAGACAGGGGGGAAACATATACTAGAATTTTATCACAATAGCTAAAGGATTTTGATGCCTTTGCTTGCTTCCCCCATTTAGGATTTAGTTTATTAAGCCTTGATCAATACCTTAAATTACATTCTGTACTCCCTTGCATCTGGCAAATGCAAATAAGGACTTTCATTAAATAAAAAAAGTAGGATTTATTTCCCAGTTACGGAACATCCTAGGTGTTCTCCAACTGGAACAAACTAAGCAAACTTTTGACTTCTGTTTGTCTTAGCTTTTTGGGGTTGGTTGGGTTTTTTTTGGTTTTTGTTTTTTTTTTAAGTTAAACACCTTAATGTTTTCAACTACTTAAAAATATTTTAACTCATTAGTCTAGAGCTTTGGCTGCCTGTATGCCTATGCTTTCCCTGGCATTTAATTGCATAACACACAAATTGAGAGGACAAACTGCTAACTCTTTAATTCACGCAATTAGCTTTACTCACACCAATAGCTCCATTAGAGTCAAAGGAAGCATTTCTTTGAGGGAAGTTCATGGGTTTTTCTTGTTTACTTTTCTTTTAGGCAGATAAGGGTGAAACAATGGAGTAAGTTCATTAACTTCAAAATAGCTCCATAGGGTTTCAGTGGTATGAAGTTGATCCATTGTTTAACATTACATTTTCTGATGCTTTCCTTTAGTATCCTTTGGATAATTAAAACCCTTGAAAGCCTGTTCCGTTTAAACAGCTAACTTTCATACCATTAGTTGCTTCAGCAGCTGAAAGGGCATACATAGTATGAGCTGTGGATAGTTTTGAAAAAACTGTTAATTTCTTTACGTTGCATGACACCCACAAACCCTGTCAACAGAGATCTTTACAGCCTATATTACTGGAAGGTAGCTTCTGTAAAGCGTGCATACAGTATTAATAGTAGTTTTGAGTTCAGCAGCAAAATACCACTGCTATTAATCATAATCTGATACTAAATTAAGGGATATTAAGCTCTTAAAAATTTAAAATTTTTATGTTAACCACATTTGCTCCATTTCTTCCCACATGCTCAAGTTACAGGATACTTTTAATTTTGTGGGACAGGTAATGTTTTTCCTCAGACTGAATCCTTATTGAGGCAGGTATTAGTTATCATCTTAAGAAGAGAAAGCTTGGGCCCAAACGCACAAAGGCAGAACAGGAATTGATTCCTACCAATGAACAGTGTCAAACAGGAGTTGTATTATTCCTTCTTCCTTCCCTAGAAACTCTTACAGTCTATATATCATCATTAGTGGAGTATAAAAAAAGGGTACCAAAATATCATCCCACACTTTCTTTAATCATATAAAAAAGTCATCACATAAGCATTATTCATTCAAAAACTGTCTCATTTTCAACAGCCTGGAGCTAAAGGGAGATACAGATGGGAGGAAGTTAACAGAACAATCTACAGAGGAACATATGCAAAGCACTATTTCAAAGGAAATAAAGGGTAGAGGAAGAATATGCTGCACTTGCTCCACTGCTAAATATAGGCTGGAAGATAGCCACTTATATGTATTTATTACTACTTATATGCACATATATGCCAATTACTTCTGTAAATTTGTTTCCAAATCAAGGAGCTTTGTAGGACCATAATCCCACTTAAAGTGTGAGAAGGTTAAAGTTAGTTTCCAGTATTGCATTTTCCTTCCTCTAATGATTTATTTAAACAGTCCCAGTTACTGAATCTTTTTCTGCATGTTAGAAACATTCTTTAACATGATTTGGTTTATGACTTTATGAACTGCTGCAACATCTTTGAATATTTAGCCAGTAGCAAAGATGTGGCTTTTGAAAACAGAGCTACGTGACATCTCCATCGTAAAAGTATAATACGTTAATCTTGTCATCCTTTCAGGTTCAATGTGCCCAAACATAGCCTGGAATGAACCTAAACAGAAGAATTCAGTGTTCAAAAGCAATATTTCTGAGTAAAATATTCCATATGTAACATACATTTCACTATTAAAACTGAGAGATCAATCTCCTGCTGCTGGCAGAGAAGTGACTATTACAAAAACGTTTAAGATCCATGCCAACAGCTTATTGCAAGCTCTGCTGTGTTGTTAGCTCAGAGCTCAGCATCCCGTATTATCTTTCATATCAGAAGTGACATGGTTGAAATAAAATTCTGACACTTGAGAGCCACGTCAATCCTCAAACCAGGAGTCCATACAGACAGGATAATCTACAATTATGTAACCAATGTAAAAATTTAGCCCCGTTTTAGAGACAGGATACTGGTCTGACTGGGAAGAGCAATGTTTCAGGAAGTATAATTACTTATCCTAAAAGAGAAAAATTAGAAGACCCCTATTAGTGATGAATGCTTCACAGCATAATGGACACTGGTTAAGCACAAGCATAAACACATCTGACAGCATAAAGATCAATTCTGCTATATATTAAGTTATAAAGGTTTTCTGAACACAAAATTAAACAAGAGTAATGCTTGTACAAATGCAGTTGCAGTTGAGCTAAATTCTGACTTTTACTCATACTACCTGGTAGAACCCGATGAATATTTCAAGTTTATGGAGGAAAATCAACAAGTCCGGCTTTTTACTTACATAACATTTTGGCATTGCTTTTTCAGGATGTGAAAGAATGATTCTCTTGTCACATCAACACCACCTGTTCCACCCATAGCAAAAATACTTAAATTTTAGTTTGCATGAGCATGCATGCACTGGTGTCTTGTTTACAACACTGGATAGGAAACAAACCTCTTGTCATATAAAACTGTTTCTTCTTCCACATTAGCCTGAAACAACAGAATGATCTCTTAACCACAGAAGCAGTCTCCTCCCGTCTCCAACACTACAGACAGTTTCCTGAAAAGCCAAGACCCAAAAAGCCAAGCTGTGATCCCTCTGGAAGCTCCAGAACTCTGGTCCAAATCAGACACCAACTCATCAGTGGTCATTCTTCTTGGGTTTTGACCTCAAACTGCTGGCTGCTAGCAGAAAGCTCTCTCAAGTAACATTTCACTGACACTAACTGAATCAGATAGACTACAGCACATGCTGTGAAATAATAGTAAAGCAAACTTAAATATCCAGAATTACTCATATAGGAGGAAAACTAAGGCTCTGCTCTGACTTTTTGACTACTATACTGCATATCATAGCAGGGCTACTGGCATTAAAGGCCAAGAGCTAACTGATAATATCTAAAGCCTATAATGGCTTTTGCTGTGCTCAAAACAGTTAAGTGCTAGCAGTGTTGAGTGATCCCATAGCAAAAGGCTTCCTCACATTGTTTTCTTCTTTTCTTGACCCTATAAATTAGTTGTGGTACCACTTTTCTAATACCACTCCGGTCTTACTTCACGGTACATTAAGAAAACCCTCTCAAGCCAAACTATTTCACAAATGTATCTTTTAAGTATCACTGGGGCACTGGATGATTTCAAATATACGAGTACACTTGAAAAGTTCATATTATGAAACAGACATCCTACACTCTGTTTGCAGCTGGGATAGAGTTAATTTTCTTCATAGTAGCTACTATGGGCCTGTGGCTCGGATTTGTGTTGAGAACAGTGTTGATGACACAGGGATGTTTTCATTACTGCTGAGCAGTGCTCACACAGAGCCAAGGCCCTTTCTGCTCCTCACCCCACCAGTGAGGTGCCTGGGGGTGCACAAGGAGCTGGGAGGGGACACAGCCAGGACAGCTGACCCCAGCCGACCAAAGGGATATCCCACACCATATGGAGTCATGCTCAGTGTATAAAGCTGGGGGAAGAAGGAAGAAGGGGATGTTGAGAGTGATGGTGTACGTCTTCTCAAGTAACCATTAGGAGCCCTACTTTCCTGGGGATGGCTGAACACCTGCCTGCCATGGGCAGTGGGGAATGAATCCCTTGATCTGCTTTGCTTGTGTGCGCGGCTTTTGCTTTACCTATTAAACTGCCTTTATCTCAACCCACCATTTTTCTCACTTTTACCCTTCCAATTCTCTCCCCCATCCCACCAGGGAGAAGTGAGCAAGCAGCTGCGTGGGGTTTAGTCACCAGCCAGGGTTACACCACAACACACTTATTTTTCATGCCATCGTAACTAGAGACCCCCTCAGCTGCACCGACAAGGCTGTAACTGAATGGCATGTGTCAGTGGCAAGCAAAGGAAGCTGGGCACAGTCTGCCTGAGCTGCACCCCAGATTATGCCAGCTTGAAAAAAAAAAATAAAATCAGAAAGCTGCTGCCTCCTCTGGTAGCATTTGAGTTTTAAGATTACATTTTGCTGCTAAGCTCCCCTTGACAGACCAGGGCAGCTGTAGAATATAGAGTGCCTTCAAGGCAGAATTCTCTCTCAAAAACATAAGATCCTTTATATCCTTTACTGCTTTTGCCAATGCACAATATGGCAACTTGAAGTGTATTACCCATTGGAATATTACACCACTGAGCAGCACAAGATAGCATTCCTTTGCAGTGGCACTAAAATAAATTTGCTGAAGAAGGAAATAGGCAGTAGGAGATGAAATGCACGCTCCAGTTTCCAAGGAAAGCATGTTAATGCCTAATACATGGGGGGAGGGATAGTAACAAAAAAATAAGAAAAAATGTATCCGTTATAAAAATGTCGCTTAAGTGCTGCCAGGGGAAGATCAGCAGGACCTATAGTGATCTGCTGAGTAAATGCCGGTCATGCAAGCTAAAACTGCCCAAGAGCAGCTTTCAGTGACATATCCAATTTCAGCGTTTACAATGCATGAACTATTAAACTCAACCAATATGACTCTTTATGGCAGCCTTTTTCAGAGCTATATGCTGACTAACACTTTAATACAGAGGAGCATTTTGTTTGCTTTTCAGAACATATTTCTCAAGGAAAAGTGCTAGCTTGTAGCACAGACTGATTGAGATCCTGATGACAGCAAGAAAATATCCCAAAACAAACTCTGTTCATATCAAGACTCCTATTCACCAGCTATCCATACATCAACATGACTCCTCTTTTGTGGTTTTTCCTTTAAGAAACAAAGACATAGCAGGTATAATTTAAAACTAGCAAATTAAGTTTGGCAGGCATTCTGGTCTCAAACAAATTAAGAGTGTCATTAATAACAGGCCAAGATTAAGGTTAAATATTTGTTCAAATATTTAATTCTATTTTTTATGTATACTGCTAACAACATAATGGTGTCGTCGTTTAAATATACACCTTAGACTGTGACAAACCTGTACCATGACAAGAGCCAGCCAAAAGTACTGCTCAAATAAATGAGATCTTGACCATATCTGCCTGGCTCCAAGTAACTAGATTAACCCATTATCAGCTGGAAAAGCAAAGGAGGAATGGACAACTTTGGTAGTAACTGCTGCAAACTTTACATTCCTGTAACACGCCTGGGATGGGAATCCAAAAGGGACTGGAAACCCCAGAACAACCACTAACTTGCCTTACATAGAGAGATTAGCCTGGGGGCTATGCAGTCAAAGGCCACTGGCAGCTTACGCCAGCAATGTAACCTAGAAAGCTGTAAGTAGTTAAAGCAACAGCTCCTCCTGGGGTAATGCCACAGACTGACTTCTGATGCCCTGTAGAGAGCAGGGCCCTAGGTGGGCACACTGGGGCACAGCCACCAGCCAGGGCTGTCAAAGCAAGTGTTCTGTTCCCCTGGGTCTGCGGTGTTAGCCTGAATGGACTGGAGAGAAATCACTGTCCAACCACTGTACCTCTCCCACTCAGTAAGTATTTGTCACATTACACAGTCACCAAGTGGCGCAGTTCTGCTCTCCCAGCCTCCCAACTCAATCCCCGTAACAAGCGATCTTCTGAAAGCTATTATAAGTTACTTTTAAGCATCATTTTGTCCTTAACTTCTCACTAGCAACCTAGATTTAGATGGTGGATAGGAAAGAAATTGGAAGTGAGAGCCAAGAGCAGCAACAAAATCTGTTATTTTGGGTTAGTTCTTTGGGATCTTTCTACGGAATTTGATGTGTTAGTAAGAACCACAAGACAGTATTACAAACCCTAGATTCTAAATTGCACATTGTCATGTCTGTGGCCCACCAGCATTTACCACCCTTGTCAGCCATATAGGTTGAATCCAATGGCAGAAGTACAACAGATTTTCAACAAGGTCTGTATTTCACTCTTAGAGGACATGCACTGCCCGATTGTAAACAAAGAAGTGTCGAAGAGTAATTAGTTCAAGATTTGATTGGTTAATACTTGAAGTGTGGTTTCAGAGGGTTGATTTGGTTTAAGTTTGGTTTCTGAGTGACAGAGGTTGATCACTCACTTTTTTTTGACAGAATTGTTCTCAACTGTATCAGTACCTTACCTAGATCACTGGTCAATTCCACCTGCATTCATGACACTTTAGGGATCCAGCTGTGGAAAAGCAGGCTTGTGGCAGGACTTCGTGGGAAAGAGTTCCTTCCAGACTTTAACGAAGTTCCTAATATTCTAATTATCCAAAGTTCTATTTCTGCATTGGATATAGATAAGTCCAAACATGGACTGGAAAGGTCAGTATCATTGGATCTGCTCAGCTGTGCTGCAGCGGACTCAGAAATCCCCATAAAAGTCACAGTTATCCAAGTCTCTCACAAACAGCACATTACTCAAACTGAACCTCTATTTGGCACTTTGTACAAAGACATGGTTAGCAAAACAGGATTTTTTTTTAATGGACTGTTCAGTGACTCGTGTCAGGCTAAATCAGGTTTTAATTTTAAGGAGAAGAACTAACTGCCACAAGATAAGAATCAGGAACAGCCACCAGGATCAGTACTAACCGGCCTCTCTCCACAGCACTGCCCTTCAGGCTAACCCAGTGCTGCACCTCTTGCTAACCTTTGCTTCAGGAAATTCAACAATTCTCCTACAGAATTACTTATTGTGAGACAAAATATTTTCCCCAAGGATCTAGCACTGTATTATTTTGTACTTGTCAATACTGAAAAAAAAAATATCTCTCTTTATTATCTACTAACCTAAATAAGACATCACTGTGCAGGGAATGCCCCAGGTCCTTTCAACATAGATTTGGTCCATTCCCCACTTCTGTTCCCCTTCCCCAGCAGGAACTGGTAATTATCAACAACACATTTATTCTCACTTCACAGTATGTGTCCTGCTGAACAGAAAGATGTTGAGCAGTATTACTTTACCAACACACCTGCTATGACATTAAGACTGACAGAAGTCCAACAGCTGTACTCCATCATTATCTAATCTAGCAGATTTTTCTTTTTCTGCTTCTACCTATCTTACTATGGTAACCTTTAGTTTAAGTACTTTAGAAATGATTCCCCTCCCCCCCCATTTATAAAGATCTATGTAATCATGTGTTTACTGTCATTGTCCTTTGACTTAATCAAATAAATACTCAACTGAATTCTATTATTTAGGATGAGGAAACTACAGTTACTTTCCAAATCCTCAGACTCCTACAGAAGGATAAATTCAGATGAGCTCTATGAAATACAAATAGCAACCTTCAGCCTTCCTCATGAGAACAGATTAGAATTGAACATTCAACCCATGGCCAAAAGAACAGCAAGAAAAAAAGCAGCAACAGCTTATGAAGATTCCTTGTGCACATGTGAAGACCTTTTCCTTCAGATGGGTCAGTCTCCAGCCAAGCTAGATCAAGCACTTACATAGCAGCGGAAGGACCTCCAAAGCTGAGAGGGGCAGAACCGAGTGCTTCAATGCAAGCAAATGTTACTGAAACTTCAAGAGAAATCTGAGCCCAGTCTCTAAAAAAAGAGCTTACACAACACAGCTGGATTCCTTCTTCACCCTGGCAACATTGCATGTTCCCTCCAATTCTACAAGCATACAAAAGACTAGAAAGGACATCAAACACTAGCCAGTCTGTCCTCCCCTATCTCAAGACAGCGTTAGCAACACTTAGATGAAGTGAGTAAGAGACAAGGATTATAATCCATCAAAGAAACAGTTCAATGCTGTAAACACTGAGCAACACCAGCGCTTACTTGACAGGGTATTTCAGTACATGCTGCACCCAGGGTAACAACATTGATACATACCCACCATATTTAAACTAGCCGTTCCCAGAACCTGCAATTACACTGTCCTTCCCTTGAGCAAAACATACAGGAGATCACTAAAACGGAAATGGAAAGTCTGGAGAAACTGAGTCAGGCAAGTAACAGCCCAATATAATATCATTCAAATGTTGCTGATATTATTAGTACAGTACATGAGACTGACATTGCTCAGTTTTTACTTTTTTTCCATTCTCTGAAAGCCCCTACCCAAACACAGCATCTAGAACATGGCAAAACACATCAGCAATATGCACACACTCTTCTCTTCCACCCCAGCCTGTTAGGAGTTCAAGTTGCGCCCAGTTTAAAAAAACAAGTAGTTGTACAGGCTCCATATGATCCTTTTGCAAGTGTTTGGCACACCAAGATCTTCACTCCTTAGAACTTCCAGAAAGCATTACCAGTCAGCAAACCTGCTGACACAGCATAAAGTGACATCAGTTCATATACAGTAATTTTCAATCTCTTCAAGAGACTTGTATGACTAACTAGAATGCTCTAGCACTTTTGGCATTTGTCTGCACAGACTGAAATATTCATGCAGATGGTCTTCACAAAAAACAAGCACATTGAAGCATCTCAGAGATACTTGGACATCGATGTATTGATCAGTCAACATGTGAAGTTAACTAATGCCAAGGTGATAAAATAATGTCACTTCATCTAATGGCACAGATGGAGATTCATACCATCACTGCTTTAGGGGGGTGTGTAGTCACCCTAACGCAAGAACAAACAAATTGTTCAGATCCTGTAATGACTCTCCCTCAGCGTGGCAACGCCTAACACTCCATTTTCTTCACGGGTACACCACGATAATCACATCTTGTATGGAACTGCTGCTGATGTTGTTAACGAGGATGCCTGTACTTAGCTTACAACTTATAGATTCAGAGCAAAAAGTTGAAAACAGCTCCCACAAATGGAGAGCACAGAATTCACCCTGCATTTTTGTCATTAAATTCATGCAAATAGCTGACTGTATTAAAAACAGAAGAGCTTAGGGATAGTAAAATATTTGCTTTTTTTTCCAAGTAGATTCCATATTAAAAATCACTGTGTTCTTACACTAAGGTTTTCTCTACAGTTTGACTGCATGGGCTTACAAAAACCAAACAAGGTCTGTGCTTAGTGCATTTACCATTGGAGAACACTTAGCATTGGAGCTCAACCAAAAGAGTCAAATTTTACGCACTTCTGAAAGGAGTTACTAGTTTCCCCTATTGACCTGTCCTCTGATTTGTACAACGAAGCAACGGGATACCTCCTCTGTCCTACTGAGAAATACTGTCTCTGATCACACTGCTTGTGAAATATGAGAAAGCAGATTTCAGTGCAACTGCATTTATCGTGTTCTGCATAAACTCAGAAGACCCTAGAGCTGATAGTAATTGCAGAAGGAGAGGAAGAGTTAGGTTTTTCCCCTGCTTTTTAATAATAATAATGTGTTAGGGCTTTAGGAATGCCATTCCCAGGGGACCTAACTATGCTTTCTTCGTTTACTTCAAATATATGTTGTCATTTAGGACAGCTACAGGATATTCCTACCAAATGAAAAACCCTCAATGCATATGAAAGGTAAACTTTGTATTTAATTCATAGCAAGCAATGAGAACTAGCATGAAATGTTTTTAACCAAAATTAAGTACTTCGTAAGAGGTAGAACATGCATAAAGAGATGATTCATGAAAACCGAGTATCAGCCATACAAGACTTAGGAGCTCTAAAGAATCATGGGTTTGAAAACTCAACTCAGCAATAAATTCAATTAAAAAGCCAATCTATGAATAGAAGAAAATTTCCTTGTCCTCACAAAAACACATACTTCTCAAAATACTTCCAATAGACATATCCTTCCTTTAAAATATTTATCCATGTCTAAACATCTGTAGTAAGCCAGAATTGCATTGCTTCTCAGGGCTGCTCTGCAAAGTATTTAGCAGATTTTGGCAGAAGTTCTCTTTGCATATACTCACTTGTCTTCAATTCAAAAAGCACACATGCATTTCATGTAAGAATTCCCCTAGAACAGTCTCTGCCAGCCTGGATCCAGCCCTGCTGATTCAGCAACATGATGATTTCATGCCAAAGGCTAAAACAATTAGATACGAACTTGATGAAATAGCAGCACTTTCTATTTACTAAATGATGTTGAAGTGTTTTCATATCTTTGTGTGTTTGTAGCTGCAAGTGCCCTATGCTTTAGCCCTAACGTTCGCCTCTGCCACTG
This sequence comes from Psophia crepitans, assembly GCA_013399095.1. Taxonomy (NCBI): domain Eukaryota; kingdom Metazoa; phylum Chordata; class Aves; order Gruiformes; family Psophiidae; genus Psophia; species Psophia crepitans. Next base: position 2,288,247 of record VWZZ01000032.1, read on the forward strand.
ACTTGTAACCATGAACACGAGGAACAGATTATAACCTTGATAGTCTGATTATCTCTGTTGTCACATTTCTCTGTGGTACTGTGTAATTGTTCCACCGACAAGTACCAGTGATATCTTAATGTTGACGACAGGATGCATTTCAGCTAAATTGCCTAAACATTAGTTGTTCCACAGAGAGGGAAGAGAGGTCCCAAGGGTCAGAACATAAGGAAGATAATTTATCAGACACTTGCCAGCACGAGGCAATAGGCAATAAAGGAACATCATGCGTGCAGACCATATACAATGGTCATTATTTTCACTACCATGAGTTAGTTGAATTTCATCAATACAAGTAGAAGTTCTTTCCAACTTCAAGTACTGCTAAGAAACCTACTCGAATTTTTATTCATATAACATTCAGTGATGAAGGAAAAAATACACCACCTTGCAAAAAATTACAGCAGTGAAGAGAATCATCTCCTGATGACAGAAGGCAAAAGTGAGGCTGCTGTGTTTAGAGGTAGAGAGTGTCTTCACAAGGTCAGTTAGTTTCCATCTTAAACACATGGCAGGGATTTTAGCCTCCTGAAAGCCCAGGTGAGGGAGTTGGCTGTGCTCATCTCCAAAGAATTAAGCATGAGAAGTTAGGTCTCTGTTCAGACCCAAGATTTTGATTTTTACTTGCTAATCTTTTCCTCTCAGAGCATATGAAGTACTTCACTTCCTCAAAGCCATTAGCAAAGGAGGTTGCTGAGCAGACAAACACATGGAGCAGATGTAAGGCTGAGTACATACCATGGATCCTTCAGCTTTATCTTTGGAGATGACTTACTCATCATCCATTTCTGCTGTGGAAGCAGTAGATTTTATTTTATTTTCTAGTGAAATTGTAAGGATTTGGGTGGGGGTTTCTGGTGCATGAAATACAGACTTGAAAAGGGAAATATGAATACTGCTAAGGAACATTTCAACATCAACTAGCATCCAAGAAAATAAAAAGTTTTGGGAAATCAGTGAATTTAACATTTTCCCTTTTCTTGTCTGCCGATGTTGTAAAGAGGTGAGATACAGGAAGTGAAAACTGAGTAAAACAATTTATAATTAAATGAAATATGAAGACATAAATGAAAAGGCATATAAAGACATTCAGAATTATATTTTAATGATTATATCAACCATTTAAATATTTAGGAAATGATGTGTCTAGAGAAGAAAATGAAAAACTGCAGAAGTTATAGCTGGGGGGCAACCTTGTGGGACAAACTGGATATTATCACAGAGCTTCTTTAGAGGAACAGCTGTTACCTGCCCTTCAGTTAGAAAGCTAAAAGATATTCAGCAAAAGACAAAAGGTAGCAAAACAGTATTCAGTTTACTAGAATAAGAGAAATGGAAGTGTGACTGTTAGAGTAAGCTGGCAAACATCTGCTGTTGATATATGCTGACATCACACAAACCGTCACAGAAGAATTTGGAGATCCTTTCTTTGACTTCACTTTTATTTCAAATGGAAGAAGTTTCTTTGAGACGACTCCTCACCCATGAAAGTAGTAGATCAGGAAAAAGGAGGACAGGGAACTGCTAGACAGAGTCCAGCACAGAGCCACTAAGATGATCAAGGGAGTGGAACATCTCCCTTATGAGGAAAGGCTGAGGGAGCTGGGTCTCTTTAGCTTGGAGAAGAGAAGGCTGAGGGGTGACCTCATCAATGTTTATAAATATGTTAAGGGTGAGTGTCAGGAAGATTGAGCCAGGCTCTTCTCGGCCTCATTAAGTGATAGGACAAGGGGCAATGGGTCCAAGCTGGAGCATAGGAGATTCTGTGNAAAGACAGAAGCAAGCAGTTGAGCACTGGGTATAAAGGTAAGGGATGAGTATAGTTGTTAAGTTTTGATTAAGTATAAATTCAGTAAGAAAATACATTTTTCCTAAAAGCATTCCATGCTCTGGTCAGATAATGAGTGACAAGAGCATGGCATTTGTCAGTTTGAAATAATATATATTTGACATAATTGGCACTGTTGGTGAGGTAAGTAATATGAGCGTGTTGAGCTCCTTGATAATAGTAGCCAAAGAATTGAAGGAACAAAAGGAAATGAAGGAGTGGGACTGCTGCTTTGTGAAGTTCAACCTTAAAGAAAGTATAGCTTGACTTTGGATTGCTGATCACCCAGAAAAAGGAGACAAAGAAAAATACAGACCAAGATACTTTAAGTCTTGTAGGAGCAATCACCAAATCCCAAGTAGGAGATGATAAAAGTATTCCAAGGAAGCTGCCATATAAGATGAGATTACAAGGAAAACTTGTAGCTATACTAGAAAAATGTACTAGAAGGACAGGTTAAAAAAAACAGATTTTGGCATCACTCAGCCCACATTGTGTCTTTTAAAGATAGGTAATAAACATAAAACTGAGTCTCAAAGTCATAGCCAGCAGCTTTTCTAGTATTAGCAAGTGCTACATTGCAGTCCAGCAGACATAACCAGAGATCCCCAAGTGCTTCATCTCCATGTGTATTTGCATACACTCAGGAACACTGCAAGGAACATCACAAACCACGTGCACCTTCCACCAATACAGCTAGGCCTGGCAAGGTTTGTTTGGTACAGCTTCTGGGTTGTAGGCCCACACTCAGATGCGTTTCCTGTTCGCTCCCTATTTGAGGGCAGACCCCTAACGCTAAGCTATATGCTAGTTTAAACATTGCATGCTCCTTTTGTTGGGGCTGAGCCATACTGCAGAAAGAAACCGTATTGCAAGAGATTCACATTCAAGCAGAAGAAAAGCTAACCAAGAGGAAGTAGGATTCTCCAAGTCACTGAATGCTCAAGCCTCTTCCAAGGCCTAGTTTGTATTTAATGAGAATATGCATGTGAAATGAAAGTGAGTTTTCAAACAACAAAAAAACCCAGAGCATAAGTTTGCATATGAAAGATGATCTGATACTAAGGAAAAATAATTCATCTTCCCTACATTTCCATGAATGAAAAAAGTAGGGGTTTTCAGATCAGGTCAGCAGTAAGTTACTTATATAGCCAAGCTTATAAAGCAAGAGAAGGACAAAGATCTAACACTGGTAGGCAACCAGGACAAGCAAAACCAAATCCAAGTTCTTTTCTGAAGTCCTCCCAGCTCTCTTGCAGGTGTAGACATGTTCTGAAAAACAAGAAAAAAATCAGGATGCTTGAAAGAGAAAGAAGCTTCCAAGACTCAAAGAATTTTAGTAGAGAAGACTGCTAAAATCTCAAGCATCCAGTTGTACTGACACCAAAGGAAGAGAAACTGAAAGAAATTACCTATTTCCTAGCTTTTCCTACAAAATAATCTCTGTCCAAAGGCAGAGTGACAAACAGAGACATCACTTCAAGGAGACAGTCTTCCAATAACCTCAACCATCCCTATAATACAAGCTCATCTGAGCTTGGTTACTCTTTGGTCTCTTGGAAGAACCAAGCAGCACATCAGATGCTTCACTCCAGACCGTTTTGACTGACAGAAACGGGTCTTATTCAACTGTAACACTAAAATGCTGTTAAAACATTCAAGACAATCTTACATAAAGCACAAAACCACAGGAATTTATAGTACTGATTTATTTAAAAACACCCAAACAGCACTGTAAAATTTCTAACCTCTGCTGAACCAAGGCAACTTTCTCAAGTAGAATCACCTTGATCAACTACCGACACTGAGGAGTTGCACTTTGACACAGTTGTATTGGCTAGAGATTTGTAGAGAGAACCTTGGGATTGACTGCATTCAGTTCTCTGAGAGACTGAAGCAAACAAGTAAAATATGCTATTTCTGAAGTACTACCATTTTTCAGAAACAGATTCCTACACTTCTGGAGCTTACATATCTCTGTCTAATGCCCCTGCTGCTTCTGCGCTTCAATATTTTCCTTACAGCCACTAATTAGCACACCAAAGCCTAGCAAAATTGACAGGTAAATTATCCTTTAAGAGCATTAAAAACATTTTACAGATAAACAATTATATTAAAATATGTTAAAGCAATGATTTTTCTGTACTAGGTCATGAAAAATATTTCTAAAAATCTACATTGCAAATTTGCCTTTCACCTTAAGTTATCATTTGTAATATTTTCACACAATGTCTCTTCTAGAGTAAGCTTCCTTGCCTCCCTCTTCATACCCTGCCCTTTTAAAACCAGCAGGACCAAAAATACCAGTCACTGCCCATACCTGGCAGCAACAGCTGAACGTTTTTCAGCTTCTCTTTGGTGATTATTCATTCCTTTCTCACCCAGCACTGAAGGCAAATCTGCACTTGGGTGCCAAGATCCTTCTTTATAGAGTTAGGCTGTAACCCAGGTAAATACTCAATTGGATTTGTGCTAAAGGTTTACATGCAGAGCATGTATCTACCTAACTCTGCCTTGAATCCAAGGTAAAAATAATAAAAGCGTAGTTTTATGTTGTTAGACTTTACATACTAACAATCATGATATTTCTACAGGAAGGTAGTAAAAGCGGTCCAGTTTTTCTTTTAAACCTTTAAAACATGATCACAGCCTGCACAGAGCTGTTTTCCACTACTAAACTATTTTAAGTACAGCATGTTGAAAAGCTAGTTTGGTTATTTCTGCATTGCTCTATACCTCAAAAAAGTGAATATGGCCAAGCTTTGCCAGGATCTAAACCAAGCATGTTGGTTAGAAAAATTACTAGATAAAGCTGCTGTTAAATTGAGAGAGCAGTTTCAAGTGCTTTTGACTACAGCTATGCTGAAAACTACATTTTCTGAAAAGAAATAGAAAACCAAGGTAAGTCCCACATATCACAGGCCCTTAAGATCCCTCAAAACAGGACAAAAAAGTCCTCTTGTGACTAAAAGCCAAAGGAACATCACTAAGAGTATCAGAGGCACTCTGTTATGCAGAGTGGGGACTGCTGGGACTGCTACATCAGGAGAGACAAAATTGTAATAAATATACATTTGCCCATTGAGGCACAATCGTGCACCCTTTTGGACAACCGGACGTCACAAAGCCTTTGCCAAGCACCTCTCAAGGGAATTCTATTAACAGTACATCTGCCCAAGATCACATCTTTCCAGTTGTACAGTGTGCTGCCTGTAATCTGTCCACAAAAAAAAACACACACAAAGAAGTCCGGAAAAACCCTGCAACATAGTAAGAGGTCTATTTGTTTTGTTACATCAAGTGGAAAGCAGTTTTAATTAAAAAGATTTGTTAAAATAGTGTAATGAAATAGAACAGTAACTGATACTGATAGTTAGACTGCTACATGCACACATACCTAACTATGAGCCAAGCCATATACAAAGGAGAAAATATCAAATTTAAATCTCAAACTCACCTCTTGAAACTTCTTCCCTTTCTAAATATTGTTCTGTGGAATAAAGAAAGATTTTCTAGTTTAACAGTCAAATCCCCCATCTGCAGTCAGAATGGTCTCACACTGAGAAGTGCTATAGGACGTGTCCAATAATGCTCCAGGAGGACTCCCAAACCGTTCTTGCCTCCCAACCCAGATGAATCTTGATTTCGTTTGGAGCACAACCGCTCCAGAGCACGAGCCTTGGAGTAGTCACAGGCAGAACTCTCCTGAGAGATGGCAGTTTGACTAGCCTCAGGTGAATAGCATGGAGCCCAGTTTTCCCCACAGCTCCTCTACGTGCCTTAACAAACCAGTAACCAGTAAGAAGGAACTGCTGCAGCCATGACTACGGACTGCTACAGCTACATTTTACAATACACAAAAAGCTATTGAAAATTTAATTCTTCCCCTTAAAGAATTTATTTGCATGGAAGAAATACTTCCCTATAGCTTCACTTACTGCCTTGCAATCTAGAGGACTCTGTCGCATTGCAACCGAGTGGCTGGCTTAAAGACCCTTCGCCAGGCCTCTCCACCAGCACTGAGATATTCAGGATCTCAGTTATTTAAACACAGGCTTTGCAATATATCTTGTCACAACACCTATGTCCCCTCTCTAGGTCTGACTCTTGACATTTACACTGAGTACCATCTTCTTTGTGAAAGAATTTAGTACATACAACGATTAATCATTTCTTCTGTTCTCAAATCCCTTTCTGTGATCCAACACATACAGCTGCTTTGCTGCGCTCATGTGAATATCTCAGAGTAACTAAAAACCTTCTAAAGTCTAGCTCATAAATACACCGGACATTTAACAAAAACCTGTTCTCATCTCCCCTCTTTCAGTCTCTTCCAGACAACTGCACTCACAAGGTATACACAGTATTGCTCTATATGCTGCCCCTGACACAATGGCAGCGTTTTGCAGTTCAACTGCAACAATTCCCGGTACATGGCATGCCTCTCAGAGTTGAAAGGCACATCACAAGCTAGTTCTTTGGCTGCAACATGCCTTAGCCTAGGTCTCTTACTACAAAAGACAAGAAAGAAACACCAAAAATAACCCAAAGCATGACATGACTTTCACTCCCCTGAGAGGCATGCCATACAGCACAAAGCCCTGCAGTCCTGCTCTGTGCAGAGGTATTTTCCATTGTGATGCTCTCGAAACAGTTGCCACTCTAAAACCTTGTTTGATTTCATCAAATATTATTAAAATTCCAACTGTAAATACAAAGTAATCAGTGCAAGCACTTACCTTGGTATAGTGGTAATTGAAGAATAAAGCATATAGGATTTGCCACTCAGATCTAAGCACAAAAGTATTTCCAGCATAACCAAACACCTTATACCAAACTGTATGCAGGATTAGGTTTAATCAACATTATGGTTTTGTCTTTCAGAGGCTGAAGTAGTCTCAGATGGGTAAGGTTAGGGCTCTGGAACATGCTTGACAAGGCTGAAGAAGATTTTGCAAGAAAGTCTACCTTTGGGCAAGTATTTATTCTACCTAACTGTCCCTTCCATCACCAGAAGACATAACTTCAGTCTAAGGGTCAGATCAGAAAGTGTCATAAAACAAGGTAACCTTAATTTGAAAATACCCATTTCATAAGCGATCCAGTGCCTGTTCCTTTCCATCTATAGTTTCAGAGAATTCAAAAAATAGCCAGTGTTGTTAATGCACAAGAAGTTCCCTTACTTGAAAGAGCTTGAGTTATGCTGTTGTAGAACTACAAAAGTACTTTAAAATAAATATTTAGAAAATTCTGTCTCTGAGGGAGGAACACTCCACCCAAACAAACTTTCTGGAAGACCGGAGTGTCCATACAGTTACTGCTCCATCTTTTAGCACTCCATATTCATGTTATATCAGAGATCAAACACGGACCACCTCCACAGTGGAAAGAACGAATAATTTGCATTTGTTCCTCAAACATCTCACTCACATCAGTATTTAGAAAGCCACAAAATAAAGTAGTTTCAAAATTAGTTGTTCGCAATACATTCAGAGTTTGTCTTTTCCACCTGCACATACAGAAGGTAGAGGGGAACGAAATTGTGATATCGGGTCCCAAAAACCTGGCTGCATCCAGTGCTCCTTCATGCTCAGGTGCAAGTTAAGATGAGACAAGAGTTTAGATGTAGTTAGGCCTTTCCCAACCCATGAGAACCCTGCCTCAGCTACTTGTTTATTTCTTTCAGCCCAATTCCTGTGCTAATGGATAATATGTTACAAGATTGTAACAACCAATACAAAAACAAACATGCAGCCTCCTAACTACTGACCCGGTCAGGAGGGCACTGCTGTAACCCACCAGCTGAGCTTTTCAGGAACAAAATACTGCACATGAGCTGCTGCTGCACCAAAAACGAGGGTTTAAATTCGGAACTCGAGGCCCTTCACTTGTACCTGCCCTGATACCTGCCTGGCACCACAACAAATACTCCCACAACAATGAAACAAGTCCCATGGGAGACAAACTTCTGGGAAAAACAAGAAGAGGAAAAAACCAAGCATTTCTCAAAGCTTTATTTTATCCAGTACTCATCTTTATTAATTGCTAGCTTACTTCTAAGGCTATAAATGTGTTGCACCTTCTATGTGCACAGTTCCTTATGTGTGCTTAGCATTACACTCCATTCCAGTATCAGGCCACTCATGAATTTGCAAGACAAGATCTTTCACATAGCTATTTATTGAACAATTCCCCTGAACTTTAGAGGACTAATTTCATTATTAATGTCATGTATACATAAACCTTACATTTTCAAATATTGTTATGTCTTTTCTCTATAATCCATATAAGCTTTTCTTTTTTAGTCTCCTCTTTTTGAGGCCGTTATATGAAAGTGGTTGGTACATCATTTAGTGGGACCTGAAAAGCTCTTTGGAAACCCAGATGGGCTTGCTCCAAATAATTCAGAAATTTTAGACATCTTGGTAGAAAAATAACTCTTGTATTTATTCATAAACAAACCCCTACCCACAGCCATCTCCTTTTTCCTCTCTGACTACATAAATGGAAGGGTGGTACAAGTCATCTCCATAGGTAATACACTGAGAAAACAGGCGAGATAAAAGCTTTGCCCACACACTTGTACTGCTCCAGTCACTGAATATTTCTGATCCCATCTCTAATCATGCTACAGTGAGCATAGAAAAACACACACACTGAGCTTTTCGCTTGGTTAATACAGGTTATGGTTTGGACTCTGCAAAATTGTTTGCTGTGGAAAATCAACTCAAAGTTTCAAAAAATCCTAAGATAGCTTTTAAACAGATGACATTAACACTTTCATGAGACTTGTGGCCATCTAATCATACAGAAGTTTAATATTAATGTCAAACAAGCATACTTCTACATGCAGCAGCACACAATCACTTAAAAACCCCAAGTGTTTGAGTTCTTGCCATGTAGGAGTGCTTTCTGTCCGGTTCCAAACCTCATTCATTCAAATATTTCTTCTTATAGAAGTTCACACAGCCACTCACAAGTTTGCTGATTATCACCCAAGTGATTATTTTATTCAGGCAAATTAACACTTTATGTGCTGAAGTGTTCAGAAGCCATCCCATAACATGACAGGGTGCTTACCAGCAAGCTCTGATAAATCTTACTCCAACAGTTTACAGTTGCCAAACCTGTATTCCCACATGCTCCCCCTATGGCCTACCAGAGAAGAGAACAACCACAACACTTCACTCCAGATTCCAGCTTCTTCTCATGAAACCAGCTTAATTGATAATTTAAGAGAAGACTCCATGCTTTGCAATGAAGCGCATACATTACACCTCTTCATTATGCCCTGGAGAGTAGCTCAACAAAAGGAATCAAGTGGGTAGGTGAATGTTAACCACTCCAGAAAGATTCTCCAGGGTTTACCAGTTAGCAGCCTAGTCAGAAGTGATTATTGTAGCCACAAGGAGAAATTATTGTGATTACTGGAGGATTTTAATAGTTAAGTTTGATTTTGCTTTAATTTAAAATAAACAGAACCAAGAATAGTTGTGCATGGAAAACAGCAAGCCACATGTCCAGAGATCTGAGTGCAGCCGGACTCCAAAAGCCAACTGTAAAGAAGACACAGGAAGGGCTTTGGCAAGAACACTGCTCAACCTGCTAAAATCATTTCCATTCTCAGCTTAAATAAGGAATGTTTTCTCTAACCTTTCCAGATCATGGCAAACCACAACAGGATTTGAGTGACTAAAAAAAGTATGGAAAGTTATGGTATCAATACCTGCTCATCCCTGGAGGAACCTGAAGTGCAAACCATCTCTTGTTTGACCCAAGTGTTTTATGCAGCCAACCTAATTCAGCTGCATACAGCTTTTGTTCCCCAAGGGTTCAAAATACCTGGGTCTTGCATTTGCCACAAGAATCTGCCTGGGAAAGATGGCATCCAAGCCCTCCTAGGTTTTATCTACAACAGAGCCAAGCCTGTGCAATCTGGTAGACTTACCCACTAGACACAGATACAGTCCAGCCACACTAGCACATGGGCCCTATGAATTCAGGTGCAGTATCATGCTATGGTGATATACCGTCTCTACTCTGATCACGCTCATGTCGCATTATACTTCACCTTTACTATAGAGATTAAATGGCTTGAGTCTCCTCAGGCTCTTCACTCCACTGAGCAAAGAACAACTAGATTTAGAGAACTAATAAAAGAATTTACTAGTGCTGTTCCACCAACCTGGAAATAGCTTTTATAAGTGACAAGTGAGATCAGCAAGGGGGAGTAAGAAGGGCAAAAACCTACTAATCTCAATTCAAATTCTTCTCAGAAAATTTTACCACCCTACCACTGAGTTATCAGTTTCAATGAACTGGAGGGAGACCCTTTGAAATCCTGCTACAAATTACTTCTGCCTGCTCATGAAATCATAGACAAAAAACAGGTATACCAGAGAGAAAAATACCATACGGACTATTCCTGTTGTCTTATAAAGTGATAGCTACAGAAGAAGCTAACAAGACCTTCACAAAAGACATTTGCAGCTTCTTCACGGACTGCCTGTTCCAAGACTAGAGTTAACCTTTCAGAAACATTGATACTGGTTGTGTTTGAGTGATACATAAAGTAGAACTTATGAGGAAATGTATCTGACCTGGGGTTTACTACCTCTGACTTTCACTGAATTTCTGCAAAAACATACTACATGTCTGTCTGGTTCAGGTTACGCTGCATCTGCATTCTTTCTTTCTATGAACTAAGGGAGTATTTGAAGACATGAGAAGTGTAATAGTAGGTTACTGGTAATTGTTCAAGGATATAAACTATGCAGCCATTGACAAAACTCAAGATGTAGGAATTAGTCCCCTGTGTGTCATCCCCCACTTTGGGTTTGGTCTTTTTTGGGTAAAATTTTAAAAGTTTTGAAGAATCGTAACGCCTTCAACTTCACAACTAAAACTGGTCTTGATTAATGTTTTTATAATTAACTACCAAATCACTCTTACCATTTCTAAATAATTTCTGCTAGCTCAAGAAGAGGTGCCCACCCACTGAGATGTAGTATCATACTGTTAAATACATCGGCTGCCTTTCCCATTTGACACCCTCACTTGAAGTACAAAGCAAGCTTCAAGTGTCAGAATCAGATTCCTGCAGACAGATCCTCTCATACGTACAGATCCAGCAACGGGGGCTGACAAAGTTATTTATGCACTCGCTATTCTATGGAGCTTTTTCCAGTCATCACTGGTGTGCACATCAGGACTTGGCAGGTTTTAGGCCTACAGCATCTTCAGGTAGCAAGAGCAGTCACAATTTGAAGCACAAAGTGTCTCTTACCGAGCCCCTATACAAGTGAGAATTTTAAATTAAGTTTTGCTCATGCAAATTGCTTACATCTTTCACAGATAGTATCTGACAATAAGCAAACACTGTAAGATATAATAGCATTGACTGAAGTACTTCACTTCATGGGGGACTTGATTCAGGAGCCAGCTAACACCTTAATGAAACAACTGCTGTCACAAGGCAGCTGATGATCTCTTCTGCAGTATTTCATGTATCTCTCAGTGCGCAGAAAAATGTTTGAGTCAAGCTTATCCTTGCAACTATCAAAACATTTAGGGAATCTTATTTTCCAAGCAGTTTAATAAACAATGATGCTTCTTTGTTAGAAATCACTTCAACTTAAATTCCACCTGCTGTTTTGCAAATAGTGACAATTCAATAGTTAAATTTAGTAATAGATTTGATGGCCTTTATTAAGAAATAATTTTGCTCAAACTAAGTTTCATGAAAACAACCATTACTTGCTCCTGCAAAGTCCAACATAATTAATGTAATTCTCACCAGATGTAATAGGAACAGTTTCAATTACCCTACTTTTCAATTATTCTCTGTAATATCTTTTCTTTTAGAAAGACTAGAGTGTCTTTTATTAATAAAAGTGTTAAACTGATGATTGGGGAAGTTAGAGGAGGACGGTAGGAACTATCTACACAGGAAAAAAATGTATCATGTATTATTTACCCTATCTCGCTTAAACTCCAAAGAGAAGGGAAAGACAGAATAAGTGACTTAATCTGAATTGGACACGCTGATGAGTTATAAGGATTAAGGTCAAAGGATAGATAAAGGGCATAAATCTGCTCAACGTTCATTAAGATGCAGATGTTTTATTTAAATACACTCCTAATTCAAACCAAAGTTAACAAAAAAACCAAACCTGTAAGACAAGCTCTGTCAGATTTCTACTAAAACAAGTTCTTTTTGAATCTTTGCATGTGACAAGCTTGTGGCACAAAACTAATTAGAGAAAGCTCCTTTTCAATGAGGTGCTTAAATCCCATTTTGAGGTACTATAGGTAGTGGGGGTGGAAAACATGGCATACAATTACAAGTACCATGTCAGTCCTGTACAGCTGAAATTCCCGTTGTTCAAAATTACTTCCTCGCCCGACATAACGTATGACCTCATTAGTAAGTCCCCACATCCCCAAATCTAGTTAAGGATCTGAGTACACTGCACCTGCACAACCTGTCCTGTCCTGAGACTGAAGGGCTTTCAGAACACAACAGTGACACAACAAACTCAACCACGTGTTACAACAGCATCCCAGTTGTGCCAAGAGGTCTTTTCGACCATCAGATATTAGAAGGCTTTTTAAACAAAATCTTAAAGAACAAAAGGTTTCTGCGCTTGCAGTTCTGCTAAAGTGCTGTACAGAGCTCTACAAGCCAAGAAGTACAGAGTATTTTATTCTATAAAAACTTTTCACATATTGACTTATGCAGGGTTTTAATATGCAAAGATCAGCATGCATTCCTTTAAGTTTGGGGGGTGTGTGTGTGTGTTCCTTTTATTTCACTTAATCTCCTACTTCAATGTTTTAGAATGCACCCCATTCATTTTCCTTGCCATCCCAGAAAAAGTCACCATCAGCTTCAAAACACTAAATACCTTTTTGTGCTAGACTTGACAGTTAAGGAAGTCAAGCTATTTTTGTGGACTAGACATAGCTGTTTAGAAATGTTTTATTTTTACTATGCCATCAAATACAGATAACAGAACTGAAAATTAAGAAAGCATAGACCTCTAAGAGTAAGAATTGGGCTAAAACTGTAAGAGAAATCACTTAAACAAGTTAACACTTAATATGTACGAATGACACCTCAAAAATATGCTATATATTCAAATGTCTGTTCATGTTTCCACTATAAATCCTGTTCTGTAGTAATTAAAGACTTAAAGTTTATTTCCATCAATGTGAAGCCTGGCATTACAGTCCTCAATTTAGATGCAGCTCCCCTTTCCTAATTTTGAACAGTTGATGTAAATCATTCCAGACCTTTTCATTATTAGATGAGAATCTCATAATGTTATTGCTTTTCTAACCAAGCAAAAAAAGCCTGACAAAGAACTGATACAACCAGTTGAATCATTCCATTATCTTTTTTAATCTCTAAGAGTAAGTGGAGTCTCCAAGACATCCATTACCAAAGCTTCTTAACAAAGGCTTCATACAGACTACATTCCAAAATCGCAGTACCAAGTATGTAGAATCAAAATGATACATCACAACACAATTTATAATTGAAAACATATAAAGGTTCAGCATGGCACCTCTTACTTGAGAAAAACTGCCTTTAGTTTCAGTCTAGACAGTTGCAAGATTAAGTCTATGATCACTCCATGTTAATAGCAGTCTTGTAACTGACAAGGTCTCTTACTGTGAGCCACAGTTTTTAGTGGTCTTTAGGTAAGGTCTGTAACAAGACCTCAGTTACAGCTTTGAGACAAACCCTCACCCCACTTTGGGTGCTCAGGTGACCATACACAGCAAACCTGCCCATGACATGAGAAAGCAGAGTGTGGAGCTGTCCTTTCACACACCAGAAGAACAGATTCAAGAAGAAACACGGTTATTTAACTCCTCCTCAAAGCTCCTTCGCAGTCTATTCTGCCTTGCCAAGAACTGAGGCAGATTTTACAACAGTATTGTTGAGGACATCAGGTGGTTTCACAGAATGGTTGTAGCAGATTGGAAGCACACTTTTCAGGAAGCTTTCAAACATAGACATATACTATCCTTCATTTTGCACAGTGGTGTGGACAGTGGGTTCCTTTTGGATGAAGCTAAATTGCAGCACACCTTGCGCTCCAGTTAAACAGATACTCAGACCACAGAATCAGATTAAAATTAACCCAAAGTGAAAAAGACAACAAAAAAATGCATTGATACGCTTCAAGAGTGCACATGAAGTCCTCAGCTCCTCCCAGCTCACACTATACGTCTGCCCCTGTCTGTTCACACCACAAGATCACAGAATCACACAGAATCACAGAATGGTTGAGGTTGGAAGAGACCTCTGGAAGTCATCTGGTTCACCCCTCCTGCTCAAGCAGAGACATCTAGAGCCAGCACCTAGATCAATGCAGCCAGAGACAGTCCAGCCAAACAAAATGATTCAGCCAGAAGGAGAAAGCCCTGTCCTGTGCATGAAACGTCATTCATTTGCTGGAGGTGCCAGTCCTCATTTAAAACTAACCAAAGCTTTACTAAATTGCTCTGTATTTTAAGATGCACACAGGAAGAGATTACATTAAACCACAACAGCCAGCAGCCAGGCTATTGCAGCACTGTTCTCAGAGCCTTTCGCTCACGTTTTCAATTGCCAATGCTGTCATTTAACAGCTGAATCTGAACAGCTGACCCAGTCATTGGTAGAAAGCATCTTAGAGCAAATTCATGAAATGAACATAAACCACAGATGACCAGGACAGTCACAACTGTTCATTCAAACGGTCCTAATGGAATCTGAATATAAAGATGCTGAATAACCACATCCCAAGTCTCGTCACCTGCGTGAGCACATGTGGGAGAGGAGTTGTGTCTTTTTGCCATGTAACAATCTTTAAAACATACTGTTCTCTTGAAACCATTCTTAATCCATCACTTCTGTGCAAAGTGAAAAGTAAAACCCATTAAAAAGGAAAATTAGCAGACATGAACACAATCCAGAGAAACAGGAGTGATTTGATTAGGATAAGAAATCACTTTTTAGTTCAAGCTAAAGCCCTTCAAAGGGGTCAGGGAACACATGATAATCTTGTCAATAAAGTATACTTGTGTTTCCTAGAAGCTTTTGTCACAAGTTCTCATTAAAGGGTCCTAAAGATACTGAACTGTAACTAGGTGAGAAGAGATCCCACCCTTTGTTTCTTATCTTTTTTTCATTAATTAATAAGTGATAAAACTGTCCTTTCAAAGCACTTGCTAAGACAGTCCTTGAAATATATATATAATTCTTCACTGTTCAATGCACTCAAGTGATCAAGATGGGGCAGAGAAGAAGATGATGCATGAAGAGAAAGCAGAGTAAGGTATAGATTTTACAGTTTACGAGCTGAGGATTACTGTAACAGATTGGAGAGCAACTTAAGCAGGTGAGTGAAGACAAAGATGAATGCAAAGATGCACATGGAGAGAGAAAAAAATTGGTCTCTGCCTCACACAAACGTTTACAGTGGGAGAGTTACCACTCAGGAAAGATACTAGAATGTACTCACAATTCAGAAGCAGACAAATACAAGGTCTGAAATTATTAGGAGATGGACAGTAAAAAAGAAAGCGTCATTACACCCCTCCAAAAGACCACACACGCATTTATGAATTCATATTGCATGCAGTTCTATTAATCCCATTTCAGAAAAAGAGATCAAAAAAGTAGAAGAGATGCAGAATGTTGCAAGGATAATCAAAGGTATAGGAAAAAAATCTTCTTTAGAAAGGGATTAAGTAGATTAGTTTGCCATCTGAAGAGAAAAGTAGGAGGGAGGAAGCGAGCAGTACTCTACCAAACTGTTCATTGTATAAAGCTCAAGAGGGGATTACTCTTCCACAGCAGGGCAGGGAGAAAGAACTAGGTAGCCCCCAGAAGTGTTATCACTGGGGAGGTTTATAATGAAGTTAAAAGTAATTCTGCTTTTCACACAAATTTTCATAAAAATTTTGGAAGTCTCTACCAAAGAACAGCAAATCTGAGATTTGACCAATCTGCAGAGGATTAGTGTGACCATTACAACATGACTGCCGAGACATAACCTCCAGATAGCTAGGTGCCGGTCAGGTGTAGCAGAGTAAAGTCCATGCGATGCATCCTTCACACCTCGTCACACTCTCTCTGGTGAATGCCACAAGTTCTGAGGCAGCACAGCAGAAAGATCCTTAGTTAGTCCTGCTATAGCAACTAGTTAGATACAATGGAAAGACAATCAAGTCTTTCTCTTAGTTAGCCTTGTTAATGACTGAAGGAAAGAGAAAGTAGCCCTCAGCCCTTTCTGCATTCTTTATCTACAACTCAGTATCCATGCAATATGCATTGTGCCTCCAATTCTGTAAGGAGTCAACATGCACACAGCCTGTAAAGCTACCAGTTTTATTCATGTTACATATGGTTTGGTGTTCATATTTTTTTCAGGGTTTGGTTGTTTGGTTTTTTTTTTTTTTTTTCACACACCAAACTGGCCTGGTAACACTTTCACTTGGCTAGTTTTTGTATAACATACAGAATGCCAGTCTGCATAATGTTCCAAGAAGGCTGGTGGAGGATTCATCTTCCTATTCAACTCAAATCTTTCCTAAAGCATTTGTTAAAATTAATTTTAGCATATGACTTATTTGATCACTGCAAATGTTAAGTTAAACTTCCAGAAAAAAATGAAAACTAGTCATTGGCAAATATTTCGTTATTTGCACTTACAGAATAGTTATTTATTTTCTACTAAGTCTATGTGCTCAAAACCATTGACAGTTCTCTAACAATCAGCCCTGTTCCCCTACCTGCTGCTGCTGCGAGAGGTAGAAGAGAAAGCACAAGCGGCAGCTTTTGTCTCTCTCACTTGCAGCCCCTTTTCCCTATATATAAAATTCACTCTAACAGGGAACTATTAAATTTCCACTGAAACCACCAAGACAAATACTTGGATACCTAGTCATATATGCATGTGTTTCCTGTGTGATGCAAAGTTTTGTTTCATTTTGATCCTGACTACATCAGCTAAAGTGTAGAAGAAAGAAGTCTTGCAAAATTTAGAAAGTATCCTGCCCATCTGTAACAGTAGCCTAAACCCTGAAACTACTCAAACAACTGTCTGAAGTAGACTTCCAGTTTTACCTAAATGCTGAACTAAAGGATGCAATTGAAAAAACCAAACAAAACACAAAACCAAAAAACGTAATAGCCTGTCAGAATTAGCAACCACTGAACAGGTTTTCTAGCAAAGGACTACCCATGGCCTTCTTTGAAGTGGCTATAAAGCACTGCGCCATGTTCACAAACAGTTGGCTCGTCAGAAGTTTGTACACCTATTAATCCATAAATGATACCATTGCTGGTCTATATTATGGAGTTCTTGGGTACAACAGCATGTCTTTCTTCCCACCAACAGCTATTTTTAAAAACAAAGGCTACTCAGTGCAAGTTTGCATAAGTGTCTTGAATTCAAAAATAATGCATTGTTTTATATAAATCACTGATCTCTTTCACAATTATATTTACACTAACATTTAGATAGTGAAAAATATTAAAGATCAAGGATGATTCAGTTCATTTGAAAGGATTCCCCTTTCAAAATCATTTTGACAAGGATTAGGAAAACATAAGTTTTCTATACACTACTCTTTGTTAAACTGAACTCCTATAGCTCCTTAAGAAAGCAGAACTGAGACACATACCTTTCATTGCAGGAAAAAGATAATATATGAAGACCAAGCTCCAGCTTGACCTTTATCTTCATAAGTGATAACTCTCAAAAGTGACCGAAAGGTTAACTAAACTCTAAAAAGGTCATCTGTCTTTAATCTGGCTATATAGATCCTTTTCTGATGTTCCATAATACACAGCTACTGTTCATTAAATATCACCCGTCCATTCTGTATTTTCACCTTCTGTTTTCAGCAGCAGCTAGATTTTTGTTCTGTCACATTAAATAACTCGCCATTTCTTTCAATCTAGCCCATTTTCCGGGATAGGAGGTGTTTTAGGGTTAAGTAAATAAATTTCTAACTGTTCTCCTTCTGCAACGTGATATATATACACACACACACACACTAGTTGTGAGCACAGTAGTGCCTTCTTTGTCCCAGTACGAGTCTTTCTACTTGTAAGGTACAGTAATCTTTTGCTCCTTAGAAGTGATGCTGCTCAAGCTTATTTCAAAACAATTACATGATCCAAAGTTATATCAGAAATAAAACACTGAACTCCAAATTTAATATATAAAGTAACAGGATGCAGGATCAGGTTCTTCAGATGTCTGGAGAATCAAGAAAGACCTGTGAATGAACACAAGACATTAGGGTTGCTTCCTTTTTTAAAAAAAGCTGTATTGCTATATGTGAACTTTCAGAATGTGTTTGTACATCATCTTATTGAATTATATTGGTTATTCTTGTCTCTCTTCTCTTTCCTTTTTACTACTTTGCAAGCACTACTAGTTACAGTTTAGGTTCAACATTGCAGGGAAAGAAGTTTATCACTTTTTTCCTCTTTTTAAGGACAATAGTATTCTGAAGGTTTAGTTGCTTCTGTTCTTCATTAATCAAAATCCAGCTGATCAGAGACAAGCATTATCTTCTCATTTTTCATCAGGTATGTAATGAAACCCATGAAAAAGACTTTATCTAGCACTCATCTGGTTAGCTTTCTTGTTTGCTGCATCTCTCCAGTCAGTGTGGAATATTCACTGTGAAGAACTTAAAAGTTATTTTATAAATTCTGCCTTTGGAAATTGAGAATTTTGAAATATTATCTAGCATGGAAGACAAAGCTATTTAAAAAACCTAAACCAACTCCACCATTAATCAAGCTAACCACCACCATTAACCTGAACAAAAACTACATATCAGATCACTCAAAGTGTGCTGGTGCTGGATGGGCCTCTCCAGTCCTCCTTGCTCCCGGGATTAAATAAAGAACACAAGTGATCCATAGGCAGGTACTACTGGTTCACTTCACCTATAGCAATACAGGAGGAAATGGAGTGTACTTCCCCATCTAGACTAACAAATTTCTTCCAGCTCTCTCCTACCTGTATAAGTGTTATAATTATCATATTTATTGCAAAGCTCAGAAGTAATTCTTCATTGTCATGCCCAAATTCGCGCATGAAGAGTCAATTTGGTCACCATTTCAAACCTAGCTCTTCAGAGGAAGAGACAAATAGCAATCATCATCCAACCATAAACTAGTTTGAAACGCTGAGAGAAGATAGGCTTTCAAAGGAGTGACATCTCTTGAAGGTAATACCACCATAGACAGATACGTGAGACACTCAAGAAAAGGGCAGGGGATGACTTAATCCCCAGCAACAACAGTAGCAGACAGGGCCGCTTGCCTTGGAAACTGACAAAACGAACTCACGTAAGCCCACCATTCCTGGATACAAAGCATGTAATGGCTCTGCTTCCCAAGAGAACTGAGGTTCAATATGATGAGGACCAGTTCTAACAGCACCTAGCTGTCTGTCCTCTCTACTGTTCTGAGAACTGTACAAATCTTAGCATGTGTCCTAATTTATTAGGAAGCATTTATTCTGTTTTCTTCAGGCAACACTTATGAGTTAAACATCATAAAGTACATAAGTCTTGCATACAAACATATGTACACTCTTTGGTGATCTGAATCACCAAATACCATAGTTTACCTGCTGAGATACTGAAATGAACAAAACTGATGCTTCCCAAACTACAACCAGGTAAAACTAAGCAAGTTGCGGGCATTTCACAACTTTGTATGCTTCTGAGCAAGCCTGCAGAGGGTACCTTGTTAACCTGCACGGTGGTATTTCAAAAGGAACGTTGGTTTGTTGATCAGTGGATGCACAGAGCTGCCTTCTGACTATTGGCTCTCACTAAGAGAGCCAATGTCAAAGATAATCTAGTCCTGTGAGTCAAAGTGAAAGGAAGGATATTTTGCCAAAACCAAAAGATGATGAGAGATGAAAGAAATTTAAGAGGAGGGGGTCAAGACCTCAAATTTAGATACAAGCTTATTATATAACCATAGAATCATTTTGGTTCAAAAACACCTTTAAGATCGTCAAGTCCAAACAGCCATTAGCCTAACAATACCAAGTCCAACCGCTAAATGATGTTCGTAAGCACCACCTCTACAGACCTTTTAAATACCTCCAGGGAGAGTGACTTGACCACTTCCCTGGGAAGCCTGCTCCAATGCTTGACAACCCTTTTGATGAAGAAATTTTTCCTAATATCCAACCTAAACTTCCCCTGGCATAACGTGAGGCCATTTCTTCTTGCCCTATCACTTGTTACTTGGGAGAAGAGACCAACACCCACCTCACTAGAACTTCCGTTCAGGTAGTTGTAAAGAACGATAAGGTCTCTCCTAGGCCTCCTGTTCGCTCAGCTGCTCCTCATAAGATTTGTGCTCCAGACCCTTCACCAGCTTTGCTGTCCTTCTCTGGACACACTCCAACACCTCAATGTCTTTTTTATAGTGAGGGGCCCAAAACTGGACACAGTATTCAAGGTGTGGCCTCACCAGTGCCAGGTATAGGGGGACAATCACTTTCCCTAGTCCTGCTGGCCATGCTATGTCTGATACAAGCCAGGAGAGGCTGTTGGCCTTCTTGGCCACCTGGGGAGACTGTTGGCTCATACTCAGCCAACTGTTGACCAACACCTCCAGGTCTTTTTCCACCAGACAGCTTTCCAGCCACTCTTCACCAAGCCTGTAGCATTGCATGGGGTTGCTGTGACCTATTTGTTGTAAAAGAACAGTGAGAAATGTTCAGAATGGATGGGGCATAGCTTATGCACTTGCCTATCTATTTCTTCTGCCTACGAAAAACCCAGTCTAATAGTAAAATTACCAGGGTGTTGCTTCAGTCCTGTCGTGGTTCGGCCCCAGCCCCAGCCGAGCCCCCCGCAGCCGCTCGCTCACCGCCCCGGCAGCAAAACAAGGGGCAGAATGAGGCAAGAAAAGGGCAAATGGCTTCGAGTTGAGATAACGGCCGTTTGATGGGCCGACAAAGGGAGAGGGGAAACGACAATAGGGCTGCAATAATTATCCCGGGATGTAAACAACCGCGGTAACAAACGCAGTACTTTACCGACCGACGACCCGACAGACCAGACGGACCAGAGGCGCAGCCCGCAGCGAGCCCGTCCCGGAGCAGCCCCGGGCCCCTCCCGGCCAGTCCCTTTATAGGGGCCTGGTGTTACGTGGTGTGGGATAGCGGCCAGCCCGGCCCGGCTCACCTGGCCTGGGCCTGAGCATTAACCCCGGCCTGGCCAGAGCCAGGACAAGTCCTTAGAATCCAACCTGTTCTTATTTACTCTACAGCATCTGCAAGAAACAGAAAGAGGCTCAAGGGATGAACAGCATAGCATGAGCTACAGGTCAGCATCTTAAGCCTCAGGAACATTTGAGGCTAATCATAGCCTGATAACTTCTTCGTGACATATTATGAAATGAATTACCTGCAAGTCACGGGACTGAGCCCACTGATGTTCACACCCACAGACATCAGCCTGCAAGTGGTACTTACCAGCCCACTTGTTTGTATTTTCTTGTAAGACAGCATCCAATGAAGAGCTTTAGGTTTGGCATCTACCTTCTTTTCTACATGGCCCATTCTTCAGCATAAATTTTCAAGGAAATAAATCACTGGATAATGAAATGCGACATCCTAGCCCACACAGCCACCAGTGTAGCATCCCCCAAATCTAATATAAAGTAGTCTCAACAATCAGAAGAGCAGATAAGAATTGCAATCACTAAAGTGCTTCTTGAACTTTCCAATGGCATGTTTGTTTACATACATCTGAGCTCACAAATACAGTGGAGAAGATGGACGTATATTAAGCAAGAAGATAGCACAAGGGAAATTACCTTCTCCTCAGCATGATTAAAGGAGTTTTCACAGAAAAGAGACTTTTAAGCAGTAGTTTTATTGTATGCAATGACAATAACCAGGTACTTTAAAAACAGCAGTATGAAATGTGATTTCTTGCAAATTAAGTGAGGTTATTTTGATCAGACAAGTTCAGAAACCTTACCCTCTATGAATTAAATTGCCTACAGATTTCTTTTCCAAAGTAGTCTTTTTCTTAACTGAAGAAAAAAGATTTTTATGCACCAGAAGACATAACCTCTCTGAACAGAGATGCAAACTTTGAAATTTAAGTTATGGATGTTTAGCAATTTACTTCTTGATATGAGGGGAGTATCTCCCACTCCTCCATCCAAACGTCTTCTCCACTTTAAAGGAAAGAGTCCAGGTTGAAACAAAATCCAGAACAATACTGAGACTTGAGCTCAACAAGATTTGGAGGGGTTGCTGCCTAATCTTTTCATGTCTCTTCTTCAAAGACAGCAAGCTTACCGACTGGCTGTCTTATTAGAATGCAACAAGACATCATTTTGCGATACAGCGCATAAGCAAAAAACCCAAACTTAAATCCAGTAGGTGATCAGATCAAAGAAACTGCTGAGGTAGGGAGAACATCTCCCTCCTCCTGCTCATATCTCTGAAATAAGGGGAGGTGTCCCTCCCAGTCCTGATGGCTAGTCCAACAGCTTTCAGCCCTTCCTCAAGTTGAGCAGACACCAGACAACTCCCTGCTGAAAGCAGGATCCCCTCTTGCTGCCCATCTCACTAGCTGACCACCTCAGTCTGTTCGCCAAAGCCTTCCCCAGTTTGAGTGAACTGGGAAAGGAGCAATTTCTCCCTCTTTCCCTGTCCAGTGACAGTAAAATATATCCAAGAGCGCAGCAGCAGTCAGGGTGTCATACATAGTTTCTCTTCCCTGTCCAGCCACAATTTAACATAACATACACTGTTCAGCTTGCCTGATCAGCAAAACATTTGTCACACACCCTGAATGTGCTACTCCAAACACTGAGCACTCAACCTACTTGAGTATTTTGCCTCTTACAATTTACAGTATCCGAACTTGATGCCAGTTTGCATGATAATTGTTTAAATCAGAACCTTACTTTCTAGATTTCCTATGTAATAAATAAATAAAAGTTAAATCATGAGCACAACAATGAGATTCACATAAATATAAACATGAATATCTTGTTTTCAGTCAGCATTCCCTGTCAGCTAACTCTTGCATTCAGTGTACTCTTTTGTCCAAATCCAGTCCTTAACATCTGTCATGCCCTATACACCACTTAAAGACTCCGCAGCGATTACTCAAACTGAACAGAAACTCCAGGACCCATACTGTATATAGGCACCAGTTTGTACACCTCAGTTCAGAGATCTCAGCAAACAGGTTGATAAAAAGTCAGCAGAGCGCACTGCCCTGCAGAGCCACCAGTTCAGGTCCCAGAAGTAAAACAGTGGCTACAACACAGGATTGCATCTATGTTAAGTGACAGAGGGGAAAGCTGCCTTACAGAGGGCACAGGATCAGTTCTCTGTGAGGTCATAGGACCAATGAGCTGCTGAACATTCCCTCTTACCGAGGAAATATAAACCTTAATTACCATTCCTAACAAACNCGACCAATGAGCTTCTGAACATTCCCTTAATTACCATTCCTAACAAACATTGACAAATGCATTGTCTTTTGATGATTGTGAGTGAAGTCACTACGCACCTGTTGGGAGGAAGGATTCACTTTCAGAATGCAAACATACATCCTACTGCTTTCTCATTTCCATGAGAATTTCCTTGCAACTTTCTTAAGTGGCAGGCGAAGGAAAAAACCTCTCTTTTAAATAGTTTTCCTCACTTAAAGCAGAAGACAAACTCTTACACCAAACAATTCTAAGATACAAGATCTTACCAGGTAAACCAGACTTCTCATTAAGTTCTCCCTCACTTCCCATTGCCAGATACTTGTCGGTTACAGAGAAGAATATGTATTGTTCATACTGGTGTTCCTGTCACCTTTTTCATTGCAGGAACAGCTTTCAGCAGAGAAAAAACCTAGCACATAAAAATGAAAGCAGAACATATGCCTGAACTTCAATACACAAACTTATGTCTGGTTTCCCAGAAATTAATAGGTCTTAATCTCAAGATCCCTTCAAAAACCTTTAAGTAACCAAGTTTTCAACTATTGCTGCAAACTAAGAACTTCATTAAAACTTCCTTTGCAAAACTTGAACTCTGGAAGCAGTCACAAGATAACAATCACAGCAGAGAGTATCAGCAAAGGGTATAACCAAGTTCATTAAGTATTTCCACAGCTGAGCTAAATTCAGTTCTCACTGCCAGTGAATTTGAATTAGCATATTTGACCTCATGAAGCTGACAACCTCGTGAAGAATTTGAATACACAGAAGGCGGGGGGAGGAAAAGAAGGTGTTAGAAATATGACAGTGAACTCTACAGTCATTAGAGCACTTATCTCAAATTACATCATCACTTGTTTCTACCACATTGAGAACTGGTTTCTTTACTCAGTCAATTATAAAGTTTCTCTGAGTTGGGGCTCCCTAAGCAGGGTATACACACCCCAGGGAGTGTGCAAGACAGTCCACTGGGGTGCAGGAAGAAATGGTTTTATACCCTTAATAAATAAAATATTTTTAAATAGGATTTGTTTCATCTTTATCTCATCTGGTTTTAATTTCTATTTTTGTTTATGTTCTATAATGTCCATAATATATTAGTACAGTGTCAGGGGAGTGCGATCAAAAAGGTTTGAGGAGCTGCTTTAAATAGCACATCCATTCAAAAACAACATTCTTACTACCTATAAAGTATTTAAACCCTACTCAAACATCCAGAACTACCACAATTTTCTCTTCCATCTCCAAGCCATACCAAACAACAACAGACAATTCAGTAACAGCAGCAGTTAAATGCATCCAGCTACAGCACAACCAAACCCTAGCGCACATTCAGTTTTCTTTGTTCCTTTATAACCTCTGAACACAGATAGTCCATTTTCAAGCACTGAATGAAAGTGAAGGTTTTTCAACAGGCCTACCCATTAAAGTCTTCAAACTGCCGAGATCAAGGCAGATGCTTTCCATGGAGGTGGAATTAGGAAGAATGGAGGAATATTTCTGAAGCTTTTATACAACCATCACCACTTGACCATGACAGAGTGAGTTTCTTCAGGTCTTAGATTTCAGCCTGTGCTTAGTCAAAGCAAGCCTCCTATTGTTTCACTCCTTAAAAAAAAACACCAAAAACAAACAAAAAACAAACAAACAAAAAAAACAAACAAAAAGAGTTTTCATCAATATATATAAATAATTTCAAGATTCAGAAAGTATTACCTCCAAAGTAGTTATTTTCTACTCAGCTCTATTTCATTATTTATTATGCCTCTATTTTTAGCATAATACCAACAAGAAGAGCACAGAGGTTGGTTTCTATCTATCAACCAAAAAAACCCAACCCAAAACAACTCAGTGCCGAAGTCCAACACCCACGACAGCCATGAAAAGAAACACACCTGGAGCAAGACACCCTTCTCTGCAGATCTAATCAAGCCTACACCAGCCCCTTGATGATAGTAGCTCACTGGAGGTTTGGTGGGGGGGGTTGTGCTTCGATTGCTTTTATTTGTTAACCCTTATTGAAGGGCAGGGTGTGACCAGAGGTCTTTGCACATGGCTCTCGCAGCCCCAGGAGCCCCACACACCCAACACTGCCTTCTCAGTGGGCACAGCCTGCCCAGCTGCAGCTGTTTGCTCTAGCCCAGACACCTATTAACCCAGATTATTAACCTATTATTAACCTATTAACCTATTTAGACAGTACTGAATGGCCCCCGGCCGGGGCTACCCACCCCGCACACCCCCACAGCAAAACAAGGACCTTGGCCTGAAGCCTTTAGGTGTTAATCAAAACAGAGTAACTTGAAAGAAGTTTTTTTAAAAAGCCCCAAACTGAAAACTTCACACTTTTGTGCTACTCAGCAATCTTTAAAAAACGTGTGAGAGTTTTAAAGGGCCTGAATGCAAATCCTTTATGTGCAAACATGAATGGGAAAAAAAAAAAACCAAAACAAAACGAAAGCACCTTAACAATTCTGTAGACAATACATTTTAAACAAAAATGGACCATAGATGCACATAATCTAGCAGGTTGCATTAAAATGTACACAGGATGAAACACTTTACATACAAAGGGACCTGGCACTTTCCCACTCGCAGGAAGAATTTGTATGGCTTTTCAATAAAAGAGCAGGTAACTACTTTCCCAACGTAATGTTTTTATGCTGCCAAACTAGCATCGAGCGGAACAGGGCATAAACTCTTCCCACTCCTGCTGCAGTGCTGCTCCAGCGCCCGCCATGTTGGGGAGCGGAGGGCTTCCCCCTGGGGGAAAGGCAGAGCCCTGCTGGTGCCTGCTTGGCCCCTGCGTGCCACGGGCTGGCTTTAAGCACCTCTTGGCTGTTAGTAATAGTAAATAAAAAGATAAAGTAATAAATAAGTAAATAAAGGCAGAAGGTGGGCGGTAGTGTGGCTTCCTGCCTCTCCTTCCCACAGGAGAGGTGGGTGGCCCTCAGCCCCTCGCCTCTCCAGCCACAGTGACAGTGGCCCAAGGCCTGGGGTAAAGGGCTTCCCCCACACAGGCCTCTCTGCTGGGCTGCAGGGGTATTAAAAATATAATAATTATATATTCTATAAAATAATATAATACCATGACCACAGGGGGCCGCCCGGGGTGGCAGTGGCCCAGGAGCTCGGTGCTAGCCTGGGGCCTGGCACAGCCTGAGGCGGGAAGGGTTGCAGCTTTCCTGGGGGGGTCTGCTTCTTCCGCCTCACTGAGCACCTACTCACCTTTTGGTATTAAAAAAGAAAATGTAAGCTGATACGCTATCCCTAGGCAGCATTTCTGTGCTGCCCAGGACAGCCTCTGTGGCTGCAAAGATCCTTCAATAACCTGTCAAGAACTGACGTCGCTGTGTAAAGAGCTGTTCGTCGCTATATCTCATTTTAGACGGATGTACGTGCCACTTTCATATCCTTCAGCTCAGCGTAACATTTGCCCTTTCATGTTCTCTTTTAAGCCACTGGGAATTCAAAGCTATTTCAAAGCATAATTATAGAAATCTGCATATAAAAGGCTGTATGTCCTACGGAGGGTTCAGCGGAAAAAAGCAAACTCCTCCAAAGAAGAAAATCAGGAGTAAATCCCACAACTAAGATTCAGTAAAGTTAATACACTTTTCATCTGATGGGAACAGTCCGTGGATTCGTAAAGCCACCAGAAAATTGTCTAAGCCGCTGCGAGTCAGCCTGCGTACATAATAAATAAAGTAGCTTCTATGGGGGGCCCACGGCTTCAAATCTGGGTGCGCGCTGGGTCCCGCGTTGACCTGAAGGCACCCTGCATGGTGAGTGTGTTGAAGAGAGCTCCCAAAGAGCCTCCCAGAGCTCAAGCACCCTTCCCACTGTCGGCTGTCACGGGCTATTGAGGAAGGAGAGGTCTGTAGCAGTGCTGCTTGTTTCAGATGTCATGAAAGAGATAGGGAAGAGGACTTTTAAACAGGTCTGTCCGTCAAGCGGTCTGCAGGCATAAAAAATAATTTCACCTTGACAGTGAACTGTATAGCATTGTTTGGGTTTGGCTGTATCGTGTCACCCTATTCCGTAACGAAATGGAGAGGCAGGAATTACAGCCACAAAAGCTACACACCCTGCATCACAGAAATCGGTTCATTAGTAATATTCCTTACACTGAACATGTGGAGTGAACCTTGGGAAACTCACAAAAAATGCTAAAAATCACTGGAGTGTTTTTAATTTACCTTACTTGCTTTACATACTTGTCTTGCAATCTCTCTGACAGCTAGAAATATTTATTTTTTTTAATTTTGAGAGGTGTATAGTCACAGGACTTGAGGAACATTATGATAAATTAAAATTGGAATTTTTGCAACATAATCGTGAGTCCTGTTAATACTGATTTTCTGGGATTATGTTTCAGAGATGGTTTCCCTACCACACAAATTCTCCTTCCCCTTCTTTCTAAATTTTCTGGGATTATGTTTGCTGGGAGTTATGTTTCTGGGGTTTATATTCCTGGGATTATGTTTCAGAGGTGGCTTACCTGCCATATAGCTTTTCCTTCTCTCCAATTCTTCCGTCTCCTTCTCTGCCTCCCCTCCGACATGTCATCACACTCTCCATGCCAGTCACTTCTCAGTTCTCCTTAAGCTCAGTCTCTTTCATCAGCTTCTTTCCTCTTCATCGATTTAGACAATATGTAGAGGCTGTTTTCAAAGGAGCACAGAGGCACTGACTACAACAGTCTGGACCCTCAGAGATACTGGAACAACTTAGGGAAACAGTAAAAAACCCAGGAACTGTACAGCTAACATTTCTGTACTTATAGCCTCTTATGAAGCATGTCTGTCAATGTTTACCAACTTTGTTTTTTCTCTTCTTTGAGAAAGATATTGTATTGATTTCTAAACTGTAAGAAAGATCTTTCAATACGGCTTCAGCTCTGATTAAATTTTCTAGGCCAAACTACAGCAGTGAAATTAATAACGATGACTTTTTACTTTTAAACAAACTTTAAAACATCCCTTTCATTATAGGCGATTCCAATGTGAACATGTATTGGTAAACATGTATTACAAAAAAAGGAAATTCTGGCAAAAAGATTACAAGTAGAAAGAGAGGATTTCTCAGAAGTTCATGAGGGGCAGCACTCAGTCCTGACTAAAAGTGTTTTCTCGCTTGTTATTTGGAAATGCTGCAATTTGCCTTTATTTTAAAATCCTGTATATTTTAGAAAATGGATAACTTCAGGCTTTTAGCATAGAGGCATTGAAGCATATGGTAATCCCGGTCCCAAACACTAAAATGTGCCTGTCTGTGCCAACTCTTAATTACCAGCTCATTAACACTCAGGTGTCAATTGCTGGTGGCAAAGGCAATACTCAGTTGGCCTGGTTTCTGTCATGCACAATGTAATTAAATTGACCTCCGCAAAAGGAGCCCAGTAGTTGCCTGATACCACTTGGACACCGATTGCCGCACTAATCACAATCGTGTAATTTAGTGAATCACACAGTGTAATGAGGGAAAGACTCTGGAGAGTACCAAATTGTACTTGCATATGTAATAATGACTTTAAGGACAATTAGGGAAATAATCGCTGCTCTGTTTTCTTCCAAGCTAATAATGAACTGCAGTAACTATTTGAGTTTCTGTTGTTGATTTAAAACTTTAGCTGCTATTTTCTATTTTAAAATAATGGTTATCAGCAATTAAAATGTAAAAAAAAAAAAAATTAAATTTAATACTAGTAAAAAAGCTCCATCTTCATTGCTAATAGCCCCACAACAGAATATATTTTCAAGTGCCCCTGGCTGCCTGGTTAGTATCTAAGACCTGCATTAGATGGTGTGTCCCAGGAGAAAAGGGTGATTGAAGGACCTTCATTGATCCCCAAAACGGCCAGCATGCAGTCACCTGCACCTCACGTGCCCTGCACACGTCATCACAGTGGTGTGAAGGAAACCAGCCAGGGCTGTGCATGGGGGCAGCCCATGGGCACCCCACTTTCCAGGTAAGGGTTCTAATGGTGGCACCAACTTCTGAACGACGTGTAGGACACAATTACTCACTTTAGCCAAGATTTTAAAAATGCAGCTTTCCCTGGTCAATGTACAGCTTCTGAAGAGGACTCTCCACCCTGGGACTTAAGAGGATGAAGCTCCTAAGATTGAGTTCATTGTATTGAAGTTTTGACCTGTAAATAAAGCATCAAGATTTGGAGCATAGTCACCTTTAGCTTCCTCTTGGCCAGAGGAACAGCCCCAGCAGTCATTTCAGTGCTGCTTCAATTTCAGCTTTCCCTGATTCACTTCTCTTTTTCCCTGTATTATTTAGCACCTTACTGCTATATCCTAACGAGGTCACCTAATGTCGATGTCTAAACTTGGATGGGAAGGATGTGGGCTACGACGTGCAACCACAGTTCAAACTTGTGCGTTTCCAAAAGGTCAGCCACACCTTAACTTCAGCATTTTGTCTTCATTAGCTCTGAAGGCTGAGTCCCCTGACAGATCTCTGGTCTTACGTCCTGCAATTCCGGGCTTAATATTTCTGTGGAGAAAACCTCTAATCTTTTTTCACCTCTGCTCATCCTCTGCCAGCATGCCATCTTTCCTACACATCTTTTGTGAAGTGCCACAGAATTTCAGTACTATGTAGATTAGGTTCCCACTTCTCATTGTTGGGTACTTTCCCTTGCAGTCTTCTTTCTTTGTCTAAATCCTACTGCTGACTTTAGCAATCGAACTGTAAAATCACTGTGGTAAGAGCAACTTTTATTAGTGTGTTTGTGCATTCACTAGTACAAGTGGCTCTGCCTACGAATGAGTCTCCTATGTGCTATTGTTTTACCAATACTGATAAATAAAAACCTGATGTCCACGCCCAAGTATGAGTAAGAAAAGGTGTTTTGTCCTTGTACCGATACACTGCATGCATTTCATTCACAGAATGTCAAGTATATTGGCATGGGGACATTGGATGGAGTCAATTCGAAACACATGCTAAAACTAAAATTTAAAAATTCAAGACTCTGCTGCAGCTATTTTACATATAATAAAATTCTGGGTCTTAGATTTTTCTTTCACACTGATACCAGTGGGATATCTGAGCCCTGGGCTTGTCTACGATCAATTCAATTGTCACGGTGAGTGGTTAGAAAACCAGCGCCAAAGAGTGCAAGCCATCTGATGAATAGTTACTGAGCTGGGAGAAGAACAAAGATTTTTTAAAAAGTAAAAACTTTAGTTCTCTGAGAGTGAGGTAAACAGATTTGCTGACAAGTTTATGCAAAACACGTAGAGGGAGCAGAATAATTTCTAGAGATGTTACAAAATCTAAAGAATAGATGAAAGCATTTTGTCAATGATGTGTTTATTAAAGATTGTGAATTCTGGAGAAGTGATCCATCTAACAAAGAGAAAGCAATGCTGTGCAGAGATTAGGAACAAAAGGGAAGGATCTTTCTTGAAGAGTGACAGGCCATCAAGAAAAGACACTTTCCAGTGAAGTGCTAACAGATGTAGCAGGTGAGACTCAATCAGTTGAAAGGTACCCAGTCTACAAACAAGAGGAATTCAACACTGTTTCATGCATAAGTTCCTACCTGCAAAACTGTGCTCAGCATGGATTGCATAAATATGCAGCTAAGGGAGGAAGAAAAATTCACAGTACCTTCCCAGCAGACATTTGTAAATGTATCTAGTGTTTGTCGAACACAGAAAGCTTAATGCTGAAGTAAAGATGGTGGAAATGCTGCATCCATAATTGTGGGAGAAAGGAAGCCGGACTCTTTTTTAATGTACTAGCTTACTTTTGAAAAAAAAAATTGAGTATACCTGGCACACTTTGGCCTGAATAGGAGCTCTGGGTGCTCAGAGATTTTTAAAATCAGTCTTCAGAGACATGAAGTATTTTTAGATAAAAAATACATTCAACAACTAATTTCGGTTGTGAGTTGTGAAGGAACTTCTCTTGAGCCTGAACACGGACCAAGTGCTGGTCTGTGGGAATGGCCTGCTCCCCAGTTCATACAAAGAAAGGTAACCCAAAAGTGGGTCCACGGTGGCGTCCCAGTGAGGTGAGTTCGGACGGTGTTAACCCCAAATATGAGAGTTAGCTGTAACCTTCTGAAACTCCAAACTTTTCCTTACTGTAGTAACTATTGTGCAACATAAGCACACGTAAATAATCCTAATAAAAATGCCAGATATTTAAAAGCATTCTCCATTCACTGTTGGAGAGGCAACACACAACAGAAATTCAGACAGAAGTACCGAGATATGTAAACGATACTTATGAAGCACTTGCCCCATATTCCTTTTACAACACTGAAAGTCGCTCATTCGCCACCCGCTTTGTCTATACCACTCCATTTCTGTTTTGTTTGGCTTTCTTCCCTGAAGGAATCCAGCCCTCATTTTTGCCTGTGTATGTTTATCCCCGCCGACGCTGACTCCTGCTCTTTCTAACCGTGACAGCTGCTGGTGATTTAACGTACAAATGGCAGCCAGAAATCAGCAGGCCACGGAGTGTCATTTGTTATGCCGTTTTGTCTTTGACTCCGCACACTCTAAGGGCAATAAAGAGAAAGATGGTACTGATATAATTCAAGGTGATGAACAGATTCTTCTAACTTGAATGGGCTTCTTATGATCTTCCATATTATTTAAAGGTTCAAAGCCTTCTGAGATTTTGATCTTTTAAGCGAGCCATTTTCTCCCAATTTAGCTTCCGTATGTTGAGTAAGAGTGCAGGGGGGATACAATGGGACATTAAAATACAAGATTAATCCAGAGAGGTATTCTCACCAGCAGCAAGACAGAACAGTCTCTGTTGCCCTCTTCTTTCTTCTTCAAAAGCCCAAGGGGAACACAAATCCTGGGAATACGATGGGAGCAGGGAGAGAGCTTCACTTCTAGCAATATAGTCTGGATTGCTGCTGAAAAAATGACAAGCTTATGGTATAATCAGCTTATACCAAGAGCGCGGAGTGATGAATTCCGATACCCTTTTATATTATCTCATTTCTTCTTCTCTAAGTTGTGAGTTCTGTGCTGTGTCTCTGAGCGGGACAACCCCATCTCTCACTTTTTAATTCAGTTTGCATTTATTGATTATTTATGTATATTCACTCAACTATAGAATTGTAGCTCCACATAGATGTTTGGTATTTTGATTAATGGGTCAGATTACCTTCTTCACAACGGACCTGGCAGGGCAAGGTGTTCACCTGTGGCAGAGTGGAATTACACAAATGCACACTAGGCTAAGAACCTACCTTTATTCTCCTTGGTTTGTTTAGACTAAACTGGAATTGAAATAGGATTTTACCTGCACACTGTGAAGTGTACAAAATTCTTCAAATTAATTTATTTTCATACGTCTCCTACAATTTCTCTCATTATCTTCAGGATCCTGTCAGGCCAGTTTTAGTGTCTTGAAGGGGGACGAGATTGGGGAAAGAGGAAGAGTCAGAACTGTTAGATGTGCAAGGCTTTTCTTTGTAATAGCAAACCAAGATCAAGAAGATAAAACACGGACCTTGAGTAACATTAGTGACAACATATGCACAGGAAATGTTTTTGTTTGATTTATTTGAAACAGCTATTACTCTGCGATCTAAATACTCTAGTATTTTACAATTACACAATAGCAAGGCAATAAAATTATCAAAACAAAACTCCACCTCAAAATTAAATATTCATTTTCCATCCTCTTTGGAATCTCTCTTCTACAAGGGAGGCATGTTGTGCCTGGCATTAGTACAGTCTGTAAGAAGTCACAGGTTAGGCAGACCTGTCTTGGTAATGGCATACAAAGTGCTGATCCTGCAGCAAGGCAGAAGAATCAGGAACAGTGACCTCCCAGTGTCGGGGTGCTGAGGGACTGGGGGTTCCCTTGGGACTGGGGGCCTGTCCCATGCCCCAGCCAGGAGCAGGGCAGGCAGAGAGTGGCCGGGGACAGGGCCCAGCCCTGGGCATCGAGGACGTCCTGGGGACAGGGCTGGAACATTGGCCCGCGGTGGAGGTCAGCATCAGGCCCAGTGAGGGGAACCAGGGTGAGACACAGCCCCAGGATGTCTGAGGCCATTGAAGCAGTCCAAGGGAGTCAGAGGGGTGAGCAAATTCTTATATACCAGCAATTCTGTAAGACACATTGTTGAGGGTTTTTTTCTTTTTTTTCTGTGTCTTTACAGATTATAATACCAGTGCGCAGGTGCTTATTCCAGGGAAATGGCGAAGAAGTGCTGTTTCACAGCTTAGCTGGTACAGTAATTCTGTTGCCATCAATAGAATGACTTAGGAAAGACTTTACCTTCTGGAAATCTATCCAACTGTCCAGAATCTGCTGGGTAAACACCAGGTAAGTCCTTCCCAGTAATACATTCTGCTAGTGTAGGATTTTTAGACTGCTCTTACCATCGTTACGTCCGAGTATTTTCTGATAATACATTAATCTATGAGACTAACGTGTCAGGTGTGGTTTGCTCTCTCGATCTCTCTTTGGCAAGAGAGCAAGCTCTCTAACAGTTCTGTAATATGCCTAGTGTCACTCTGTGGGTCATATACAAAAACCTACTGAGCAAAAATTTTTTTATACAATAGTGAATATTCACGGGAGAGCAAGCAAATGAGTCTATACGTAACCAGTGATTAGCTGTGAAGGTCACGTGTCTAGTTCCTGCACCAAGAGATGTTTAAGTGCTTTGTAGACTGGAACAGCAAAACAGGAGATAATCGTCCAACTTGCTGTTTAGAAACTCTACTAAGCTGGATATGGATGCAGAAATTATCCAAGCTGGAGAAAACTGAATACAGATATCTCACATCCTGAAAAAATATTCCAGAAGTCATACCATCTACTCTGGAAATCTTAGGTACTTGGTCTTTAACATCTTAACAAACATCTTAAGAAAATAGGATCCTATTTTCAGGTGTTCTGGGAAGACGTGTGTTGAACAGAAAGCTACCAGAGAAAGTGATGCTGATAGAGGCCCTTTCTGTACCAGACTGATCATAGCATTTGCCCCTGATGTTGGCTGCTGAGAACAAATGCTTCTTTTATACAATGGGATCAAGACCCAATTTTCTTTTCCCAACACTCCCTAATGATCAAATCCAAAAGGATATAGGCTCTGAGCGGAAAGATGAAGAGCTCTTCATTTTTCTCCTTGACGCTGTCCCATTTTGCAAAGAATAATTATATATCCTTTTGACAGAGAGACCGAGGGCACCAAATTACATATTGCTCTCTAGACTACTTGTTAGCTCATTAACCTGCATGTGGGGAGAACTCAGTATTGTAGCACCCATGTGGTTTTACATTATTTTATATTATAATCACTGTTGTTGTGGGGGTTTTCTTATTATTCTGATTTAGGAACGAGGTTCTATTCCCACCTCTGTAATAAACTACAATATGAAATTCCATAATTATGCTTCAGTAAAATAAGGATAGTGATACAGGCATCTGTCATAACACTGGAGTATATTTTGCCTACTAATAAAGGATCTAAAGTGCACAGAACAGCAGTCAATAGAAATCTAACTTTGAAATAAATGTTTTTTCAGTTTCCAGCTATGCATAGATTTTTTTTCCAGTGCTCAAGGTTATTTTTTTGGATGAGAACAGTAAGACAGATTTTTGGTTTTGTTTTTTTTCCTGAAGCTTTAGATCTCTGAATATTAGCAACGTGTTCAGTGAAGTTGTAGATTTTACTCGTCAAATGAAGAATTAAACACCTGACAAGTCTGTATGCAAATGGTGGTTTCCAGTTTACTCCAGATAGGGTGGAAACTGGAAAGATATTTCCCCAGTCCAGTAAAACACCGTGCAGACTTTAAATATTTTCTGTTACTGCATTTCATTTCCTTATCCCTGAACAGTGGAGGTTGAGAAATGATTTATATAAAAAAGAAAAAAGGGTAAATATCTGCTTTAGCCTGGATTTTTTTCTGGATAAGTGGTACTTCTTGGATCAGATTTACTAAATAAAATTTTATTTCACTAGTAATAAAATGCAAATAATTCCTGTGTTGTTACACAGGAAGTGACAACAGGAATTAAAGTAGCAAAATTAAACCTTAATATTAGTTTTTATGTGATAAGGGTGAATTGAGCCCCATCTATAATTATAAAGGTATAATTTGAAAGTTAGGCTGGTAGGTCTATCACTAAAGTGTATGTAATGCCAGCAACCCCCCAAAACCAGCTGACGTAAATGGTGAAAAAGACAATGAAGTGAGATCCATTAAAAAGCAGTATTTGAAGCAGAATCTAATAATGTATCTGGGAAGGAAGTTTGTAAATTGTTTCATAATAGGGTGAGAAAAACTCCTGGGGGTTTGACTTTGCGGGCTCGGGGCTGGCTGAGCACCAGCACAGCCAAGGCTGGCCCCATCCTCCCGCGGGCTGCGGGGAGACGCTCCCCAAGATGCCGTGGGGTGGCCACAGCTGGGGCCCACCCCAGCCCAGCTGTCCCAGGCTGTGTCTGACCCGGGTTCCCGGCACTGGGCCTGACCCTGACCCCCACCCATGGGCTAACAGCCCGTCCCTGTCTGCAGGGAGGTGCTGGATGCTGGTGCTGTCCCCTGGAAACAGCTGTAAGAAAGAATATGATACTTGTCAGCTCCGCTGTGAGTGATCTAATTTAAATGTGTACTTGGAGTGTCAAGGAGCACGTTTAGTTTTTATTTTGGGGAAGTTTGTTTATTTAACACCATTTCCAGAAACTCAGTGAGATTTAATGATATCATTAAAAGATATATTGCATTTTCTCCCTAGATTATATTAATTAACTATCTTGTACTTCCCGCACTCTGTTTCTCTTCTCTTTCTTTGTTGGCAGTCAGAATATAAATCAAACCAAGCCTCTTACAAAAAACGAATGGCTGTGCGCTCCAAGGGCACCATTTAGCCTCATCTTCAGGGGGTTGAGCAGGAGAATGTTTGCTTGCAGTCACCATTTTTTTTGCAGATAGCACAAGCCACAATAAATATATTACTCTCATGGTGAAATCTTTCTCTTTTGTGATACTTATGTTCCTGAACAGAGCACTACTTAAGTACCAATTAATGTCATTTGTGAGAGTAGGAAAAGCAGGCAAAGTTCGCTTTCGTTCTCTCTCCTCTCTCTTTTTCTTCTTCACAGAGGAACAGTGCTGCACCACTGCTCTTCTGTCAGCATCCCATAAAGTTTCTGCCCTAAATTATTCTGATACCTGTCCAGAAAAGCTGTAGTGACGGGGATGGAATTACTCGGTAATTTTGACATCAGACTTCTCTCGGGCTTTTTTCTGGTTAATTCTCATCAAACGGGAATACCTCCCACACACTGAGGTGAACGTGCAAACCCTTCAGAAGACTGCTTTCATACTCCAAGTAAAGGTTAGACCAGAGAAGATGATAGGAAACATCTTCCAGTCGAGGTCTGAAAGGAGGTAATGTGCTTAGGATCTGTTTGCTACCTTCCAAAGGAAAACTTTGCCAAACATTCATTGCTGAGGTTGGTATTTGCTTGCTTTGCTCACATTTTCTACCAACAGCTATGGCAGTGTAAGAACACTCTGCTCCAATGAATTGTTAATTCTCTGCCCTTCTGCATAACAAAAACATGATTCTGTCTTTTCAGGACTGCATTTCTGTCTGTGTCTTCTTAGACATTCTCAACAGTGCTATCATTTAACTTGTGTTATTTTGCTTTGAGATACAATTACTAGAAATGTGTCTGTTTTAAACTGACACACAGCTATGTCCAAATTTCCAAACTTGATTGTGCAGCTTGTTGAAAGCAGAACTAGTGAAGTTTCCCTTCTTCTGGTGTCAAATATTGTTATTGTAGGCTGCTCTTCTTAAAAATGCATGTGTATAAAGAAAGAAATGAAAACTTCCTTCAGATCTCTGTGGCTTGGGCCATTGCCTTTAATGGAATTAGGCTCTGATGCATATAAAATGCAGTTCAGTTTTGCAAATTGAATGTTTGGATCCAAGACTTCTAAAACTTAAGGTTGGTTTGGTTACATTCCCTTTATCATGTTGTCATAAGGCTTTGTTACGCAATACGTTACTCTTCGCTGTTAGCGCAACTAAAGATGAGTTATCCAAAATACGCTTTTCAGGTGAGCATCAGATGAACTTTAATCTTTGAAGTGTGTGTATTTGGAAGAATAATCTTTCCTTAATTGTTTGGCTTAACTGAATTTTCCGTATTTATAATATGCATACTTATTTTAGTATATAGTCACCTATTGTCTTCGGCTCTCTTCAGAAAGAATGGTAAACGTTATCTGAATCCCGTTTGCCATTTTAGATATTTCAGAGCGGCTAAAGTGGTTACCATCCAGAGGACACTGTAACCGCTGCTGACACAGCGAACAAGAAAGCTTTAGCACAGTTTGTTTCACCTTGACTCAGCAAGTTTTCCAGCACTCGCATTTATACATTTTTGACAGGATGTTTCCTAAATGAAGCATTTGCCTTCTGGAGAACTACACCCACATAGATTTCATTTTTCCTGATGTCTGTCAATATCATGAACTTTATTAACAAATTCAAATTCAAAAACAATCTCAATTCAAGAAAGCTGTCCAAGTTAGTTCTTGCTCATTTCTTACATATGAGGATATCTACAAAAACACAGATGCTCAGCAATGGGTTTTAAGGGATGTGTGTATTTGTTTATATATATGTATTCATTTCATACCAGGACCAATTAGCAGATTTGAGACAAAATAAAATGAAGGAGCTCTTTAGGAAGAATTTGAGCTCTGATTGTAGGGATCAGTGCAATGGATTTAACTCACAGTTTCAGAATTTCTCATAGCATAATATTAGAATAAAATCTTACTGGCTGTCTTTTACATTACTGCAAATAGAATAAACAACTTCCTATTCTTCACAGACATCTGACGCCAATGTTTTGCAACCAAATTGCGATAAGTAAAAGTCTATCAAAGATGCTTATTTTGGCCCCTACACCTTTGTATAGATTTTAATTCAAATAGTCCCAATGCCACAAAACTCGAGACTTGAACATGGAACAACGGCAGGATACGGTCAGCTTTCTCCATATAAGACATACAAATATTTAACAGCCTTGCAAAATGGCAACGACAATTTATCAGCCTAGGAAGACTATCTATTTATCCATCCTTTACCCTGAGGAATGATAGTACTTAAAAAAAGGAACAAAAAATAAAGGCCTACTAGAAGCAGGGAAAATTTTGAAAGTCAAATATTGAACTGTGTGCTTGGTTGTGGGTATAATGCATGAAGAAGGGGCTGAATTCAAATCTTGAATGCAATACGCCATTCTACACTAAGGAACAAGTCTAACTTTGTAGGATCATAAATACATTTCTACCCTTCTGTTTGCATTTACTGATAGGAGCTGTAAGAAAAAAATCCAGTGGCAACTTACCAGATTTGAACTATAATTATACACACACACACACAGAGACATATCTCCCCCCATACATATATAGTGACTATAATGCAGGAAGCATCATCTTTACAAATTGTTTTTATCTGTGCATTGTCATTCCACTTAACTTTGCAACAATACTGATGAAAAACTACTACACCCTGTTCAAATCAGCTGAGAAAATATTAACGGAAACACCTCTCCTGTTTTTCTTTCTCTCAATAGGCAGCTTAGTAAAAACTTGCATTAAGTCATTGGAACTTTATTTCAAGTAGTGAAATGTTTCAGTATTTCTAAGTTTTGGAAGAATCTATCTGGAAGAAAGTAAAGTCTGGTTTTCAAGAAATTGATCAGGCAAGCGGCTTAGAAATCCATTGTCCTATACCTAAATCAGGAATTGGGGGAAAAAATAGATTTATAGATCGGATTCCATTTTGTTATCCTTTATAAGATCCTGTCTTCTGTGCTGGAACTCTAATTTACTCCAAAGACAGTTCTTCACACAGACAGCTTGTTCGTTTATGCTCATAAATTGTGAATTTAAACATTAAATATTGCTTCTGATACCTAATTGAAGCACAGAACATTCTCATCCCTACAGTTGTGTACAGACCACGTCCTCCAAAGCCTAGCATGCCCTACTAGGAACAGTATAGAACAACAGGACTGAGAGGCTAGTCCGTGCTTTTTCTCTGAGGCAAGTTTAAGTACACTTATATTATCCCTGACCGGTATTTTTTGAGCTATTTTTGAAAACCTTTACTGAAGGAGATTTCAGAACCTTCCTTATCCCAGCTTATGGGTATAGATATTTCCTCTTAATATCCAATCTAAACATTTTCCGACTACTTCAGTTTGCTTTCGTGTCCAGTATGCAAAGCAGAGTCCTTAGACATTTGCATCACATAGGCTTAAAGGAAGAGGCAAATATAAAAGCTAATGTTTAAAGGCATTTACATACCTATCACTGCAGATAGGCACCTAGTAGCATGATGAAATATATGGGAGATGCTGAACAAGCCAATTTCAATGGGAGTTGACTGGATGCAACAGGTATCTTCCCCACTAAAACAAAGAAACAGGAGAAATTGAGCCTCTGTACTGCCCAATACGCTTCTCAGCATTTCTCTTGGGACACAGCAGCTATGTACTGTTTTTTAATGGGTCCTAAAGCTTATGTCGTTGAAAGTTATCATCCTGACATTCACAGTGAGCTAGGGAAATCAACAAAAGCTACATCTTTACATATCTTGGGAGCCCAGGCTGTAGTACTTAAAAACCTCCTTTTCCTCAACAGTTCTGCATCCCATCATGGTTCCTTCCCAATGAACTCAGAAGGA
Organism: Psophia crepitans; assembly: GCA_013399095.1. NCBI lineage: Eukaryota > Metazoa > Chordata > Aves > Gruiformes > Psophiidae > Psophia > Psophia crepitans. The sequence continues at coordinate 2,328,344 of VWZZ01000032.1, forward strand.
TTTCTTGTGGATACATGAACCAGTCTCTACGTTATTTAACATAAAAAAAGAAAAAAAAAAAAGGCCTGTGTATCTTATACAATGAATGCCAGGGTATGATACAGTTAAGTTTTTCAGAAAAAAATGGCATGCAAAATGTGGAGTTTCATTAAACAAAAAACACTTCAACTGAAATAGAAAGGAAAAACATTTCCTTTTCCTCCCAAAGACTGAAAAACCCCTTAATTTACAGTACCTGTTTAATATTAAAGAGATACTTGGAAATAAAGAAACTACAGTTCTAAGAAGGGCAAGGACTTTCTTGTCTTAAAAGCAGAAACAAGAATTTAACAAACTCCTTTAAATGAAATATTTGTCACAAATTTCATTGTTTTTCCAAATAAAATTAACGAAGCCTGTAGGTGACTCGAAGTCCCACCACCTACAGCCAGAGAAACATTTCACTGTCATGTTTGCTCAAATCGATAGCTATCGTTGGTGCCTTTTTTTGACTGTTTTGTATAATATATACATTTCAAAAAGGATGCCACAGAATATTTTGTAGTTATAGAAATGTGCTGGACGTACACATTGAAAGTGTTTAACAAGCATATTTTTTTGTTAAATTAACAACTTTAGGGCTCGGTCTGGTAGCTGGTTGTACAAAGAGCTCTCGCAAATTGATCAGGAGTCTTGTTTGGATCCATAGCAGGATGGTTTCCATACAGATATTTCTATATTTCTATCTAATAGAAATTTCCATTATAAACAAAGCAAAACAAAACAAAACAAAAAAACAAACAAACAAAAAAACAAAAGGAAGAAACCAAGAAACCCAAACTCTATTACGACATAGCAGTGGCTAAATTCAGCTTCTCACATGTTCATCCTGTTGCAGCATTGGTGGGGATATCTGAATTTCTATAGAACAGCAAGATCCAAATTCCACTGAAATTAAGGGGAGGTTTTCTTGTGTCTGTCTTAATACAGAATCATCACTAGCAATTTCTTCAAATTTGGCTAGACATTGGTTGATAACAGAGTGTTCTCTCATTTGTTTTCGATATTTGACATATTAAGACACAGTAGGGAAAAAACCACAATACAAAAAGAAAAAAAAAAAGAAAAAAACATTTTACTAGATTTGTACATTTAGTAAATGGTACTTAAACTCCATGGACATGAAAGTAATTTTAAACTTTACTTTTGAAAGTTTACCTTTTTCAATATTTCATAGAAAAGAAATGCTCTAAGATACCGCTTCAGACCACAGAATTATTACAGAACATAAAGATTATATGCAAGGGCTTAATCCTTTTCCCAACAAAGATGGTAGCCAATCCCTTTTTAACTCCGGTGGGAGAAGGGTCAGCAGAGAATGTGCCATGTTTCTAATTTCAAATCTCCTTTGTGATAAAAGAGTCAATAGTTTGGCATATACTTTGCCTTGGAAATTTGAATTCTATCAACAACTATTCCTAGCCACAAGAGAAATATTTTTAGGCAATATATTTGTATAGTTTCACAAAACTATGTCAAAGAGAGATGTGTGTGTGTTCGTGTGTGTGCATGTATGTATGCGTACTTATGAGTTTGGGATGATTTTCTTAAAATACTTAACTTCACTTACATTATATCTTACATTGCAAAATGTACAGACACCCAGTGTTCTTTTTAACAACATATACAGGTGAGTTTATAGAGCCTTATAAAAGATTTTGTGATTCCAAATTAAAAACCATAGAAATATAATCAAAATAATGGAGAGTGATTTATACCTCTGATAGTACATAGCGCTCATTCTGGTAATATTGACAGCTGCATCTTTGGCATTGAAGGTTCGTTACAACTTTTAGACAAAATGTTGCTGCTTACAGCTTTTGTTTTCGTTTTTTTACAAGAAAAACAGGATTGACCAAAATACGAATATTGGGGAAGTACTATTAAAGGTTTATTTTATTTTTGTTTTTAGCAAGGATAGCTTAGGAACCCTGAATTACCTTCTCACTTTAGTGTATGGTGTAGACTGTATGAATCCATTTAAAAACCAACTAAGTTGTACCACGTTTTTCGGAAAATTATATATAATATAATATATATATATTTTATATTTATTTAGAAGCTTTGAAATAGTACAGTAAACACTTTGCAACACGGTGTATAAACTACAGAATGTCTTTGATAATTTTGTGGGTCCTCAGATTAACAACATTTTTATGACCCACGGGTGAAAAGAACATGATCACAATCTCTCTTGTAAAGTTGGAATAGTTTGGGGAACACTTGATCACACAAAAATAATATAAAACAGTCAAGTTTAAAACAGTGATATTGCATTTATAATGCACATTTCTTTTATCTGTACGATTGGCTTCTTGTGGTGAATATAAACATCTAAAGGGCTCAGTGACATTTTGGAGAGAGAAAGATATATAGTGCTGTAAACAGGCACACACTGATCAGAGAGGCAAGATCAGTTGCCTCTGAAGTTTCTACAGTTCTACACATTTCAACTCATTTCTCAGGCCTGCTGAGAGCAATTAGGTCCTATTGTTGGCCATGATGTCTCCAACAGCACACAAATCCTTCAGTTACACAGAACTGGATGGCCAAGATAATGAAGTTGAAAGTTGATGCTTTTTGTTGGTCGACTTTTGTGCAAATCATGCTGCTTCAGGTAAGTCCTGTAGAAGTGACTAGCATATCCTTTTCCGTGCTGCAGGAAAGAAAGAAAGACACTTCTGAGAGAAGAAAAAAAAATAATCATCAGTCTCCAACAGTTCTTAGGTTTAATATTTCTTAGAGTGTAGAGAAACAAGCAAAACTTGTCACAAACTGTCGCTTAAAATTCCCATTGTAGCAAACAGTTTAATGTTGATTCACTTTTCAGATAAAAGTCTTTTTGAGGCTTGATAGCCTGAAAGCCAAACTTCACATGCTGTTTTATTAGGCTGTCTAACATGTCATGGCAAGTATTCCAATGTGCCTGTACAGAACCAGGATAAGAACAAGGCAAATGGTCAGACTTGCAGGTTCGATATTACTGGAATTTCCGAGCCTATTTTTTCCTTGTTCATCATGTTATTTGAAGCAAGATCTAGAATCCCCCAAAGATTCAGAAGCCAGTTTTCCTTCTCTTTCAAAGTGAACCATTATCCTCATCATCAAATGACCCTTTAGGCTGGTTTGACAGAGACGAAAAAATGGTGCATTAATGCTACAATTCAAACTTCAGCATTTACTGTCAGGCTGCAAATTAACTCGTGTTACACAGACGAAGAAGGTCAATGCATTAGCAAACCCATATCCTAATCCACCAGCTGCAGCAGCAGTATTACCTCAAGACACCGGCTATTTTAACTGTAATTGGGAGCAAAGGTAAAAATGATTTCTACTAGCATTCAGGAAGACCCTGGGTTAAATTCTTATCTCAGTCACATGTGAATTTGAGACAAGGAACTAAATCACTTGCTGAAGTATTATTATCATCGTCGTCGTTATTTAGTAAAGCTTATAATGATAAAATCAGGTTTTACCTTAGCTCCAAATCAACTAAATCCCCACCTGAAATTCAGCGTATTTCTGTGCATGAAGTGTTACAACTAAAACAAAAAGGAATCTTAACTTCAGAATGAATCTTTGAGTCAAGCCATCCATATACACACGTTGATGCTTGCATGCTGACACACAAACACATCCAGTCTCCGTTCCATTTAACATAAATAATTACATTAGCCATACTTATTCACTATATATATCCACTGGTAAACATATGAAATGTATCTACTGTATCACAGTAGGGAAGCTAGGTTACTTACAGGAAAATGTTAACATGCGTGTTGTATGTTTGTCTAGTCTAGCCTGCCTATGCCATAGGATGCACGCAGAAAAATGTGAAAAACATTTATTTATAAGCTATCTGTTCAACACACAGACAATTGTCAGATGTGTTATTAACATTGAAATTAAAACATCTAACACATTATGTTTTGGATGTTTCACTTCTGTAGTAAATTCGTAGCAGAATTAGAAAGGATTTTGAAAAGCACCCACAAGATTTTTTGGTTTTACATTGTAGTTAAGATTAATGAGCTCAGAATCTTCATGATGCTCTGATGCAGTATACGTTCAGACCAATCAAGTTTCTACACATCTTTTAAAACATCTTTTTAAATATTACAAGGAACAGTCACTCCAATAACAGTAATAGCAATAACAAGACTTATGTTTGATTTTCAGCACTTTTTTCCAAAACTTCACTAATAATTTTGGTTCCCTTGTAAACATGTAAGTACAGTAGTCTCTATTGCTGCCTGATTGAGGAACTCGTGCTGTAGTACAGACACAGTAGGACTTTCGTGGCAGAAAACGATACAGCTATGCAGCTGGAGCAACTGCCGCTTTCTTGCAGCACTCCCGTCCTACTCCTGTCTGACACGGTGCATTGGTTGGTGGTGGTGGTGTGGAACCTGAGGTGCACAGCAAAATCTGTTTACGATAGTCTTTCATGTAACACAGAGATTGACTTACTGGCTGTGTCTAGTCTTTTGCCATGTGAAGTTGTGCTTTTTTTAAAAAAATTTTTAAACTTCAGTTAATACACTTGTTTTACAAAACAATGGGGCCATTCTATAGCAATAACTTAATATTACACATTAGGGTGCAGAACACCTGCATCTCTCCCCACCTACAAAAATCCTTGTCCTAAATCCTAAAATATTCTCTGCCAATGCATAAAATGCATTGGATTTCAAAGGCAACTTTCATCCTCCTTTTTTTTTTTTTTTTGTATTTGCACAGAAATTTAGATTCAAGCAAATCTCTCTGCAGCTATACCAGTTTCCGTCTTTTTACAGATGGGGAATATAAATCAGAGAGGTTAAATGGAAAGGAGGATGGACTTAACCTAAAACAGAGGGCAATGAAAGTTCTTACATTTGTTTCTGGCTCTGTGTGTGTGCATGCATGTATGTTCATAAATAAACTTTAATAAGAAACACTAAGCCTCTCTGTATCACAACTTCTCCATCTGTAAAACGGGAATAATATTGCTTACCTATCTCCTAGAGGTGCAGGAAGGTTTAAATCACTATTCTTTATAATCCACTTTGAGATCCAGAGATGGCAAGTGCTATAGAAATGGAAGTATCAGAGTCAGTGTAAGAGCTGGAACAAGAACACCATCATTTCTGGTGCCTAATATCTCCTCCGAGATCACAGCTCTCTCTTTCATCCCTGTTTTATCTCCTGTTCTGAACTCTCAAACTAGTGCATAGGGAAGCTTCAAGTCTGTGTGAGCACTGGTAGTTAGAAAGCAGGTTTAAAGAATAAGCAGTTTCATAATTCTATTAACGTAATTATACTGTTTGTACATATATCCTAATAGTCTTTGAGGTGAACAAGATGATTAAAGAATCACAAGTATTCCAGTTAAAATTCTTAGGGTACATGACTTGTTCTGTATTGACTATCAATTCTTCCTCAAAGACCTTAACAAAGATTTTGAGTGTTCCAGTAAGAGCGTTTAATCTATAAAATTTATACGGAATCTCAGCAAAAGCTGGAAATAAAACCCAGCAAAAATACATGAAGATTCATTTGTTCCTCAGTACACATCAGTAAGCCTCCCATTCACAGTGAGCTAGTTCCGTGCAGACTGATGAGAGAAGGCGTGTAAAGACATCAGTGGGAGATGAACAGAAAAAGAAATGAAAACCACTAACATAAAAAACAGAAAGGAGAAAATAAAGTAAGCAATGATTATTCCAGGCTTATGAATCAGAAATGAATAGAAAATACTGTAAACCCTTAGTCTCTTTAATAAATCTTCCTTTCACCCTGTTGTGAATCATCCTATCGCATTCAAACTTGATATCAGACTACTACTTTACAGCCACGAATACGGTCATACGTATTTCCTCTTTTGGCAAACCCTAGAAGGGATTGCCTGTACTTGGAAGACCTTCAAACTCTCTGAATCAAAATTTTCTCCTGCTTAGTACTGCCAGCTAATCTAACTGGGACAGAGAGAAGGTCCACTGCTTCCCTCCACAACCGGCAACCAAAGCAGCAAAAGAAATCACATCCTCTACCTTTTACTCCTATTGTCACTTTCCCTCTATACTATATTTAAGAGCTCCGTAAACTCCCACAGCGTTATATCAGCTATAACAGAGTGACTGCTGAGTTCCCCCAAGTGCCACCAGCCTAAAGATCCAAACGAACCCCTCCGAAGAATATCAAATGCCAGGCATGCTGCTGCTGCCACAGAAGCATCGCCGAGACCCCTACACTTCGGAGAAAGAAGACACCTGAACTTAGAAAACTCTCTTTTAAATCAAAGCAATCTAGGCACAGGAGAACGAGGGGAAAGCCAGTATATAAATTGTCATCTTGCTGTTTCAGATCCAAATTCTCTAAGTTAGCACAATTTCCAAGTAATATTTGTCTTCATATGGGCTTTCAGCTATGGGCTTCTATGCAAGCACTCAACGCATTATGTTTTTTCTTGTGGGTTCCCTGTTAAAAATGTGTGCCTCTCCATGCCCCGCAACACTGCAGCTGGTACAGAGATTACGGGAGGCTGTAATCTCCTGCGTTCCACTCAGACATAGCCCAGCTATTCCCACTTTACGGTGAATGCCTTTCACTTGTAGTGAACAATAATTTAAAAAAGAGTTAATTACCTCATACAGGTTATAGCACTGTTGTTTTAAAATTTGCATTATGAAACTCTCTATATATTTGTATGGTTTGCTTTCCAGTCTATACATTAACTGTAGCAGATGAAAGATTGCCCTTCACTATGTCCCATTAGCTTTGACAGAGCCAGAAATGGATAATTCTAGTGGCGACCAACAAACTGCAAATTCAGCATTCTTGTTTTAGCTCAGCCCAATTGAATAGAGACCAGGATTTAACTAGGGGTAGAAAGTATTCTGTATGAAATAACCTGGCTCTTTCAGCTAACCTGGAGCTCTAGTTCCGTTATCAGCAACTATATTTTTGGAAAGAGGTCAACAAGTGAATGGGAATGCGGAGTAAACTCCCGTAGCTCCCTCACCCTGTGTAGTGGTGAATCCAGGTAAAGGGTGAGACACACGGCTGGGGCTGGGGCTGGGGGATGGAGGATGGGGATTACTCTGCTGCCACCCATGTTCTGTGGATAAAAAAGTATTCCAGTCATTGCAGGTGCCAAGTCAGTATCTTTTGCAATCTTTTTTTTTTATTTTTTAAATGAGCTATTACTTCAAGAAGGTTTTAAAGCATTGCTAATAATTTTTAATGAAAATCCCACTAATACCATTATAAAAGGAGATTGTCTTATCCAGTCTGATAAACTTTGGTACACAAATATGAACAGAATATTTTTCTCACATATCTTTTCCCCATGAGTTAGTTTAAGGGGAATCCTTTCCTTTTCCTTTTTCCTTTCCCTTTTCCTTTCCTTAGTTTAGAGATTTTGTGCTTCAAATCTATGTATTCTGTAGAGCACACTTGGACAAAATCGCTTGTGTTCCAGATGCCCATGTGAACATTTTACACAATTAACGTGCTTTTGTTAACTCTGCATTATAACAAATAGTTGAAAAAAGGAAGACGGAAGATACTTAGTTTTGTACTTTAAAAAAATAAAAAGGGCCAACTCTCCCCTACTGTCAGTGAGTTAGTTGGCTCTGGTGGGCGTCATTTATGTGTATATGCCTGAAGACTCCTGAAGGCCACCATGGGAGTTAGGTCAGAATGAGACCACATCCTGCCTGGATATTTCTACCTGACAAGACAGGGAAGGCAGGAGAAGCTGCTGCATGTGAACACGTATATTGCACCAAGGCAGAATTTGTCCCTACTGAAGACGTGGAATTCAGTATGACGGAATGTTCTTTCTGGAATCTGCAAAACCCAAAATATAAATACTGTTTCTAAAATAAACCAGCAGCCTTTGGACTGATGAGTACAATTACCCAGATTTCATGTGAAATGAAAAAGAAATGTGAGCATTAGGTCTTCGGGCTGTGAACAAATAAAGTAGGCCAAAATGCAAAAGTTTGTAATTGTTGCACTGAACCTTTTCTGGAAACAGACTTGCTTTCAGCTAAATAAAACAACCCCACAGACCATTAAAATCTTTCCTTCCTTTGACAATACATCTTTACTTCTGGAACAAAGATAGTTATGCCAAAAAGCTATCTTTTATATAAAACAAAGTTTGTCTTTTCCTTTGGTCTTGCATTAAGTGCATACATTTCCTTGTCTATATTCATTCAAATCCGTTCAAGAAACAGTGATTCCCAACAAAGCCAAAATTTGACAGGGATGGACACTGCACTGACCACAATCTCATGAACATGGAAAAATAGCACTAACTACTCCGTGAAAAGGGGGAAAGAGGTTTCTGCTTTGCACTCAAGTATATTTGCCACTTCTAATATTTGAACGTAGTGTTGAATTCGATAGCAACGACCTAAACAGATTATCACTCTTTTTTTGAAATAAGTTTATTGACCAAATTTCTGCCTGACACATATTGCCACTTCCATTAGCTTCATTTTGAGATCGGAAAATACATACTTAAAAGAGATTTGTGATGTTTGGAACATGCCTTGGTAAATATTTTCATATGGCAAGTGGGATGCCTGATACAAATGTTGACACTTCATGACAGTCACTGAAAGAATGTTTCTCTGGTGCTATCGAGTGCCTTGAGTTTTATATTCTATCTGGACTTAGCTGATCCTCTGGGGGAAAAAAACAAAAAACAAAAAAGGAAAAAAAAAAAAGCATTTTAGTTCTTAAGAATAAGTATCCATGTCCCAGTTCATGTAAGCGCCAGATGATTTTTTTCTCTGTTTTGGACTATCCTCAAGCATAGGCTTAAGTTTAAGCACTGACCTTAATCAGCATGTGCTTTACCTTAAACCTATGATTAAGAAGCATGTTCTTTTGAATCAAGACCTAGATTTTGTCACAAATGTTCTGTGGCACGTAAGACACTTTTATGTACATTTTATTCTCTGTTCTAAATGCTGACAATTTTTTTTTCGCCGCCAGCAACAGCCCAGTGGCATAGTACATGTCGGATTTGATTTATCTCTGGTTGCCATTACTTACTGCAGAAACAATGCTTTTTAGTTACTACAGTTCTGCACAGAAAGTGCTAAGCTATATTCTATAATGTACCATAAAAATACCAAAGATAGTTTCCCCACAAGATACAGTGAGCAGAAGAAAGCATTTTTGCCTTTCTGTACTATTTTAACTGGATTATCTACTTGAAAACACTAAAGATAATACATGACATCACCATTATATTCAGAGAATCGTGGAATGTTTAATTTTGCAAGAGTTCTTATAATTATGTACTGTATTAGGATCAATTAACTAACTCTAAATTATTCCTGATGTATGTCAAACTTAGCACAGAGCATATTCCCTAAGAATATTTCCCAGTTCTCCATCAGCACCTTATTCTAATTGCATAAATGATCTGGTAGCAAATTCACATTCTTCCCAATTCACTGTAAGATAATAATTTTGGTATTATTCTTAGTAATACCAGTATTTAATTCCTTTTTTTTTATAAAATATGCTTATGTATTCATATGCAACAATAATGTCTTCTCCTCAATCTTCTTTTCTTCTTCCTCCACATGTTTTGGGGTTTTTTCAAGATTCACTGTTTTATTGCACTCTTCTGAAATCTACAATATACGTCTCTTTAAGCTGACAAGTCTGAAAATGAACGTGTCAGTTTGAGAGTTAACCAATGCAGAATACACTAAAGGCTGGCTACAAGGTGACTTAACATTTTCAGTGCCCTGGGGAGAAGAGGAGGGATATGAACCATTCCTCCTAAACTGCTCTTAAGTGCCAAAGTTCCCTAGAGATTCAAGGGAGAAGCAGACATGTATAAGTCACCATTTCATGGCCTTCAGAGGTGCCTAAATTAATCACGCTGGATTTGGCCTGAAATAATTAAATTTACTTGTTCTTACATGAGATAACATGCATTACATCAGCATCACACTGTGTATTCCTATCCAATTTATCTTTGCTGTGATGTTCTTTTCACCACTCCTCTCTCCTGGCAGGGATTAAGTGGCATTAGGATCTGGTAGGTACGTCCCCTCTCGTTTTGTGAGCATTTTATTTTCCATTTCTGAAGTACAGTACTTAACATTGTTTTTCATGTGCAGTGTACACTCAGATTTCAGAGAGTCCTTCCCAGTTTACCAAGATAACATACTTAAGTGTATCATACAAACTTCTCACAATCCTTTCAAAACTTCTCTGATTCAGAAAGAAAACTGGCTCGGTTTCTATCCATGAATGAGTTTGCCCGTGAATGAAATTTGCCATGACATTTATTGTCACTTAAGACTACCAGAATGGAATGATTTATATCCAGGTTACTAAAAATTCTCAGCCATATTGAGCAATATATTGGCGGGCCATATAGTGTGATCTTATTCAATCTGCTGTCAGGAATGGTCCAGGGCCCGTGTTCTGACACCTGCACCATGCCCGGGGCTCGTTAGGGAAGAAAGCTGGCTGACACAGGCTAAAGGCATGCCAGAGAATGTGAGGGTAAAGAACGTGACATTCCAGTGCTGGGAAGGATCCTGTTTAATTGATTAGAAGCACTGTAGCCATACTGAACGTAAAGAATATCGCAAGTACAAAGCACACAGCACTTTATCTCAAGCACAGCAGAAAGAATAGAATAGAATAGAATCATTAAGGTTGGAAGTGACCTCAAGGATCATCTAGTCCAACCATCCCCCCACCACCTATTACCCACTAAACCACGTCCCTAAGTACCATATCTAACCTTTTCTTAAACACCCTCAGGGATGGTGACTCCACCACCTCCCTGGGCAACCCGTTCCAATGCCCGACCACCCTTTCAGAGAAGAATTTTCTCCTCATCTCCAACCTGAACCTTCCCTGGCGCAACTTGCAGCCATAAGTTATTACTGCAGCTCATTTATAAGCAAGAACTTTTTTAGATCTCAGTTCCTATCAATACCCACGGCTGTGTGCAGCTACGTTCCATTGTCATCTAAATTCCAGCTGGGAATAGATGGATGTCAAATTAAAACACAAACAGGCAACTAAAAAAGTCACAAAGTGACAGAATTTCTCTCTGACGTAAGATGAATCCACAATATCAGCATCTGTAAAATTCCTTATGAATAAAGAAAGGTTGCATTCAAGCTGTGTCATAAAGAATCCTTTTCCAGTGCTGAATGCAGCCATGATGCTGGAGGTGAAAAGATAAAGTCAGAGGACTCAGGTCACTTGCTAAAACCAGAGTCTGTCATCCCTGTAACTTCTTTGGTGAATCTACTCTGCATCCATTTTTTTTCCTTTCTAATCCACATTACTCCTGATAACCTGTGAAAATCTCATGCAAAATAAGACCATTTACACATATGAAATAGAATCATGTGTATGCAAGAAATGCACATTTACTCTTGCAACTTATACATGCACGTAATTCTCAGGCAAAATTTAGGAAGCGGGTTCTGAAGTTTTGCTTCCCCACGTCCACGACATTTTCTTCAACCAATAAAGACCATTGTCCTATCAAAGAAAGAAATCACATTACCTCCAGAGAGTTTGGATTTTTAGTGAATCCACATTAATTACTATCATCACATTTAGTTCTTCCAACAATTTTAATAAATTGAAGTTAAAAATTATATTCTAATTTTATCTCCTACTTCCTGCCTTACACGAAGCTACCAAATACATCATTTTTCCCTCTTCTGACTTCACCATACTATGTTTCTAAAACAAATTAAATATCCTGGCAGCTACTTCCCAGTAGCAGCCATCCTACGGCTAGCACGACCCTGGATTCTGGGTGGCTAGTGTACGAACAGAGCTGTTTACAGGCTTGCCAGATAAACAGCAAGCCCGATCCCTACAGTGTGCTTGTCCAAGCACAATAAATAGGTGCAGCTCCTTCTCTTACTGGCTGTTTGTTGCATTCTTGGCTTTCCCTATTTTTCCTCCTTTGGTCAAGAAAAAAAAAAAAGAGGAAGGGAAGCCCCCAAAAATTAAAGCGGCAGAAATGACAGCGGAAAATCAGAGTTTTTGTGTGCAGCAAAAGAGCCAGAAACAAGAATCATTTCCTCTGCTGTGCCGGCCAAGGAGTTCCTCACACCGAGGCGAGCAGAGGGGAAAAGACTTTGCTGCGCATAGCCCCAAGGTTAGGCACACACATTCAATTCTCCAGCTCCTGACTGCCACAATAAGGAGGTTTGTACATTTAAGAATAGCATTTATTCATAATGAATAGAGTTTGCCTATCAAAAATAAATAACTTCAGTGCCTTTGAAAATCTTAACTGCAAACATCTCATTGCCTTCCAAAGAGACTCATGTCCATAAGTGGCTAAATTACTTTTGGTATAGGATTTAAATTTATAGCACAAGAGGCATTTTGGAATTTTAAACCAGCATAACACAGTGATCTCAAAAATTACTCCTAAAGTTTCAAGCAATCTTTCTGCTCTGGGGTTTTGGTTTGGTTTTTTTTTTCATATTCCACTGGTAGGAATCCAGAAAATGGTATTTCATTATTTTTTAAAAAAATCTCCACAGATGGTATATTCACGGCAAACATAAGCACTCTCAAAACTGACATAAATGAATAAATATAGCACCAGTCTGAGATGATAGTTAGATATACAAGACTTATATGTGTCCCAGTCAGAACTGGCAAGTATAGACTTTTACAGCTATTAGAGGACAAGAAATAGTTGAAATGAGACATTTTTAAGACAAACTAAAACCATAATTCTCTTTCAAATAGAAGTTACTCCAGGTTTTTTTCTAACTTTTTCCTCCACCGTAGGGGCAAAGAGCTCTGGAGCCATCTAAGATAAAAGATGTTATGTAAACCTACTAATGGCTACAGTTTTTATCAGTATTTTGTACAGTACAGAGTACTGTCAATTCTGTCCAAGATCACAGTTACATAAAGAGATTTGAGAAAAATGTTTTAAATATAACAGCTAACACCTGTGCTTTAAAACTAAAAGACGATGGCTTATTTCTTTTTCTTATATGCATTACTGTCAAAAATAATGTAATTTACAGGTCTCATTGGGCTACAGCCAAGTTATCTTTGCATATTTATATATTCCTTTCTAATTTTGCTTTCTGAATTATCCATTTCCTTTCTATTACTGCAGTAATACTCTGTAAGTGTTCTTCCCTTTGAGCAATCGCTGCAAGAGGAATACGTTCAGATGAAGAATGCAAACCAGTCATGAATGTGAGATAAAAATACCTTCCAGAAGTTATGCAATAATCATTGAACAGTGAATCATCATAAGTGGTTTATTCAAGATCATAGAGTACCTACAATAATGAGCAAAAATGCATCACGGTCTTGCTCTCCCCTTATTATATTTTAATTAGTATTACCTGTTTAAGTTTTATTTCAGGTTTGGGGTTTGTTTTGTAAGCTTTATTTACCTAATAGCGATGATGTATCTGAAGTGGCAAACTTGAAGTATAAGTGAATAAATCTCTTAGTGTTTCAGAGACTGCAAAAATGGGAATGCTCTATTAGACTTCTCAGAAAAGGAGTATTCAATTAGGTTTCTTAGCATTATTAGATGTTGGCTTTTCAACTCAGTTTCCATTCTCGCTGAGCAATTTTGCATGTACAGAGTTACTCTCATTCATGCAAAAATGAGAGCTGTATCCTGTCCCAAAGAGAAATTCCTGAATGTAAGTGGAGACTTTCACTGCCTGTGACAGGACATGCAGGATATTCAGCTACACAAATCAGATTTAAAGTTGAAAGATATAATTTTTACGCACTTTTTTTTTTTTAAATCAGTGTTAAAATGCTTTCTTTCTTCTTACCCCAAGAACTGTAATATGTGCATGCAACTTACTGGTGCTAATTTGTTTGGTTTTACTTTTGTGCATTTTTATTTCAAGCCTGTGTGAAAATCACAAATTGAGTTAAAAATTATTAATGAAGGGATCAGACAGCTCACAAGTTTACCTGATCAGTATTAGAAATCAAGTCAGTAAAATTCAAAAGCAAAAATGTAGACAAGCCTCATTTTTAAAAATTAATAGTGTCCCTTTCAAAATAGCTGTTATTTATGTTTATGCAAATGTAATGCTATAATGTCTATCACAGCTGTGATAAAACTACACAAATAATTTCCAGAAATGAGATGTAACTAAACAAAAAAACAAAGATAATTCTTCTTCCATCATATTAAATGTAAAAAATTGTAATTTATTTCTTTTTTTTAAAACTTTTCCAAAACAGTGAAGACTTCTTGCTTAATAAATTTTTCATATATTTATGTTTAACATCTGCAGAAAATGTTGTGTGACATATCCTGCCATACAGAAATAGGCCGCTATGATCCTAACTAGATCAAAATACCCCAAAAATATTTACATGCACTTTTTTTTATTCCTTTGAAAAATAATCAAAGGATTGTGAGACATTTCTTCTCCTGGTATAAAGACATGAACATTTTTCTCCTCTAGGTCATTTGTTCTAATCCAATTCAGGGAGATGGATAATGATTGCAAGTTAAACCGTTCTTTGTGCTAGCTCTGTGGTAGATTATTTGAAATAAATTGATGGTCCAATTCCTAAACATTCAACTGTGCAAAGACTTTTGAAAGCTTTTTAATTTTATTTGTAAACCAACTTGACTTGGATAGGTCCAGTGGAGCAGATGACATATTTTGTAGAACAACCACCTCCGACTACATCTATACTTTCACATAAACATAAGGACTTGAGCACCGACCCAAGCCCAGCCACGCTGACTGCATACAGACCTTCACTGTACCTCTACTGCAGAGTCAAAGGCTATCCAGGCAAAGGAACAGGGGCACAGAATGAGGACAAGCTTACCTGATGATGCAAAGAAGGCTCATGCAAATCGTTTGACTCTGCAAGCCTAGACCCCTATCAAAGGTAGTGTGGGTGTTTAATAAACATGCCACACAAATCAAAAGATTTCAAAGAAAGGGACTTTTTCCCTTCCAATTCACCTTGCTTAGGCAGCCAGCTCTTTGGGGAAGGGAACCGCTTTTGTATTATCTCTCTGTGTATATGTCATAGCTAACATGACAAAATCCTGATTCATACATAAAATTCGTTGATGCTGTTGGCGATAATTACCATGATAGTGATATAGTTTCATCGATAGAGATGAAGATGCTTGTGTCTATGTAGAAAATATTGCAGAGCTAATTAAGGGGCTACTTTAGAACACAATTATTATTCCAGAATGTCTCCTTATGCAAACACTGGTATTCTGTGTAGTAAATTGTGCCTGTACATAGTCTGTTTTAACCTGCTTCCAAAGTAGATTAAGATATCCCAAAGTAACTTTTTTAGAGCAAAATAAGCATTTCTACATAGAAAGTTATGATATCATGGCAATGTTTGACTGTTTCCATACAAAAAAAAAATAAAAAAAATCTTAACTTCACAATAGGAAGAAAAAAATATTCAGTCACTAAAGTCAGTATGTAATTTTAGGAAATATCTAAAGTGGTATAAAAAATGTACATCTAGAATGATCCACAATTATATATAAAAAAAGCTACTTCTTACTGTCGATTACAGACCAAAACACTACCAAGATGGACTAACAGTACTATTTCCACTGTTACCATCTCAGCACCTGGTCTACAGTACTGGAAATAGATCAGAATCAGATTAATCAGATATTCATTTTGAAGTTACATAGTCTCTGTTAGATGTCCTACAGAATCTGGTCCAACAAAATCTGAATCTTGGATCAGGGTTTTTGGTCACTACAGTAAAAATACTTATAAAAATAATGGCAAATGGTTAGAGTCTACTTTAAAAATATAGGAATTGTTCAAAAGACACATTTTATTTTCCTCACCAGCGTTATTTCACTAATTTTCTCCAGTCAAGTTCAGAATTTCTTTTACATTTTAGGAACATTCAAGTCATTATGACAATTTCTTAACTGTTTGCAGAAAGGCAGTGTTCATATCACATGGATGAATAAGAAGAAGTTAGTGTAAATTGCGTAGTAAGAAGAATATGTAAGTTAGAAGAATCCTGGAGTCACTCTATGAGAAAACTGTTTTCAAACACCCTACAACTTATTGATCCCATCACAATTTTGTAACTTGTATTCATAAAAAATACTTATATGAAAAAATATTTTCTTCAAAATACATTATTTGAGTACTAAAAGATCTACTTTTGGTATATTCTGCTCAGAATAACATACAGAGTATGTGTGTTTATGTGAAAATTGGTGTCTAAGTCCAACGGTTTAGACCAGTAAGGTGGAAATTTGATAATGGGACATAAAGAAACCCTTTCAGTTATGAGGATTTATACATTTTTCTACATTATAATTTGTAATATAGCTGCCACTGGTTTTATTTATCCATGCAATGACCTAAACCTCAAACAACAAAGCAGCAAACACCCAAATCCCCACTATTTAAGCCTTTGGTTTGAATCATACCCCATAATCACAAGTTCGACAGATTACTGTATTATTTGTGTCAGATGTGTATGATTTTATAAAATGTGTGTGATCTTATCAGTTCATGATCTGGTTGCCCTTCAATTGTTTTGCTGCCTTGCTGCTCTCTCGTTATTGAGAACGTGCCCAGCTTACCTTCTCTGTTTTCATGCGGTCTCCTGTTTACATCATGTCCCTATCACGGCTTGTCTAAATTAATTAGTACTAAGTCTTTGATAAGACTTTGTGTAGAAATATTTTCCATGTTTTTGCCATTATGCTTTGCATTTCTATGGAACGAATAGACGGGCTAGAGCAACACAGGGATATGTTTTGTGTAAGAGTTTTGTAATACTTTTTACTGTATTTTCAATTCAACTCCTTCTACAACCTGGCATTTTATCTCCTTCTTGCTGGCTTTGTACGTTGGAGGACACTTTTCAGGGAACTATTCCATGATCTTTTTTCTCAAGAAGAGTTCAAGTTTCTCATGATAATAGACATCGCCTTCCTCATTTCTCTTTTCTAAGGTTCTGCACTGAACGTGCCCATCAGAACATAGTGCTGGAATCACCAAGCAGACACAGACTTGAGCAGATACATACACTCATACGGCACAGAGAAAGCTCCAGGTAGAGCTAGCAGTTTATGTTCGCAGCTATTGCAGTGACGGCACAACTTAAGCGGCTAAGTTCGCTCAGCTACTCCACCGTGCTGACACTGCTCTGCAGCTTTCAGTTCCAGAGCAAGCCAGGTCAGGAGCAGACTGGGTTTTCTGGACCATGCTTCACTGCACAACGTGGGCATATGCAGTCTGTTAGAGACTTGATTGACCTAAACTGTTTTATGTCATCTGCAAATACCTCCCTCTTTTTCTCATTTCTGTTTCTAGATAATACATTTTTTTACCTCTATGGATCTCCACATAGACACTTGGGGAACTCTGCTTCTGCTAAAGTGTTCCATTTATCCTTAAGATTTTTTCTCTTCGGATCAGAGTCTGGTAATGCTTTACCTTGCGACAACGCTTGCTTGCTTTAGTAGCTTCTTCTACTCCACAGAAGCTATACTAAAGGGTTTTTTTGACAGTTCAAATACACACTGTATCCACTAATTCTCACCCACTCTATCAAAATTCTAATAGATCGACAATCTTTCTCTGCAATTTTCCTGGACTGATGCTAGCTACCTTGTTCCTAAAGCTCCCCAAGTTAGAATTTTATGTTCTATGCCAAGGTTTCTCACTCATCTCTAATTTACAAGATTTTCTAGTATCTTCTTTTAATGATAAACACAAGTTCTGACATTCTTTGGTTACCAGGCTTTGTTAGAAACTGAAAATTAATGAAACACACAATCCACTGACTTCTTCCTATTTGTTTTAGTCAATTTTTCAACAACACCCTCTTCCATGACTCAGTGCTGCACATTTATTTGAAAGGGTTACCTGGGATGGGTGGCTTCCTAAATATGTCAGTCTGTCTTTCTCTGTCCCTCCTCCGGTAAACACAAATGCAAAGAAACAGTTTTGAACCGCTGCAACGTCCTTGTCCTCACTAACCGCTGCTCAAGAGACTCACCAATTCTCTCCTGGCTTGCTACACTTGACATCTTAAAAATTGTCTATTTATTTGCATGCCTTTGGCCATTTGCTCTAAGTCGTCCCTCTTATCTCCACTAATAACTACCCTAGAGTTTATCTGCTAGAACTTATGGTCTCCTCTGAACATTTTGTTTAAGAATCCCTCTTTTTTTAAGAGATCTTTTTAGTTCAACTAGTTTTTGTATTCTGCAACATACTTTTTCTTCTTTGCTATTGGTTTTTCATATGGCCAGTTTCATATGTGCTGTAGCTTTTTGTACAGTATTTTTGCTGAATATGGGGGTTCTGTTTCATACTTTTTAATCACGTCTTTTAAAAAAAATCATTCTACTGACAGAAAGATTTTGTTATGATCTTCTTTGTTAAGAAGTTGAATTTAATTTTATTACAATTGCAATTACCCAGTGGCTCAACTAAACTTCCTTCCTGAATCAGCTTCCTCTTATGCATTCCTCTTGCCTTATTCATTGAATACATTATTAATAATGAATGCTTTCTTTTCTTTGCTCTTGTTATTTGCTATACAATTATAATCTAAAATTTTACTAAAGAAAATACTAGATAGGGGAAAATAAAACAGAGAAATATTACCCTTGTTTTGTAGCAGTTTTAGCTTTGAGATTCAAAGAAAAAAAGCAAAATTAAATCTGGATTCTCAGGTGTGGATTATGCAATACCACTCATTTATGTTGTTTACTACCAATGTTTCACCTCCAATTTTTATACTCTTACACCAGAAAAGCATAAAACGAAGACCATTGTCTATAGGTAAACACATTGTTCAACAACATTGCTTATGTTAGCGGAACAAAATTTGAAATCCTTAAACTATCAATAAAACAAATATTTCATTGTTATTTGAAATAAAATTCCCAGGCCTAGAACAAAACAGAACAGAACAACCATTGTGGTTGGAGCAGACAGAATCATCATTGTAATGCACATACTGCATCAGAACTCTGCTGTGATTAGACCATCAGTGCTACAAAACTCAAATTTTTAACTGAAGTGGCAGAGATGAAATTAGTACTGCTAAATCACAGCTTAGTACTAAAGAATGTTTCTTAGAGGTAAGTGATGGAAGACCAGTTAGGGAAAGACAGAGTCAAGAGTCATTAAGTCATAGCTAAGTGAAGTTTCACATTGGTCTTCTAAGTACAACCAAATGATTGACACCTGACATTTTGGCCTACACAAAATAAGCTGACTGTCTCAAAACAGGTTTTTTAGGAATGACTTTCACATATCAGACTTGGTATCCAAATTTAGAAGCTTCCATTAAAGCAAATCTAAAGAGTGAAGTGGTAAAAAGACCTCTCTGAAGGACTGAAATACCTGGACAGCTAATTAAGAAGGGAGAACTGAGCTGTCTGTGCTGAGAATGATCTGTAGCAAGGATCTTCACATGCCAGGACTGCCAGTGCAACACCTTTTAGAACAAGTAAATGCTTTATAAAAATAAATAAATGAATACCGTTCAACGAGATTTTTTTTTTTTACCCTTGATCTGCTGTCCTAAAAGACTTTTGTTGCTTTTAAAAGGGTCAGTATTGTGATGTTAATGTCTTTGGCTTATTTGGATGAGATAAATGTCATAAACTCTTCAAGTCAAGGAGATTACAGTCTCTAATAAAATACAGACGGCTGCTAAATGGAATGAAAAGACATATTAGACCAAAGTATTAGTCAAGGGTTCTACAACTGGCTCAGGCTCCAAATGGAATTATGAAGGTCTTTTGGAGATCTAGCATACTCTTTCAGGCCACCCAACCACAGTCAAAAGGTGACTAAAGAAAGAGGCAAGACTGCCGAACACGACAGAAGGCACGGAGAAGCACTGACAAAAGTCAATACTATGTAGGCTGAAGGATGATCGCACTGAAGGCAAAAAGTTTTGCCTCCTTCCTTCCAATCCCTTAATGTTAGCTATATAAATAGTTACTTCAAAATAATTCACGTAGTGTTTATTCACAGAATACTACTCAATCATAAAAAGAAGCTCCTAGGACAGTTCTCCTGACTCAATTTTATTCTTAAAAAATGTTAGCCTGGCAACGTCAGTGTTTAAACCATCTATCCAAGAAAACTTTGAAAATAATCCAGCAACATAAAACAAAATTGAACAACTCCCCCACTAATATCAGCTGATACTTCTGTTGTTGACAATCACATCACACTAAAAACAATTAAAGTTTTGTCTTTTTTTAAAAGCATTGAACAATGCCTTCTTCAGTGGTGCTCAAATCCAAGAGAGGCCGTTTTTCCCAACGGCTCCTAAAATTGGGTCTGTATTATTCCTACTATGAATAGGAGAAAGAGCTAATGTTTATTCCCGCAAAGGGAACACTTTCATACAGCTTTTTGAATAGTACTTACTCAAATATGGTGGTTTGTAAGGCGCTCGTGTATTAGACAGCAGTCCGTCCAACTCCTTCCTCTCCAGAGTGTTGTGAAGGGCCTTCTCTTTGCCGAAGGTGGAGAAGGACCTTTCTGCCCCCGGCTGGGCTTCTGGTGTTTCAAACACTTCAGTGTCTGGAACGGAGTCCATGCCAGGTACATGGAGATTGCTGCGGTAATCTGCAGCTTGGCGTCCATCAGATGGAACAAAGGAAGGCATCCAGCACCGATCTGAGTGGCCCAGTGCTTTACATTCCTCCGTGCAATTGGAGAAGAGATCCATGCCTGCAAGCATGAGAGAAAAAGAAACTACAGATATAAGCTTCAGCATCATGAACAGCTGCTGACAGATAAGAAAGATTATGCTGAGAAAAGAGAGAAGTGGGAAGAGAAATGTCATAAGAACTTCTTCCACTTTTGTCATCTCCACAACAAAAAATTAAAATCTGATTGTCCAGTCTTCAGAAGTCAAAGACACCATTTAATAAGCGTAACTAAACGCCAGAATGTCACACACACACAAATATCACAAGAAGAAGGGTATTGGTGGTTCTCTCTCTCAAAACCAGTTGCAGATCTCACTGTTTAGAACCCGCTCAAATAAAGTTCAATTCCACTTGTAGGTTGATGTCTGTGGTTCACCAGTTGAAAATACTTGTTGAAGAAGAAATTGTTTCTATGTAAATGTATCTCTGACCAAAGAAATTAAGCGTCCTGACCGAGGAATCACAGATTTCATTTATGAAAACGAAATGAGTCCCATAAAGGAACTAGTATACAGATAGAGCGTACTGATAATAAACGCAGATGTTACAAAGTAGGGATCCAGCCTTCAAGTCATCAGGATGGCTTATTTAATCAATTGTTACATCATTCTTTCAGAGATCGTTTTCACTGCTACCGCAGCAGTCCTTACTATCATCAAGTCATCCAAGTAATGGGACAGAATCCTATAATAAATTACTGTAATTAGTGGCACAAAGGTAGCCGTAGTCTGATGTGACATCGCTATGGATACTATTGACAAAATTGTTAATGCTTCCCCTATATAAGCAAACACTTGTCCCTGCCAACGTGGAACTGTTTGCTTACAAATCCTTTAATGCTATTAAGATTTCAAATGACAACCTATGCTTCTACTGACTACCGTCAGCTCGGCCTTCCAAAAGAATATTTCCTGACTGTGAGTCACTAAGTTGTTGGATTATACTTGTTTTGAGAGGAATGGTGGATGAAATCATCGGCGTAGAGTAAAATAAATATCAATGTCTCCAAGTTGATATTCAACATCATACATAAAAGCAGAACAGTAAAGAAATACCTGTTTCTTGTATTTATAAAGGGAATTGAGTGTCTTAGAACAGGAGTGTGACAGAATTGAACTAAATCTGTTATAAACACTGCATTTACAAGCGTTGCATTAGAATTACAAAAAACGATGCTACCTGCAAGAGAAACAGGAAAAAAACTTTAACAGCTGTAATAAGATTCATGTAATGTAGCTCATTCACCAGCCAACGTTGCAAAGAACTGGATTAGTTTCATCTCTAATGTGAGGATTAGTATTAAGAATTCTACCACTGTTTTGAACCATAATTTGACTTATATTAGTAATATTTATGCGATAGCTCACACAACAAAAACCAATTTCTTCAGCAAGCAAGAATCTTTCTGAGCTATCAAGTACTTGAGTACTAAAGACAGTTACTTAGAAAAAAATATGAAGGACGGAAAAAAAAGCTTTTTGTCTCAGATTAATCTCACTTTGTAATGGCTTTTTAATTTTAAATTAAGTAATATACAATGCTAGGTCCAGTTTTGATTCGAACCTTGCATTGATAATTGACATGCAGAAGTCTGAAAATAAATTACTGATCAGTGAACTGTTGAAGAATGCCAACGTGAGCTGCAGATATGATTAAGGAATCAGATGAAGATCATCAGGCAAGGCGTACAAATTGTACAGTTCTAAATCCCGTAGTGGTAGTAGTTATCAAAGACTGAAAAGAAAGATTCAGATGTAGGTTTCCCAGAAATAAATTAGTACATAACGATGTCTATAAAATCATGTGTGTGTGTGTATCTTATGTATTGAAATGTCTGCACAAAAATCTCTCATGCAAGAAAAGACATATTTTATGAACCTAATTCTTTGCCATTCAGAAGATAAGTGACAACACAAAATGGCTATTTCATTATTCAGACTTCCTGGCAAAGTTACATGTAAACAACAAATAACTCTACTTTTAATAGGAAAATTATTACAGGTACATTTTGCTAACAGTCCATCAGCGACCATACTCATTCAGCATTTCCTGAAATACAGCAGGAGAAAGAAAAACTTGCAGATAAATATTAAATTATATTATTTTGTCAGTAAGGAGGGAGATATTCTAAGAATATTGCTTTTAAGATATATATTCAAAGACAGATCCTTTTTTTCCCTTCATGGATTTCTATTTCCCCTGGAAAATTACCCTCATTTTGCTATTTTGTTTTCACATCAGCTGCTAAACTGCAAAATGTCTCTATCCAAATATTATTTTTTAGTTCCCTTTTGAATACTGCTTGTCTGCTGCACTGCACTGAATAGTATTATATAACAGCTTATTATAAAAGAGATGTTATAGCCACTATAAATCAGGATTTTGAATAAACGAAGTAATGAATGTAGGGGACACAAAATGTAAGCTTGTATGACAAACTTTTCCCACCTTGAAGATGAGAACTTGTAAAAGAAAAAAAATAAATTGTATACATATAGATCTGAATTTTAATATACACTTCTGGAACACGTGGCTAGAATGTAAATGCTTGTTTAGGATGCGAACAAAATGTTCAGAGAGGCCTGGGCTGAGTATTGATCCCACTTCAATCAGTCACAACATTCCCTAAGAGTTTAATGGGTGCAGAACCAAGCCCTTGGTTTTTTTTAAAAGAAATTCAAATTAGCAGTCTGATTTTGAAATCCCTGGGCACCTAGGTATATTTACACTGACTATGATACGAATGCTGGCTATTCTTCCTCCACCTTTTTCCTGTGGGCCACGATATAGAATTCTCTGTTTCTAACTGAAAACATTCAAAACAAGGCAGGGAAAAGCTATTTGCTATTTTCCAAGAAGGAAGGATATGGTAAATGGAGAAAGACATTCAGCACAGAACTCCTTCATACACCAAGAATCATGGTCTTGATTTATAACAGAAAGAAATGTTCAGCAGTATAACACTTCCATCTCATCTCCCTCATAAATCTGGTTATATATATGGTCCTTCAGAACTAAACTATCCATCATAATTGCAAATCCACATTAAAGAAAAATGCTTTATATTTTTCATTTAGTTATCATATTAGACCTTGCATGCAGATAAACTGAGACTTTAAAGGTGACTCTGAATTATGAATTCCAGATGTCCTTCGCAGATACAAATAGATCGTATAGCACACTGAAGCGCTGAGAAACGATAAGCACTGCACTATTCCAAATACAGCCGACATGTAAACGCTCATGGCAAAGGCCACTAGTTCATTCCTGTTAGTTCAAGTCTCGTTACTAGATAGACCAGCGGGCAATTGTGAACCCTCACACAACCCTAACTTTGAGATTTTTAAGGAAAACAGGCCCCCTCCCCTCCCTCAAAGGAAACCAACAACTAGGAAAGGAGTTAAATATTTAAGTTTGACATCTGGATCTGAATTTCCCAAACTCAGGTGCTTTGATTCAGATACTTGGTAGTGTTGCATTTCTGAAGCATATTCCCAATTTGCTTCCTTTCCACATTTCAAAAGGAGAAAAATCACAATTTCTACGTGCATGAATTCTAATTGGTTTGAAAGAGAGTTTGTATCAAAGCAAAAATTAAGCCTAAAACCATTTTTAAATAATGTATTCTTTCTTAATTTAATTAAGAGAGAAGAGCCATTCACCCAGCCTTTAGAGCAATGAGTGAACACGTTCCTATGTATTACTGAGTAAACGATGTAATAAAAAGCAAAAATACAAATCAAATGTTGACAAAGTATTTTGGCAGAGTTGTTATTGAGAGGGTTTTGTGGTTTTTTTGTTTCCCCAACACTTGTAATTTTTTCCTAACTTTGGCTTTTACTTGGACTTAAATGGCATTTCCCATTCTTTTTCTGTGGTAGCTTTTTGAAAAATGCTAGTTAGATGTGAGATAGGCGTGATGTAGGGAACCAGGTCTCCTCTTCAGAGCTCTATTACCAGAACAACCATCCACTTGGTGGGATTATCCTTGAGCAAATTACTTATTTCCCTATGATTCATGTTTTGTGTCAGTAAATAAGAATAATGGTGTTAACCTTCATTGTAGAAGACTTTATCTACTGAGGAATTGGACTTTATGAAACAGAGTCATTATAATTCATTCTTTCTAAGTAATTGGTGTATTGCCTTGGATAAAACTGACTTCATCTGCATGAGAACATGAATAAAAACTCAAACATCTTCCATATTCAGCTCTTCCAAATCTCAACTTCAAAGCCTTCAAAAACTATCTGGACCATGGAGATGTGAACATTATTAAGCATGCAGCCCAAGGAAAGAATAGAAAAAAAAGAGAAACCACCCTCAGCTTAAGTCAAAGCACTTTTCTAAGCCATTTTCATGTTCACTCTCATTTTATTCGAGATAGACTCTTAGCCCAAGTGATCTTCAAAACAGGATTTAGCTGTCACTCCGCATGGGCTCAAAAGGGATACTGGTTTCCTCTGTCCCTTTATCACTAAAATTCTTCTTCTGACTTCTCAAATTCTTCTCCTTATGAACACTGAAATATCACAGCTCTTCTGCAGTAATGCATACTAACGCTCTTGGGGTTTACCTTATCTGCACTGAAGAAGTGTGAGGCAACGTTTCACCATGTGCTTTTTTATTAGAGCCCTAGCAATTCCCTCCATAAAGTCCACTAGTGGAAGTCTAATTTTCTATCTCAGCCAGTCACCAACGCATACTGTCCAGTACTGCACAGAGGACATTATCAAAAAGCTGATGCACTTTATAGTATATACGTGACAGCACATTTACTGAGCTTCACATCTCGGATATTCCTTCCTGAAGTGCACCTGAGAGATCATGCTAATTCAGTGAAAAAGCTGAAACAAGGGTGATATTGTGAAGAGCTTTGCATGTTAGGCTTGAAAAAGCTGAGTAGCTAGCGAGCATCCATATGAAATAAGTTGGTGGCATGAATCCAGATCTTACAGGACAGGTGTCTAATCATACAATTTAAACATACACGCAGAGTATTAATTGGCACCCAAGTCGGCAATTTCACAAGGGAGGCCAAGAATTTAATCAACCATGGGAAATAAAGGAACCTCATGCTTAGAAATTACTCCTACAGAACATGATTGAAATCCAGTGTGTTAATAAAAGGTAGTAGCGTTGTAGCAGTTGCATTTGTTCTACAACAAATGGCAGCTCTGTCTCAACAACTTGCAGACAAAGAAATGCACAAGTAATCAGAACACGCACTTGGGGTTTCAGAAACCCCTCTTCTGTTTGCCAAAAACTTACTGCGCTTCTTCACCTTTGGAAAGTCATTTCCCAAAAGGCTCAGATTCCTATCCCAGTCAGTGAAATGACTGCTCGAGTCATGAAAATCAGGCTCTTCAATACTTTGAGCATCCCACTACTTGCCACTCCCTGCTAAATGTAGATGACAGTACTGTTGTACTTCATGGACATTAAGGCAGATAAAAATGTGGATAATTATGGGGCATTCAGGTGGTACTTCAACGGGAACAGTATGAACCCCTTACATACATTCCAGCACATCTGAAACCATGATTAAATCACTACTAAGAAAATATATTTTGTGAAAAGGTGAACTAGAATCTTACTTCAAAACATTTTATGACACACAGAACAGCTTAGTTCAGAATTTTCACTAAATAATTGTGCAGGATAAATCTATGACACAGTCATAGATTTTCATCCTGCATATTTTCCTTCCCAAACAATAATTGACCATGACTTTTGACAGCCAGTTTGGCTAGCAATGGACTACTACAGAATAGCTACTTGTGTGCCACAGGACTGTTCACTGGTGACAGTAACAGAAGTCATACACACAAGAGGAAAAAGATGTTTTGCGAGCAGAACACACTGCTGACTAAAACTGGTAGGGAGTGAGTTTTATTTGTCAATGTGAATTATCTACTAAATGGTTTTGGATCCAAATACAACGCTTTTGAAAACAAACATGATGCTGCATGGTAACATCTTGAAAAAAAACAGCCCAAGCTTCTGCCATGTTATCAATCAGTGTGTTTTCCTTCAATAATTTAGAAAGAATTGACTGCAGAGCACCAGAATGACTGAAAAACTGAGAAGGCATTCCCTCAGATATTTCCTCTAGCCATTCAAGATCAAACAAGATTTACATTTTTTTAATATATAATGAAATTAATCACTAAAAACTAATAGCAAGAGCCAAGATTTTCTATCAAAACATTTTGTCATCACTGAGGTCAAAGGGTCTGTTCTTTGCATCATGACAGCAGGATTCAGCCAAAAACTTACAGGAAAGCTCTATTAAACATATGTAGAAGATTAAAGCAGCTTCTACAGAGATTTGTATTTAAATAGTCATTTGGAACTAGCATTTAAAAAACTGTGCGTGCATATTATTCTCAAAACACAGCACCAATATTCTAAATTGGAAGTTCTGTGTATTTGAGGTTTCAGTTCAAACTGTTAATTGTGAGTAGACCAAACCTAATTGTCAGCTTTCACTACTTCATATGTAATCACCACTGAAGACACAGAAGTTCATAAATCACATCAGATTCTTAAATGATTTGAAATTATTTTGAAAGTATAGATTCCTTTCCCTAGTTTGATAAAACAGAAATGATGAAAATGAAGGATTTACCCAGCTAAGGACTAATGCCAATTTTGACAGTAGTTCCAGTGTTTGTATCTGAGATAGACTACTTTTAAAATGGAGAGAAAGAATAAAGAACAGAGGCACAACAATAACAGCACTGAATGCATCTAAAAGAAAATAGCTTTCAGTTGATGTGCAACTATATGATTATATTCCCACCATCAGTCAAATCCAGCCCCTTCTGCAGATGTTTATTCTTTTCTCTCCTGTTTGGTTATTATGGTTCATTATGTTGAGGGACTAAGCTGATTGAAATGTTCATTGAGATGACTGCTGCAGTAAAATGCGTAAAAGGAAAAAAAAAATGGAATGCAGGGAGGGCAGGAGGAGAGGGAGCTTTTTATAACTCAGTAGCACAGATCGCTGCACCAGAAACAGTGCGAAAGAAAGGGGGGGGGGAGGCTAAATACACGGGGTTTTAAAACAACAATAAATCATACGCCATATATAGGCCAAAAATGAAAGAGGCTCTGTGTTCGGATGTAAACTTCTGGCAAGACCTGGTCTGTTGTCAGGTTCCCAGACACAAAATAGACACTCTGTTCACTTAGCATGAAGCCCCGCAAGAAGCAGGGAGCTCCGGAGACTCTTGGCTCTTCTCGAGTCTCATTAGGTCTGCATATTAATGACTTGCAGCAATATAAAGGGGCCCTGTAGCAGCCTCCTCTTCCCCTGGTGCCTGGGTTTCCCATCGTTAAGGGCACAGTGACTATAGCAGCAAGAAAATAGAGGACGTTAACAGAGCCTGTGGATGAGGCAGCGCTGCTGTGACAGTACTGAGTCCCTTGCCCTGGTATCTTCTAAGACGGGGGTCACGGGAAAAAATGGATGACTGGAGAGACTCTGGTAGTATTTTGTATGACACACTTGTCGCAAATCCTTATACATGACAGAGCACAGAGGAAACAAGGGGAAAGAAATGACTGTGTTGAATCCGGACATGCCAGACCTTTGGAGACTGTGGTAGGGAAGAAAGCACAAGCATTTGTGGCTAAAACGCAGTGCGAGGGTGAGAATGAATTCTAATGCATAGGCTCGAAACAAACGTCCCTTTCAGAAGAAAACTGAGCAAAGACAGCAAGCCATACACATGGGAATAACACTGCAATGTATATATTTCCTAGGTGATTCAAATCACAGTCTCTTAAAGCATTTCTTTCCTTTGTCAGGACTGAAAGAAATGTACTTAAGAATACCTTAGCCTTATTAACATGGAGATCACTCATAGTATATGGTGCCTCAATTTGAATTAAAAAACAATCCTCAAAAAATGCTAAGGTATTACACATTCAGAGCACCCAATGTGTCTCCACTGATCCCCAGCAAAGATCCTTACAGCCTGGCTGTCATTCAGCCACTGGGTTCATTCTTTCCCTTGGGAACTCCCCCTGCACTTCACACTGCCATGCCAGCTGAAGTGCTTACTAAACGAAACCGCCTAGTGCTTTGAAACACTGCAAATCTGCCATGTAAAAAAAAAACAAGCAACCAAACCAAACAACCAAACAAAAAAAGAAACCCAACACTATAAAATGTACCAACAACTTTGTTGTAACGTGCAGGAAGTTTTGCTGCAGCAAACGATGCAGAATAACACACCAAAGGCCCCTGCCACCACCCCAAAGAAGTGAATAAACTCAACTCTGCCCAGTGAATGAAAGGGGTTCAAAATTGTCTCCTTGCTGAGGTTACTGTAGCAGCAACCTGACTTAAAGCCAGCCTCCCACACAATATGCTCACATTATTTATGCCACTCTTGTATTATATTCCTGTCAGTAACTGTTCTTTCTAGTCTCCCTACTTAAAGATCTACTATTTCCATTCTCTTATCGGACTTACCAGAGGATTGACCTCGATTAGTGGCATCATGATCACTGTCTCCTTGCTCACTGTCTCCATGACCACTGTCCTTAGAGCTTACTATGTCTGCTTCCTGGAATGCAGAACTAGACACAGAAACATCTTCACATTAGAATAAACATGAAAGAGGAACTCATAAAACATTCTTCTGCCATCACATGGCCAAACACGGTGCTGCATTCCCCCGCTCCTGCCTGCTGCACTGTTTCTGCAGAGGTGCTCTGTCCACCATGAACAAAACTGGCATTTTCAGACCCTGGGAGTCTGGCCGAAACGGACAGTAGGCGTTATTACTCCGCCTGGTTTTCATGTAATGGGTATAAATAATTTGGTAGTATTTACTTAAGCCGGATAGCTAAATTTTAACTCAGACACCCCAGTGTTTTCTGGAAGACCCTACATAAGCATTGGTAAGTATTGAAAGCACATTTTAGACTAATGCAAAATGAGATTTTGTTCTCTTTTCAGTTGGTTTTGAAACCAGTTTGGAAAAGCTGTAATTCAAACTCACTTAGTCAGCACTTTTTGTATTTAATATGTCCGTCTACATTCAATTTCCCATTGCTTTACTATTACATCTGCAGTAAACACATTTCTGCACCCCATTCAGACGTGCTAAGGCATGCACTAGGAAAAGAAGGCTGAGGAGCCCATACCTGTTTACCCGTCGGGGTCTGTCAACTAGATAACTGAGCTCAGCACGCTGATGTTTCGTCTAGGAAAAAAGAAAATATTAGGAAATTATTTAACTCTTGATATTTCTGTAACCAGCATCAGAAAATACACCAGAAGCAGCTCACCATATTCACTATAAATGGTAATGTTTAGCTGCAAGCAGACCTACACAATCTGTTTCTAGGATGTAAGGGAGGGGGGGAAATCAGCTCTTAGTTGCACAGATGGGAAGGCATGAGGGTTTTTTTCCTGAGTTCTTTGGGATGAGATTCTGACAAGTTTTTTCACAGTGCACGCTGTCAAGCATCACAAGGACTCCCACAAAAATCAACAGAACTATTTCTAGAGTTGTGTACTACTTAGTCTGAGGAAAAAAACCCAAACTTATTGTAATCTACTTTTCAGCCTGTTTTTAATTCCAGCGTGTAAAAATAGGGGGAGACACTACAGTTATTGCACTCTGAGGAAAAAAAATACATTGAGATACCCTGGAGTCCTTAAAAAGACAACAGAAGACAAGAGTTTTATAGACATCTTGAGGAAAGGTCAATCTTATAAGCCAATATTAGCAATTTTACTGCAAAACTTAATGCTTCAGAAACCACCACTCAAACCACCTCTGCCAGACTGGACAGCGTTCAGGTTTCAGTGCTCACGTTGAGAGAGAACGTCTTGTTTTCGTTAGTACACAGGCAGAGAGGTACCGAGAGGATGCACGAGCTGCCCCACAGCAACTGATTAACGGGGAGCATGGAGGCACGGCACATGCTTTGGTGGAAATCCTCCACACGCTGGGTAACGCCACATAGGCACCACGTTTAACGGGAGGGGATGTTAAGTCTCTGCATAGAATTTCATGGAAACTCTTTCTTGCTTTGCGAGCTCAGCTTTGGGTGATAAAGAGCTGTTCAGACCGAGGAAAGAAAAGTCAATTAATAAACCCTAGTTCACAAATTAATTAAAGTTCCTGCTAACTGTAGAGATTGTCACAGCCCCAGAGGGGGGTTCCCCCAAAGCCTTACTCACACGTGCAAAGATTTCGGGAAGAAAAAAAAAGACGGAGTTTGAAAGTGTTGCTTCAGAAACCCCTGTGATCACGCCTCACGTCACTTCAGCACCCTCAGCCGCAGAGACCCCGCGAAACGCAGTGACCCCCCCCGCAGCCAACGGCCCGGGAGCACCTCTGCGCCCCGATGCTGCCCGGCCGGGGCACCGGGGGAGGGGAAGGGGGGTGGCACGGGCACGGGACAAGCTCGGCCGTAAGTTTCTGAGCCCGGGTGGGAGGGAGCCA
>VWZZ01000034.1:0-117189 GCA_013399095.1 Psophia crepitans
TGATTCTATGATTATTAATCATTATATATAGTCTGTGTTGTATGCTTGGCTAAAGAAATTACTTACTTGATAAAGCCTGGAGGCAGGAGTCCATGAAATACCATTTCTTTTTTATTTTTCTTCTTCTTCTGTGTGTGTGTGTGTGTTTGTGTGTGATATGTAACCAGACATCTAAATATCTGTGATCTAAATAAACATGAAGTAATTCACCTCTGAATCATCAGTTTAAATGTAGCCTACAGGGTTACTGATCATAAGTATGTTTTGGCATCCTAGTTCAAAAAGCCACCGTTTCTATGAACACCTCCCTGCAACTTTTCAGTGCATGTTTGTTTTGTTGTTGTATAGTGAATGCAATGATTTTTATATCTTGATGTGCAGTGATGGGTGTGTAGTACTGTATACATAGCCAATGCTTTTGTTATCATGTTAAGATGCTAAAATTAAATGTGGGGGTTTCCTCAAAGATGTAATAAAAGTTACTGGTAACTCACAGCATTCGATGTCTGCAGGTAACAAAGCACAACGTTGATTTACATGTTTAATGTTAGACACCAGTATAGGAAAATGTTGTGTGTGACAACACCAAAGCATCACAGAAAACTATCAGCAAGTGTGGGGCCACTGTTTGGGACCTCCAGCTTTTCAGTGCTCTTCAGACCACAGGAGTGTACTGTTCTGTCTGTCCCAGCGCGCTAGAACAAATGAAGCACAGCTCTATTACGTTTGTAAGCATCACTTCACCCACTCTTTGGACATAGCATCTGTTTCAAAAGTACACAGAAACAGGAGTTGTTTTTCAGAACAGAATGTAAATATTGCTGGGATTGAAATTAATATGAGGGGGTTTGCCAGTGGCTGCTGTTCTTTGTTATCATTGTGAGTGGAAGGGTTTTTTTGATAGAGAACTAGATCCTCTAATCCTGTATCCTTCCGTTCTGCAGGTAGTGTCACCTTTGGCAGCCCAGGCTTACCTGCCCCTCCACAGGACTGTATATGCCCTTGTAGGATGACTCTTTTGGACAGAGAACAGAGAATACAGAGAACTTATTTGTGAAGTTTTTGTGACAGTGCAAAGCCACCTTTTAGTTCAGTATGAAATATATCAGTAATGGGATGATTTAGCAATTTAGAGATGACAGGGATTTGTTAAAATATGAGAGAGAATGAAAACTAGGAGTAGACATTTATATTGCTGACCAAATTTTCAGAATCATAACAGTTCTTTCAAAAAAAACTTGTGGAAGGAGTAAAATAGTCTCATGCTTCACGGTTTAAGACAGCTTGACATTAGGGAGTAGTAGGATGAGACAGTCACAGAGAACACATTACCCCATGTTTGTTGTACCATTTCCTGAAGCATATCATTTTTGTCGCTGATGAAGACACATTACTGAATTTACTATTATTTTGTAACAGGACATGCTTAATTAGTCATGAAATTTTGTGACAAATAATTCCATGCAGGGGAAACATCATATTTGTTTCTCAAAACCACATATTTAATTCTGAATCTGAAGCATGCTAGTGAATCTGACAGATAAAGTCAGCACACGCTTTTCAAATTTCTTCTCAAGGCCCTGCTTTCTTGTGGTCCTACTAATTAGGACCAGTTTCTATATTTTTGTAGAAAATAAGTCAGGCATGCTTTTGGGGGGGCCTTTGAGGTTATTGAAGTCTCAGGGGAAGATATTAGTTATTTGAGCACAATATCTCATAGCTGCCATAAACAGCTTTTGGAGTAGTTATTTCTCCTATCCTCGATGAGGAACAGTGCTGTATAATCTTGTGTAATTTATGCAAATGGCAAAATCTGTTCCCATAGTTACTACTGAGAAGCAATGGTAAGCATGAGAAAACCCCATAGATAATGACAGAAAGCTGTGCAGGGCTGCAAGAATACTGGAGGAACTGCATGCATGTTGAGGCATAGCACTGGAGTTAGAAATGATCTTGCCAAGTTAGCAAAACAGGTCTGAAAATAAGTATAAAAGTCAGTATGGACAAGTGCAAAATACAGCATCTTTGCAACTAACTATTCCTATCCAAATTCAGCATAGGGAATATCAGGTTAGGCCAGGGTTCTCTGTGTAGAAATCTAGGGGTTACCATTGATCTCAGACTGAACATGAGCCAGTCTTTCCCCATCTTTTTTGGGAAAAGGAGACAAAACCACATCCTATAAGAACTCTGACTTGCATGGCTAAGGCCTGAGCTGAGTATCTGTGGTCATGGGTAGCCTTGTAAGGCAGTTGTGGAGCAATAGAAGAGGGTCTAAGGAAAATTAGTAAAATAAGAGTGGCAGTCTAGAAAATGGAATACCTGAGATTACCAGAGAAACAGGTATCATCATGTAATTTTAAAAAAGAGAACACTTGATGGGAATTAAATAGTCTTCAGGTGTCTAAAAGGTATCTGCAAAGATATGGGCAATGATCTGTTCTCTTTATTCATGAAGCAAAGAAGAGAAAGTAGTATTGAAATTGCTATGAAGAAGTAAATTCTGGTTTGACTATCGTTCTAACATCAGGTGAAGGCCTTACAGGCTACCATAAGATGTCTAAAATGGCATTAGATGCCTACGTGTCTGTAACTGAATCAAGCCCATAGACAAATTATGTCAAATCAGTGCTGTCAGTGGAGCCTAAAGAGCTATTCAGCTCTTGAACACCTCTGTTCTGTCAAGTGAATGGCTCTTAGGACACTATTCAGTTGCCTAGACATAGATGTCTGGTGCCTTTTGAGATGCTGTAAAGCATCCTGTTTAGCAGTTAGGCTGCTCTTCCAGAGTCTTACAGTCTTATGTCATATGTGCCAGTCTAGTGCTTCAGTATTACTTACTTAACTAGTATTAGTCAAGGTCTACTCTTCAATAGCCTAGGTATTGAAGGTATCTCAAATGGCATTAGGTATAGGCAATTAAATCCCACCCTTAGAATCACCTGACTCTAAATCTAGATCCCCATGCTTTATACTGCAAGCTTATGCACATTCCATGTGTGAATATCTGCATTCAAACACCTGAAATTCAGTGCCTAGACCTGTGAGCTGAATCCGCCTCTTAAATGTTTGTTATCCAGGAATGCTAAGAAAGTGAACAGGAATGGGGATATGTAAAACAGCACCTAAAAGCTTTAAGATGCACGGCAGTCAGAGCCAGGTTAGCAACCTGTTGGTAAGAGGAGGGTAGTCTTAGAAGATTTGAAAATTAATTATTTGCTGTATTCTGAAAGATCAGTCTGTAAAGTACATTTCCAATTAGCTGAAGAACCTTCCCAGAAGAGCAGATTAAAGTAAGAATTCTTTAACTGACCAATTCTGTTATCTTGGTTCATACTCGGATAAAACAGCAAGAGACTAATTTAGCCTTGAAGCTAGATATTTCAGCTTGCTAGCTCTTAATTAAATTGAAACAGAAACAAGTAATTACTTTTCACCAAGTGTTCAAATATATAAAAGAGGAATATTTTGATTGTTATTGATTAAGTATTTGTTTTCATGCCTGCAGTCTCAATACTGTTGTTAGATTTAAATATTTCAGGCCAAATTCTGTTATCTCCGTACTATATAAATCAGCCCATATACATCAACATGTTACATGATATGTGAGGAAGGGTAACAAATCTAGTCCCTGAACAGCAACACACTTCTTTAGGCAAAAACAAATTTTGATGGAATGTTAACAACTAGAATTTCGTGGTAATTAATTTCTAAATGTACTGAGCCTTAATGGACAAATCATTATACAAGCATAATCAGGCAAGTAACAGTGTAATTGCTGAACTCACCAAGAAATCCATTTTTATTAAATAAATTACACAAGATGGTTGCTTCTTAGATAAATAAATATCTGAGCTTACAACCTTTGCTCCATGCAGGTTAGGACCCATCCTTTTCACTGAGTTTTAACCATCCAGACAAAGAGGAGGAAATAGGTAAGAGAAATAAGGAATGTTCCTTCTCCTACTTCTTTTTTTCCACAGATTCCTGTGGTCTGTTTGCTGGAGGTGAGATATTATAGCAGAGATGGCAGACTGAAGGCAGGGCCAATAGATCATCTGTGAAGGCATAAAAGCAATACAGGTGAAAGTAATGCAAACTTTTCTAATGCCAGGAAGAGCTACCTAAAGGAGAACTCAGCTGTATAGTCTGAAAAAACAAGGCTGCCAGTTCATGTTTCAATTGCAACCTGTACTATACAAAGGCCAAATTATTCTGAAATCTCCTGACCTTCCAATAAAATTTGAGCTTGGAAAGTAACCACAAAACAGGATGACATCCTATTTACCTCTATGAAACTGAGCAATGTGTCAACTCCAGTAAGTAGCCGTGATGGCCGCAAGACTTTTGGTTAGATTGCCCAGGAGCTACAGACCCTCAAAACCTACTCTGAGACTGGCAGGGCATGGATACATCTTCCTTTGATTTAAGGTGAATATAATTTCAGTGTCTACATGTGAACTAGGTGTCTTAGTTGATGGGAATCTAGTCAATACAGTCCGTGAAGTCTGGAGACTAGTTCAGTCCACCAATAAGAGTCTATTTGAGGAGGA
Organism: Psophia crepitans; assembly: GCA_013399095.1. Lineage (NCBI taxonomy): Eukaryota > Metazoa > Chordata > Aves > Gruiformes > Psophiidae > Psophia > Psophia crepitans. The sequence continues at coordinate 4,554 of VWZZ01000034.1, forward strand.
GATGGATAATCCTCTAGGTTTCATTTACTAGATTGTCTGGATGAACTGACTCTTCTGTAAATGTAATCAGAGCTTAAACACCTAGCTCATGTGTGTGCAGTTCCATAGAATGGTTTGGGTTGGAAGGGACCTCAAAGATCATCGAGTTCCAACCCCCCTGAAAGGAGTTGCTTAATCAACTGCTATTTGAGATGACATAGGGCAGCCGCCTTTGTCTCCAGCTGCTGATCAAAAAGATATTGGGGCTATGTCATATCCACCAGCTGCATGCTGGTGTCTGAAATGTCATAGGGCATCTCGAAAGGCACAGTGCACCTTCAGATTCTCAACTGAATCTCTCTGCTACAGTCTGGCTCCATCTCTAGAGAAGAAAGACAACCAGCACTGACAACCCTGACCTTAGATACGGTTCTTAGGGTTCTCTCTTCCAGCTTCAGGGCAAAGAACCTGGTACTTGAAACAACTTTACATTGACATGTCTGGCCTTGAGGCACTCTGTCTGGAAAGTACAGCTTTAAGGCCAGGTTCCACTAGTTTCAGTAATTACCTATCTCATTACACAGAGATGGTGATGAGGTACTGGATGATGGTCGTGGGTCAAGCATTGAAAATAAATGTCTGAAGTTTGCTTTGTTATACTGTTTCTCAGTTCAGGACTGAACTTCGCTGACGTATGTGACACATTACATCTGTTCACAGACACCTCCTCCATCCACACCATTTTCCCTGCTTTATCAACAGCAAAGTGCTCTCTTTCTTCTTTCTCTGAGGTTCCCCAGTGCTTCCAGGGTCCTTGGCACTGGAGAAGCCCAAGAGGTGGCTTTGATTCAGTGATTCAGTTCCACTGAACCTTCTTGAATGAATCTTTAAGACTATTTATCAAAAAATCAGTATTTTGTGCGAGATGTTCCAGTCGTTATCTCTATCAATGATATTCCACAAACACCCAGGCCTGGACAGGACTTTTGGAAAGAGATTTATTCAGAAACCTTTACATGGATGGTGTATTATGTGAGATAATTTTCCCAACAGAGCTCTATAAAGATTTCTGTCCGATGCACTGATGTCACTGCAGAAAGGTGATCAGGTCTGCTACATTTAAATGTATTTCATGATGGCAGAGTATGTTCCTGTTTTATTTACATAGTCTGCAGACAGAAGGCCATGGAAACCATTTCATAAGCTCAATGAAAAAGTTAAGCCCTGTTAGCAAAAAAGCGGGCATGGTTTCAAAGAGAGAATTTGTCTTTTGAAATTAAACATTGGTCATTGGAAAATGAAGATGTTAAACAAGATGAAGTCTAAATGATTCTTTGCTGAAAATTATGTTAACTGCTTTAGGCAGCAGAAAACCTTGGTCGGATTTTCATGATGAAATAAATTCTTCTGACTCTACCAATATTCTTCCACTGGTGAAACTAGAAGGCGTTTCATCCTGGAAAAAAAATATTACTGATTGAAGTAATCACAGCAACCAAATACATCTACTAGATACTTCTTTTTCCAGTGATGGTTCTGAGATTGTTTGATAAAACAGTTGAGGATAGTTGCATTACGTTTGATACTCCCTGGATGTTTCTGCTGCTGGAAATGGTGTAGCATTTTTTCTGTCATATGACTCAGAAATACCTCTCAGGAATGCAGTGAAGAGAGATCAGCAGTTTCCTATTCCTTCTTTTGCTTTCTCTCTCAGGAAATCCAGTATTGTAGTGTACATGAGTAAATATAATTTCTTAATGCTCATATGCAAACATACAACAGAATTCAAAGGGAAGTTTGTAAATTTTTTTCTTTCTTTCTAGATGTAATCTTTCATATCTTGCAAGTATTTGCATTAGAATGGGTGGGATCTACTATCTAGTTGGGCCCTAGATATATTCAAAAGTGTTTTTTCTGGATGTTGACTAGAGCTTTTAGATGAACTGTTAAAAGTATCATATCTGAGACTAGTAATGCAAACACTGAAATGTGAGTGAGGCTAATATGTGAATGACTACCTGTTTTCTTGTACAGCTGTACTCAGATTTAATCCTCTTTGCATTTGGTGAAATAAGTCAGATTTTTTTAACTGTTAGAGATTTCTAAATATATAAAATATATTCAATAAGATTAACACTAATTTTGAAATACACCAGATTGGAGTTAAATAATAAAATGTTTTGTTTGAAACATTGACATTGAGGTGATTCATTTTTTTTCATTATTTATTTGCTCTAATTGTAAAAAATCATGAATCACATAGATATATAGTATACATATATGTACATACACACAGTGATTTTTTTGCTTAAAATATTTTTGGAATAAAAGTTCTGTCTAGCTCTACTTGATGTCAGAGGCCTTTAGATCTGGTCTGAAGGCTTTTCCTCACTGGGATTCATTCCAGTTTATTTTTGACACCACAGGTAGCATGTTTCTCAGTTCAGATGTAATTAAGAAGTGCCATCTCATGAACAACTCTTCCATGTAAATGAAAAACTATGCACATTACTAATTCTCTCAATATAAATACTATACATAAAATTGTGTATTTGGATAAGCATTTTACATGGAGACCTAAACATCTGTTTTTAAAAACTAACTGGTGCTCACCCATCTGTTCAATAATCTAGGATAACTGATTCTCTCTTTTCTTTGCAAATACAAATTGCTTGGATATCACTATGTTCACTGCAAGGTTTCTTTTAATACCAACCAGTAATATAGTGAAGGTGTTTTCCCTACTCTTCTACAGATGTCATACCACCCCATAAAGTGTGCATGCTTTAATTTCTAGAGAAACTGAAGACAAATGTCTGCAAGTGTCTTTTCTTCAGTGTAAATAACACTGTTTTCCCCTCCCTTTCCTCAGGTGCCTATCCAAGACTCTCACTGAGCTTCAGGTTGAAGAGAAATATTGGATATTTTATTCTTCAAACCTACATGCCCTCCATACTGATTACCATTTTATCCTGGGTGTCATTCTGGATCAATTATGATGCATCAGCAGCAAGAGTTGCCCTTGGTATGTGCTAAGAATGAGTGGGACATGAAAATGTCAGACTGAATGTAGCCTTTCGGAGGTTGTTAAAGACTGTAATGTGATGTCAGTGTTTTGATATTCCGAAATAATTTACGTCAAAATCATGTCATTCAGTATTACCTCAAAAGTGATGGGTTTTCCCCTGCATGCAGGAATGTAGCTACCACTAAATCTCTGACGTGAGCTGCTCATACAGGTCCCAGCCTTGTTCACATCAAAGTTAATGTTGTCAGTAGCTTCAGTGAGGGGACCAGCTCCAGAATCGTATTCCAAGGGCTTGAGAATCAACTTTTAGTCCAGCTCAGTGTGGGAAGACAAGTGTGGCTCCAAGCCTCCACCTGAGGTCCTGGGTGCTTTAACTGAAAGCGGCAGGAACAGACCTCAAGAGCCATGTGCTAGTTCACAGCGCAGGGGCATGTCAGCTACAGACCATGACATCCCACCTCATCCTCTGATTGTACAGTACGTCAGTGCACTTTTATGACAACTCAAAGTGTCATTTTCCTCATGGCAAATAAACATGGATTTGGCACAGGTTGGTGATCCCAGTCCAAGACCTTTTCAGATCAAAGTATCCTTTAGATAAGGGAAGATATCTTCAAAATATCTCACAGGAAATATCTGTTACAAAGCATACTCTGGGATAGCTATAGACAAGATTAAATGGATCCATAAATCCTTATGACCTATCATCTCATCCCAAATCCCATCTTCAACCCTATGCTTCCCAATAACACATACCTTCCTACTCAAAACTTGACACTAAGCCTATGCTGTATAACTTACTGCTATACTATCTTCTTAAAACAGGAACATATTCCCTAGTTCCCTTATTTTTTTTATATCTAACAGAACAAACAGGGACTCCAATCCATGTCCATATGATTTCCCATCTCTGTACCCCGTACCACCCAAGGTCCTACATACCAGAACATGCTGAGTTGCTACACCTATATCTTTGAGCAATATAGTATTATGTCCTAGCATCTGAACTTGGATAACTGAAGATATTGTAGATTAACTGCAGTTACTGTACAGTAATTCTTCAGATACTGTGGATTAGCTGGTGCATATGGGCATGACACAATCTGGCATTACCACTCAGCAGCAGGATGCAGCTAAGTAGTAGCTTAATGGGAGGTGGGACATAGAGTCAAACCACCTCTGGTGTATTTATAAATGAAAGATCCACCCTACGGACATTACGACTGAGTGAGGGGAATGCTTCAAACACATCAGTCAGCATCTAGATTTTACATGCTGGCCAGGACTGCAGAGAACAGATGTTTAGACAGAAGTTACCAAACCCAGTGACATTCCATGCCCTTCTATAATGGGTTTGTACGTTTCTTTTCTTGTTTAAGGAATAGAACTGTCTCATGTGGCCTATTTCTGTGTAGCAGAAGTTCATCAAGTACTGTACTGCGATAACACAAATATTAGAACAGAAATCAGAGAGTACATTCAAAGCAAGCTCAGGAGCCCAGATGTTCTATTGCCAACTGACCGAAAGTCCTTTTGAGAGGATGAAAATCCATCTAGTAGGTTCTTCTGAGAAAACAATTAGTGCCTTGGTGATTATGTCTGTGATGTTTGTATAATCAGTACCGTGGGTCTAATCCTATGTTCCTTTGTATCATCCCTCTTACGAGTCTGAAGCTCGTGAAGGGTGTTAAAGTTTAAAGCCAATATAGCTCCTTTGGACATACATAACTGGCTCTGAAATGTGCGGTACAGAGGAAGGTAAGACCTGCTGGCCTAGGTATTTGTTAGAGGAAGGTCTCTGTGCAATTCTTGGGGACACAGAGACAAGCTTTTACTCAAGCCCGGCAGGAAGCCTGTGTTCTCTGCAAGGGCCTGATTCTAGTTCATTCTTTTTCCTGTTTTGCTCCTGTCCCTTGTCTCTCACTGCACATGCTGTCTGTGCTCCAACCTGCCCTTAACCAAGTGGTTGCCTCAACAGAGAAATCCAGGCATGGAGCAAAGGGCAGCTCATTCCAGAGTCTGTGTGCTATCAACATTGCAGGTAGAGGCTAATACAGGGCTGACCTCAAGAAAAACATTCAAAACTATCAATTCTGCTCAAAACTGAGTTTTTGCTAGTTAGCCCTAGAAGTTCCTTAATTCAGTCCTTTGAGGAGGAAAATAATCTCTACAGTACTCATGCTTGGAAAAGGCTATAATCACAAGATTATTCTTTTTTTTCTGATTGGTGAGTGTCATCTGCTGCTCCTCCAGCTGTGCTGTAAAATAAATTATTGATCTTCAGAAGGGCGTTTGCCTGCAGGGTGTCAGGATCTCCCAGGGGACATACTTCCTTTTGGTTAGTGATAGCCACCTTTCTGTTCTGTGTGCTTCATCTTCTGGATCACCAAGAGAGCCACCAAATTCTGCCCATGTGGGGTTTAAGGACTTATCTCTAGAATCTAGATTCCAGCCAGGGAACAGGCACCAAAAATGTGGGCGTTATAACCCCCATGGGGCAGGCTTCTAAGTCCCTTGTTAGCGTAGGCTTTGGTAAGCACCTGTGGGATGACAGTGAGATGCCTAGGGTGTGTTAGAAGGAATCTGTGGGATTTCTGATACAAGAATCAATTTGATCTTAGGTAACTTGGAATCCCTTATGGGAAGCAGCAGCAGGTAATCCTACAAAGAAAGAAGCTAATTCAGGCTAGAGAAATCCTTTGGGCTGCAAACGTGTGATAGTGCTTGCTGCAGTCCTCCAGCTTTCTCACCCGTGTTCCTTGTGCTGGCATGGAGGTTTTCTAGAGACTTTGTCAAAGTTTCTTTAGGTAACAATAACGTGTCAGCTATACCAATTTTACTGCAGAGCCGGATGAATTATATCCAATACAGTTTTTAAATAAGCTTGTGCTTTGTGTGTCTCTGCTGTATTTCAAGCCACGTAATATCTGACGTGAACGCACACTTATTTCATAGTATAGAGGAAAAGCACTGAAAACCCGCATGGTGCTAACCATCTAAATATACCATATATCTGTTACAGAACCTCATAGGCTACTACTACTGCAATTCCCTGGAGTGACACTGTTTATACTAACAACTGGATTTTGAGTTATATTGTCTTTATTTCTGTCTTTTCAGGTAAAAGAAGCTGTGCTTTATAATATGGCAGCAATTTTATTTCATTCTTTATTTTTGTTCTGCCTGCATTTTAGCGACTACTTATAAACTGATGGTATAATTATGGAAGCAGAGAAAATAGTAATGGAGGGTACCGATTAGAATAGCTTGCCTCTTTTACCAGCGCAGACTTATTGCACAAATCAGTGTTTTCAACCACCTGTGATTTGCGATTCCCATAAAATTTCCAGCAGAGATACAGACCCTGCAGTTTATTGTGAATTCAAGCAGACTGACAATAAATGCTCTTTTCTTACCAGCTTTTCAGAACAGTGCTCTGTAATATATTTTCAGGTGCTATGTCCATCCTTAGCTAAAATAATGAGTTTGACATACGTTATAGATTTTTCTAGGTACTTTATTAGTGTCCAGTCGATCACTATAAAAATGCCGTTCTCCCTCCTTGACTTTTTCTTTTCACAAATGCACATACCTCACTGCCTCTCACTGCTCATCTCACTTCTTTCTATGTAAAAATTAGACTGCTGCTCTAAACTAGCCATCTCAAATCCCTCTTCTATATTGTCCTTCAATGAAACAGGTGTCTAAAATAGATGAGATGAACTGCTCTAGAAGGGTGCCCGTCTCTATCCATCTACTGCAAAGGGGCCCCACAGGCCTGAATTCAACCAACTGTGTAGCTCTTAGGAACTTAAAACTGCATGACAGGAATCTTTCACCATCTATACGAACACTCTGCCCTGGTCTGTGCCCATGGTTTTATCTATCCAGATGTCTAATTAGTTTTGTTACTTTTGAAAAACTTCCCTCCGTTGTGTTGAGCATCGCAGTGCTGGACCCCTTTTAATGCTTGGCAGACTATTTGCCTTCCTCTCTCACATCAGTTTGGTCTCCGCAGCTACGGTGGCTTCCACGAAGCTATGTTAACTCACAGCAGTGCTGCCGGGCCCCCTTCTTAGCTGTTCCACCCAATCATATGAAGGAAATATTGTGGCAGAATAATAATGCATCAAGCTTTAATTTTACTTTCTTTTGCAGGATGTCACCTGTGAGATATCTTTCACAAGTTTTTAAGTTTCTTCACACTGACAAAGCAGATTTGCCAAAAAGGAAAATAAAATTGAAGCGTAATTTGCTTAGAATTATATGTGCTCTTTTTTCCTTTGTGTAGGAATTACAACTGTGCTGACTATGACAACAATCAACACTCATCTGCGAGAGACTTTGCCTAAAATTCCGTATGTTAAAGCCATTGACATGTATCTTATGGGCTGCTTTGTATTTGTCTTCTTGGCCTTACTTGAATACGCCTTTGTCAACTACATTTTCTTCGGAAAAGGCCCTCAAAGGCAGAAGAAACTTGCAGAAAAAACAGCAAAGGCAAACAACGATCGCTTCAAGTTTGAAGGCAACCGGGTAGGATTCTTTAATCTATATATAGCATCTCTTTTCCTTTATGACGAAAAATAACTGTCTGAAATAAACAAACAAACAAAAAAATCATGCTGAAAACATCATCAACCACATTGCATTTTTGTGGGAAAACTTTGGCATTTTTATATTCAAGAACCTAAATAGAAGAATATATTTAGGCATATAGAAATTGATGTGAGCATGATCTGTATAACAAGTAACTGTAAGAAGATACCAATGGGAGTGCAGCTAGCTTGAAAATAAAGGCCCAGATCTACAAACACATTTATTTGTTTAAATCAAATATAATTTAATTGTGATTTTGTTTAAGTACCTGCATAAGGGAATCCAGGATCTGAGCATACTTTTTCGTACTTCATTTAAAAGCAGATGCATTTAGAATGGGAGAGAACAGGTAAGGGATTAGTTCTACCATGCTAATTAATTGGCCAATATAGCTGAACCACTGTGTGTGGTATTGTCATCTGTTGCTGTTTAAGACCAGCAGAAATTTCTGATTCCTAGAGAAACTTTCAGATTGATTTCTGAATGGCATGCTCTGTGCTGATTAAACTCCAGCATATTTCCTGGCCTGGAGTATTACTTCATCCAGTGAATACCCTTTTTTTTTTCCTTTGGAAGACAAATTCATAGACTCATAGAATCACAGAATCTTTAAGGTTGGAAAAGACTTCTAAGATCATCAAGTCCAACCATCAACCCAACACCACCACGTCTACTAAACCATGCCTGAACTGTCACGTCTACATGCTTTTTGAACACCTCCAGGGACGGTGACTCCACCACTTCCCTGGGCAGCCTGTTCCAATGCCTGACCACCTTTTCAGTGAAGAATTTTTTCCCAATATCCAATCTAAACCTCCCCTGGAGCAATTTGAGGCCATTTCCTCTTGTCCTATCACTTGATACTTGGGAGAAAAACCAACACCAACCTGGCTACAACCTCCTTTGAGGTAGTTATAGATGTTTCCCCTCAGCCTCCTCTTCTCCAGACTAAACAGCCCCAGTTCTCTCAGACGCTCCTCCATAAGACTTGTGCTCCAGAACCTTCACCAACTTTGTTGCCCTTCTCTGGACACGCTCCAGCACCTCAGCGTTCAAGGTATTTCACACCATATGATACTAGCAAGCCATGTCAGTTTGAAAAGAACATCTTTTTTGGCTAAAATGCTCCCAGTGAGGCTTTTTCGTTGTGTTCTGTTGAGTAAGACTGTTTTTTTTTCTATCAGCTATAAATTAGAAGAGTTCACAGTATTAGTATACGTATTTAGTAAAGACCAATATCATAAAAGTAATTTCAAGCTGAATTTTTTGATCCTAATGATTCTCTCTGCTACGGTAAATGTAATGCAGAGCTACACCTAATTATCGACACTCATATCTGTGAAATAATTCTCGAACCAATAAACTTATTTTTTGTCCATTATATTATGAAACCAAATTCTCATCACAACTGACAGCACTGCTTAGGACTAAGCTCGTGGGAAGAATGAGTTTCCTTTCCTGAAAAAATAAATAGTTATAATAATAGAAAAAGCAAATGGAAATAAAAAGAGTATCAGAATTGAAAGCAGTGGAGAAGATTTTAGCTGCAAGCAGGTAATGCAGATGTATGCACTAAGGTTCGGTTCTCTCAGTGGAAACCATCTGTCGAATCTCATCCATTTAAATGATTTACATAATTCAGTACAAGTCATGTTAATGGGCCCAATAGCACCCCGTGTCTGACTGTTGTACTTTGAGATCAATTCGCCTGTATTGTCAAAAGAAACATATGAACCTTAACTAATGAAAATGAGGCAATTTCATACACAGATCATGTCATTTTTATATCCCAGATCAGATCATGCCATATATCAGCCCTTTCTTTTCTCACTTTTGACTTACAACCTTTCCTTTCTGACCCATCCTAAGCAAATATTGTAGATTTTTCTGTCTTTTCTACTGGTTTAATATCAACCATGCATAAATGAAATTAGGATACAAATTCAGCAGCACCCCAGAGCTGAAAGAAGAGTGTGTTGCTTTGTCCCTTGTAGCTGTGAAAGGGAGCTCTGTATGCTTTGCAGAAACACATATACTCGTACTGACTGTGCACATTTGCTGTTCAAATGATCTAGGATAAATAGTGAGGTATGCTCCCATTCTCTGTGGAAAGCATTTTGTCTCCAGGCTCAGCTGGTGAAGTCAACAGAGCTTTGTTGCAGTCGCTGGATTCAGTGCCTTCAGAGAAGCAGTGCCAGCGTACAGGGACATTGGGTAGAGCTAATCAGAAATCTTCTTTTGCAACAAAGCTTTGACAGAAAATGCAGATTCAGTGGATGTAGGATGTCAAATATGAATTTCTGATTTGAAAAACATTGGCAAATGCAAAGCAGAGAGAATTGCTCAGAGCAGGCAGGAGATCCCATGGCCTTCAGGATGAGCAGCTCAAGGAAAATGCATCTAGCAGATCTACTTTGAACAAAGCTTACCAGGGCTTCCAGACACCATAACGCTGAAGCCAGAAAATGGTTTCCATGGTTCTGGATCATGCCCACCATGTACCATGCTGTACAGGCATCCATGGATGTAGCAGGACAGGTGGTCATGCCAGCAGTTTTAAACATACTTGCCATGGAAGACAGTACCTGAAAGCTCTGCAACCTTGGCTCTGATCTCTTCAAGGGCAATAAAGAGGCATTAACTTCCACTGTTCTTTAGTGGCTCCTGATCATTGAATCTGATGGAAATAATTTGCAGCTGCTTGGCATTTGCTTGCTTCTTGCTTTAGAGCTGGGACTCAGGGGCTGGATGTCCTGAGAGAGGCTCACAAACTGGAGGGCACACTGCACAGTAAGGGAGTCTCAGAGCCACAGATGAAGACTACTTTGCCCAAGTTCAATGAATTTATTGGGTTTTTTTCATTTTGATGAGACTTCAGGCTTCCATGGAGATTATTTCCATTCAGAAAGGGAACGTTTCTAATCTTGGGAAATATATCAAATGTCATGTGATCTGGGGCTGAGCAACATTTTTAACGAATGGGAGAGTGCCTGAAAACAGGCAGCCCGATTTGCAGCTATCACCACTATTTGATGACTGACAAAATATACACTGTGCTGGAAAGAAGATTGGAAAGGGTTCAAATATAAAACTGGAAGAAGGCATTATTTTTAGCTTCTCTCTGAGACTACCGTTTTGAGTTGATTTGTGTTGCTGTTTTGTTTTAGTAATTGAGTTTGCTCGTATACGAACCGTGTGCATGAGCTCCCTGTCATTGATTTAGAGGGCTAGCTCAGGGCACTAGAAAAAAAACTGCACCTAAACCCAAACCAAATAAATAAATAAACATTAGTCCATTTATTGTCCACATCGGATGCTGTAACTTGTGGGTGTGGTGACAGAACAACTCTGTGCTGCATCAGGTCCAGCCTGAGTCAGTGCTCAGACAGGAGGGGCTGCGGCGCTGTGGAAATCGCTGGTTGGTGTTGGGAGGCAGCACTCGCAGAGCAGATCAGCACAGCATATGGCCTGGCGTTCCGGCCCTGAGTTTGAGCATTGCTCTTATGGTGCCCGAGACTGGGAGCGCTGCTGACGCAGTGTCTGTCTCTCAGGCAAACAGAACAAGAGAAGGGTGAGGGAAGCCAGTGGTATCCTGGGGGGCATTAAGAAGAGCGTGACCAGCAGGTCAGGGGAGGTTATCCTCCCCTGCTCTGCCCTGGTGAGGCCACATCTGGAGTCCTGTGTCCAGTTCTGGGCTCCCAGTTCAAGATGAACAGGGAACTGCTAGAGGGAGTCCAGTGGAGGACTACAGCGATGATGAGGGGGCTGGAGCATCTCTTGTATGAGGGAAGGCTGAGAGAGCTGGGGCTGTTCAGCCTGGAGAAGAGAAGACTGAGAGAGGATCTGATAAATGCTTATAAATATCTAAAGGGTGGGTGTCAAGAGGAAGGGGCCAGACTCTTCTCAGTGGTGCCCAGCAACAAGACAAGGAGCAACAGACACAAACTGGAACAAAGGAGATTCCACCTGAATATGAGAAGAAACTACTTCACTGTGAGGGTAAGGGAGCCCTGGCACAGGCTGCCCAGAGAGGCTGTGGAGTTTCTTTCTCTGGAGATATTCAAAACCCACCTGGATGCAATCCTGTGCAACCTGCTCTGGGTGGTCCTGCTTTGGCAGCGGGATTGGGCTAGATGTTTTCCAGAGGTCCCTTCTAACCCCTGCTATTCTGTGGTTCTGTGAAAATGCCATGTTATTTTCACTCGGGAGCATTTTAGCCCATGGAAACCAGTAGAACCAGCATGGACACTGGTACTGTAGTTCATTTTTTACACGTCAGAGAATGAAGTCTGGTGTGCAAGCCAGCAGGCTTGGTTATAAACATTCCTCTTACAGTAACAAAAGGGGTTTTCATGCCTTCCTAGTCTTATTTGATTGTAGAGCAGGAGAGTTATAATAACAACAATGTTCTAGGCCACAAAATCCACAGATGTGGGTATGTTTGTGTTTTATTTGATAATTGCTTTGCAAAGCAGCCACTGTTCACGCTCGGTAACTCTGCTTCCTAACGCATGCATTTGCATTGTCCTGTGTCAGAGGTTACGGGTTTGAAAAGCCCAAACCGACACAGCCATCTCCACGTTGATGCTGCTGCTCTGGATGTGCCTCTCTAACGCCAAGCTTTTAGGCACTTCTCTCCAAGCTGTTCCTGATATGCGGCCACTGAGGCTTGCTGGGTCAAGGAGGGCTTCACGAGCCGCCGCCGCCGAGCTGCCTGTTGGCTCCACTGCTCCCATTATGACTTTCTATCCAGCTCTGCCCATGTATTAAAGCCAATGAGCCCGGTAGCTCCAGGCGTTAGGGAGAGAGGCATGCGAACGGCACAGCCAGTGTCCTCACATTGCAGAGGTGACAAAGAAAAGCAGTGGGGGGAGGAAAATTCTGCCCTGTATTCTCCTGTGTTGCACTGCTGGAGGTGGCACGATGACTGAGGCACGTCTGGCTGAACTGAATCTCTGGAAGTGGTTTGAGAAGCTTCAGAGCTAGTGATGAGATGAAACCTGAGAGAGACTTTACGAATGACTCATCTGTGGAGCAGCAGCAGACTACAAAGAAAATTTCACACATAGCTGTCTATTCTTTAGACTGCTTTTGCATCCTGATTTTATTTCAGATAATGCACTATAAATAATATTCCTCACTGAACTTCTCCAGCCTTTTCCCAGTAAACCATAGTTACTGGAGGTGTACACAGGATGCTCCTTTTTTTATGTAAACCAGTTTTCCTGTGTGTACTAGTTTCAGATCAAAAACTCTTGAAAACCTTGATACACTTGTTCATATGTAAAGACAAGCTTTAGCATAAAGGAAGAACTGCGTCTTGATTTTTCATAAAGTATTTATACTGCCCATTGTATCGGTGCCTAAATTAAAGTCCTCTGCAGAAAAGCTGTCAGAAAACAGTAGGTGGCCTGTAAAAATGTTTTCCCTTGAAAACTGATCACCATTGCTATGGATCAATTCTGTTTTTCCTGTTTGCGTTGGGAGATTCGGGCTTCATTTGTGGCTCTCCATGCACTTTCTGTTTTGCTCCATAGATTGTTTCTTTTAAATAAGGCTCAGATACAACCTAATTTACAACTAAAGCAGCATGAGAGAGCTCTAAGGCAATCCTGTTCTCACTTGTTGTTCGCTCTTGTGATAGAGGCTACTGGCATAATCAGCTGGTGAGCATGTGTTTTGGACATTGCTCCTTCTGGGCCAATCCACAGAGGTTATGATTTGTTACAGTTCCCTGCTAAAAATACTGCTTCTTAGTTCAAGCTGTGGCAATTTACGTTTTCAGTTTGGTGGGACCAAAAGTTCAGCCCCAGGGTATCAAGCAGGAGGAGAACTATCACACAAGCTTTATTCAAGCTTCAGCCCCCTGTGGCTGTCAGACATGTGGGAAGAGCTTCCTTTGAACAAAAATAATGTATAACCCTTTATGAAAAGGCCCTTCCCATCAGGCAGTTCCTGCATGGTTTTTTTAGCTCTGGAGATTCCTGGCTCAAACCCCTGCTGTTGGCCAAGGCGGCAGCTTCCCACCAGGCATTGCTGAGAATAGAGGCTCAGGCCACTTACATCTCCTTAGCGCTTTTAAAGAATTGTTAATTGTAGCAACCATTCTCACAAGTGGGATTTTGTTCTGACAATGAATATCTTGGCTGCTGTGGCAGAATTATCACTCAGTTTAAATTGGGAAATAACAAAGCTGCCAGTATTCTCCTGTGCATCTTCATCTCTCCTGGATACTCTTTTTGGTGCCTCTTTGAACAGTGGGATACTTCTGAAGCATGACTGTGATGAGGAGGTGCCAAGTTTTGAAAAATATCTGTCAAGGGTGATGAGCACAGTTCTTCGGGGAAGAGCTTTTGTCCTGTAGCGCTTACAATGGGGATATTCAGTGTGCACTGGGAGAGTCATGTGCATACTAATTTTGTCCTACAGCCACTTTGCACAAGTGTGAATGCTGCAAATCATGGAATCACAGAATCACAGAATATTAGAGCTTGGAAGGGACCTTGAAAGATCATCTAGTCCAACCCCCCCTGCCAAGGCAGGGCCACCTAAAGCACATCACTCAGGAACGTGTCCAGTCGGGTTTTGAATGTCTCCAGAGAAGGAGACTCCACAACCTCTCTGGGCAGCCTGTGCCAGGGCTCTGTCACCCTCACAGTGAAAAAGTTTTTCCTTATATTAACATGGAACCTCCCCGCACATGCAATCTATAGCACAGCCCAGAGACTGTAGAAATCCACAGTCAATGTGAAATACAGGGGAAGGAAGGAACAACCATACACTGGTTTCCTTTTCTTCATCAGTTCAAATATACCAAGGTTAATTGTCAAACTCTATTCTTACTTGGTGGACAGTGATACTAAGATGCAACTTCCTAAATCTTTTTGTTCTTCATACTTCCCTTCTTTTTCACGATCTTTCCATCTTCCCAGCTCCACTGGCTACCCTGATATAGCACAATTATCCCTTTCATTTTTTGTCCATATTAATTAATATAAACATATTACAATGGTAGTGAGAGAAGTACCAACTTTTAGACTCAGGGAGAACACTCAACACTCATTTTTATTGTGCTTGCGGTCTTAAAATATTTTTAAGATGTCCAAGGCATAATGTGATCAGTAAATTTTGCCTCAAGCACAGATAACACTTAGGGCCTGATCACATACTGTTCTACGTGTTGGAAAACCATTTACACATGAGTAAAGAAGATGAAAACTGCTACCAGGTACTTTGCCCCTTGCATAACCATAGAAGCTTGCACCAGGGCAGATCAGATGAGAATCAGGTAGCTGGAGTCTAGATTACAATTTCCACCAAATATAATTTCCATTTTATTGTAATTTTAAGGGGAGATCTATTTTGTAGGATAATGTACTTGAATAGTAATTTTGATGTAAAATAATGCAAGACTAACTACAGAGACAGCTTTTCATGCTGTTATTTAAACCTGCTATTTGCATTTATATTGCTTCATATGATGGAAAGTGTTTACATGGTATTTAAAAATTTGGGATTGATGAACTCCTAAACATACCTATGGGGTTTGCACAAAATGCCGCTTCTCTTTTTGTGTAGCAGAGTGAAAGACTTGTAAGGAAAAAGATATTTCATTGTAAAGTTCTCCTTAAAATGTATGGAATATTAAACAGAGAACTAAATGAACCTGAAATAATTTAGACACTACCTAAAAGTAAATCAAACTTTATGGTAGTTTTCTGACCCTCATAAAGTGTTTCCAAACTGGCATTAAAGCTGAAGCTTTCTGTGAATCTTGATTGGAGAAAGGTATTCGGCAACAGCTCTTGGTTTGCATTTCTTTAAAAATATAATACTTAACCTCTCAACAAGCCAGTATCTTGTCTAGAATCAAGAAGCAGATTCAGGACTTTACAGATCTAAAAAGGGTGTTTCATATCTACAATGTACAGTCCAAGTTGAACCTACTGGAGACATGATGTTCTTCCAAGAGCAAGGACCGGAGGTTCTTTGTGAGCCTTATCTTAATTCTCTCTCTGGCTCATTTCTGTGTGATGACACTAGGCTGTTAGAGTATTTGGATTTTTTCTTTGTACTGTAACATGTATAGATCAGAAATGGTGAACTTTCAAAAGCGAATCCTTTTTTCCTTGTACAAACCATCTCACAGCATTTCATGCTTCTCAGCCTCCAAATGGAGTTATGTGAGATTGAATCACTTCACCCTGGTGCAGGAGCTGTAGTTGTTCAGCAGTGGGAGGGATGGGGTTTGATTAAAATTGGTTCTGAAATAAGAGCATCAGTTTTGCATATTTGGATCCATGCTGATTCAGCAGGGACTTAATTAATGATTTGGTACTCAGCTGTTTCCATCTGCTTTGATGAGCTCACTGGGAAACACTCCATGGAAACAGCCAGCCCTGGCTTGTGTCAGGAAGGCGATGGGAGCACCGGTAGTGGAGACCACAGCGAGCAAATGGGAATGAATGGCTTCAGGTGGAGCAACAGTCAGGCAGAAAGGTGACCACAAGAAACACGGAGGCCCAGGGAGGCAAGGGAAATCTTTAGCTTAAAGCAGTATGGTCGGGAGTGAGGGGAATACATAATGTCAGCTCTCCGATTTATAACAAGGTTGAAGAGGAAATCCTGACATTCACATGTAGGGGAGAATTTCCAGTGCACAGAGAGTGACATTTCTGAGCCAGGTGATAAAATCATATTCTAAGGCTCATAAGGAGTAAAACTAAAGTTTTATCAAAAACATTGGCCTTGCTTGTCATTGATAGTCACAACTGTAATCAGTTCAGCTGCTTTTCTTAATCTGTATCTGTACCTGGAGTAACAGTTTCCTTGGAGCCACTGATCTGCTCTCAGAGAATCATAGAATATCTCAAGTTGGAAGAGATCCATAAGGATCGTCGAGTCCAAATCCCTGCAACTCAGGTTCCCTCATGGAGGATTTTGCCTTGCCTGTGTATTCAGGCAAACATGAGCCAGCTTGCACAGGATACCCTGCCATTATTTGTTTGCTTCTTTATTCATTGAGAGAGCTTGTGTACATTTGTCAAAGTCATTTAAATCATTGCTTAAATCATTCAGTAGTCGCTTATGCACAAATACCTTTTAACATGTTGCACACATTAAGTATTCATACCTCTCAACATCACCTTGAGGTTGCCACAGAACATTAGCATATATTACTCTAACTTTGTTAATAGCTTAGGTGGTTTATCCAAAACCTCTGGAGGAATCAATACCATTTGCAGGAACAGGTCTGAAGAATATCTGCAGACCAGAAGCCTGATTTCAGTTTCTCAGACCTCTTCTATCCATCTGCTCTTTCCTCAAGTTCGACATGCA
Organism: Psophia crepitans; assembly: GCA_013399095.1. Lineage (NCBI taxonomy): Eukaryota > Metazoa > Chordata > Aves > Gruiformes > Psophiidae > Psophia > Psophia crepitans. The sequence goes on from VWZZ01000034.1 coordinate 21,499, forward strand.
AGTCTGTTGCTCTATTAACAGAGAGATGCATTTCAAAAGTATGTTTCCAAATTTGTGTCATTTGATAGTTCGAGAAAATATATGCTGTCATCAACCTCACAGGACATAATGGTATGTCCAGACAAAGCATTTACACAAATGTTGCCACTTTCTTGACCACCTTTCTGGTTTGATTTATAGATGCAGTGACGAGCAGTGAGAAGTGGCAGTGTCATTGGCAGATCAGAGGCAGAAGCTACGTTAGGGTGGCATGTAAGGTTGGCAGATAAGGTGAGGCAGGTTGTGCAGTGTGATGAAATAAGTGGAACCAAATTAATACTTTCCTTCAGCAGGAGACGCCTCAACACATAGATGTACCCTCCAGAATACAGGCTTTCAGCTGACACCTCACTTATAAAAATCCAAGGCTCGGTGTAGAAGGACAAAGTGCCCATGGACAGGCTAATGTCTGTCTGTATGTAAGTGGCAGAGAGAATCTAGAGAGATCAGGAAGCCCTGAGGGGGAAAGAGCAGCCAACATCTGCGGTGGTGGACAGAAAGGGAGCAGAGACCTGCAAGGGGAAGGCAGAACTGTCAGGGTGGAGCTCAGCACAGTGCTCTCTGCTGGGGCATTTCTAGTAAGCTGAAGGACATTTCTCAAAGCCTGCGAGGAGCTGGGAAAGAAGATGACCTGTGACACCATGGAGTCCTGCATGAGAAATTTCATTTTAAGCTTCAGAAGGAAAATGCAGATTGTGGAGGTATTTTACGCAATGCTGTTACAAATCCTGATCGTAATTGGCACTCTGTTAAAAACCCCAAAGAAAACACCGTAAGTAAGGGACCACCATAAGTAGTGATGATATCCATGGCTGTATTTTACAGCTGTGTCTATTCCCTGCTTACAGACACTGCCCAACAGCACGAACTCATTTCTACAAACCTCAAGCTCGTACTTTTGTACCCAATGGGTTTCTGCCATGGGGAAAATAAATTCTTAATCATTACTGAGGCTTCTCCGCCCCACTATTTTGGTTCACGTTGTTTATTTTTATTTATAGGCGCTCATCAGCGTAATGTACTGTTGCCTACAACAGCAGGATTTGTTGGATACCTTAGGACTATTTTTTCTCCTTGCCTGTATGTCATTCGTAGCTTTTTATATTCTTTTTCCATTTGCAGAAAGCCTGGCAAAGCATTACTGATACTCTATCATAATTGTTTTCACTGAGAAAAGATATGCTGTAGCATCAATAATTGATGAAAGAAATATCCATTTTACAGAATTTTAACAAGACTGAAAAGAGCTAAATGCATATGGACAGACACATAGCTACGTATACTTCTAATGCGTCACCCAAAGGACGTGGTATCAGGTGACGGTACGAACTTCAAAAGGCCATGACAATAGTGTGTTTTCTCAACCACTTTTCAACAGATGCTTCTAGGATGAGATGTCCAACTGCTGCACAGCTAACACAGCTAGATCATGTGGCAGGTTAGAAAAATGTATTAATTGCAGGATGAATTGTGGATGAATAAATTGTATGCGTAAAACTGGAAATTATCCTGTATGCCATGATTCACTATCTATTTCTGACATGGCAAACCAAGTTCACTTGAGAAGAGTCACGAATGCATTAACTGGCTGAAAATACCTGGTGCAGAGCATTTATTTTACATTCAGGCATTATTTTCCTTTCCCAAAAGCAGGCAGGAAAATCGGAGCTGATCCCTGCATCAGCTGTCCTCTGCCTGTCCTCCAGCATGCAGGCCGTGGGGTGCAAGGGGATGTGTTGCCCCACCACTGAAGCCACCAAATACTGACCATGACAGCATCCTTTGGGACTGCCTGTCAGTGCCACTTGCGGGAACTGGGAGTTTTTCTGGGTTGAAGGAGCCGTGCCCAACTCTGTGCTGCTGCACCAGTATCGGTACTCAGGGGAACTAGAAAGTCTGGTACAGAATTTAAGGATGCTAAATGATCATGACCTGCCACTTATTTAGTGGAAATGGCATCACGTTGCTCACCTATGCTCAACACTCTGCTCACTGCCTCTTGGATATGGAGGTAGAAGGGAAACGTGTCTCCTGTTTGCTCAGTTCAGCAGCTTTCTTCCTTGTCTAAGTTCATTGCTTTTAAAGATCACTTATCCAAGTGCAACAGCCCCACAGTTAAACATTGTCATGATAGATAACCTGTGCAAATGACTTTGGGAGGAAAAATTGAAGAAAGAAGTTGTAAATAAGCCTGTGATTCCAAAATGCAAAGAGTCCAGCAGGTCAGAACTACTCTTGTGATTTTAGCAAACTTCACATGTAGGTAGCAGACAGAGAATCCATCCCTTGTCCTCTCCCGCCACTGCCAGCAACATGGAGATTTCACTGAACTACGTCATCCTTTAAAATGCAGCTGGTTTAGAGAGTGGGGAAAATGATTGATTTTGGCAAATACTGTTTTTGTACTGGGTGTTGGCAGTGTGATAGCCCTGTTTGTAAAAGTATTTAAGCACTTGTCTAATTTAAAGCATCTGAGTATTGCCATTTTTTCCTACGATTATCACACGCTTAAAATGAATACATGCTTTCTTAAAATATATATGGGTTTGGAGATTCAAACACACCCACGTGCTGCTGATGGATGTCAAGTCTTTTGAAACAATTTATATTTCTATTTTTGCCCCCTAGGTGGACACCCACGGCAACATTCTGCTAACATCGCTTGAAATTCACAACGAGGTGGCAAGCAACGAGGTCACCACCAGCGTTACGGATGCCAGAAATTCAACGATATCCTTTGACAACTCAGGAATCCAGTACAGAAAACAAAGCTCACATCGCGAAAGCCTTGGGCGGCGTTCGTCAGAAAGAACAGGCTCCCACAGCAAGAGGGGCCATTTACGAAGAAGGTCTTCGCAACTGAAAATAAAAATCCCGGATCTAACAGATGTGAATGCCATCGACAGGTGGTCACGAATGGTCTTTCCGTTCACATTTTCTCTTTTCAACTTAATTTACTGGCTATACTATGTTAACTGAGTGACTGAACTTTTTTAAAGGACTTCAATTATAACAAGCGAAGTACTACTTGCCTGCAGAGTTTATATATATATTTATATATAAAAATATATATATATATGAACTTTTACTATGTAGACCATACTCATGTATGTGTGAATACATACAGCAAAGCACTGCGTGTGTATAAAAGCACACGCTGCAAAGCAAAAGTGTATGTATGCACACACACGTGTACCCATTCGTTCTGAGGTTATGGACGCTTTACCATAGAATGCACTTTGGAGGAACTTTTTAAATCAAAAGGCAGGTGTCATCCAAACAGCAAGCCTTGAGAAAGTAAGTGTTGTATATTATCAGTACAGAACTTTGATTGTCATAGCGATTTTCAAACAGCTGTAATGGTGTATAAAGTCAGTATTTAGTAACATCGTTTGTAAATGCTGCCATACACACTGATCATTAAGTGGTAGAGTTACACTGGTAAGTTTAAAATAAGTCATTTATATTGCAGATCCATCAACGACGATTTCACCATGCCAAATTTATTTTTCTTGGCTAAAATTTCTTGGATTTATGTATGTCATAATACATTTTTTCCCCAGTCCTGAATGGGCATTGTTTTTAATGATCTCTTGCTTTCTTTTCTGCAGTAAGCAAGCTGGTCACGGGAGTGTTGCTTTAGGTCTTTGGAGACATATACATGTTCATAATGTTTCAAACAAGCATTTTAAGTGTCCATCAACGGTGAAACGAATCTTTTGTAAGTACTGTAAATGTACAGCACATTTTCCTTCCCTTGGACTGGTTCCAGCTGCCATGTCATTTTGAATGAGAACAGCACATTTTTAGTATAATTTAGCTGAGAATTCAACTACTGTCAATGTGTTCTACATCTGGTGTAGATTTAAAGATTGTTATTCCAGTGAAAGCATAGAAGATGTCTCAGGTTCTTTGCTACTTCGACATGAAACCACCTAGCTGTAGCCTTTTTTTAAACATGCATTCACATTATTTAACATTCTTATAACATTGTATGTTAATGTAAAATATATTTGCATAATATGCATATAAGTATATTTTCTCAATATTTTTCTTCCCTGTGCTTGCTCTTGTGACCGCATGCTATGTCATATTTTTGTTTCTGTGATGTTACAACTTTTTATTCTCTAGAATTGAGTAAATAGAGCACTTCTGATACTTTGATTCAGTAATGTCGCATTTTCATATTTTATTTATACAATGACCGTATATACACATACACTTTCCAAGCTAGTGTGCTGCAGTCACAGATCAGAAGAGATAGCAAACAGTATGTTTTGTTTCAGCATCACCTGTGTTCAAACATATCCTTCATGCAAATGTGACCGCTTTGGTTTCCATGCCAATTCATTCCCTCACTGGGATTCGAACTTTTTTCACTCTAGTAGATTGTAGTCGTCAAGGTATGCCAATTTGAGATCTGTAAACTTCATTTGTTATTTATCAGAACTAAACCTTTCTAAAGAAAAGAAGATATATTTTTTGTAAACAGTGTTTCTATCATGTACATTCACAAATAACAACAGATACAGTAGCATAAGTAGATCTAAAAAAATAATAATAATTCGAGAGTGGCCCTGCCAGTTCTCTGCATGTAGAATTCCTCTGGACATCGATGGGAATTTTCAGCAGGTAGAGAGCTTTGGACGCTAGTTAGAGATTTCTACATGAGAAAAATATGTGGATATGCATTTATCAGAAACACAAAGCAGGGATGGAGCTGCAAAGGCTGCCTTGGCTCTGTAACGACCCGTCTTCTCACTAGTACTCGATTTATCTCTGAGTAGAGCAGCGATACTTGTGTTGCTGCCGCCTGCGGTCCGTTACTGTTCCCACCCCTGACTATTTGCAGCCGAACTGTGAAACTTTGCTCTGGGCTGAAATTCAGCGTAGATGGAACTGGGTTGTCAGGTTCACGTTGTAATCCCATCCCCGGGGCCGCTCCCTGGACCTGGACGGGGTGGGTCCCCCGTCCGCGCAGAGCTGCAGTGCGATCCCCAGCCGGGAGCGTGCACTGTAACCCCGGCTGCCGGCGTGTGCAGGATCAGCACCGCAGTCCTGCTGCATCCTTGGCAGTGGTGCAGAGTGGCTGTGACTGCAGTTTTTAAGCACTGTATCTGCAGACAACTGTACAGTATGAATTGCCTCAAAGAAACCCGTATAGCTGGAGCAGAAAAACTTGGGTTTTAAAAGCTCCTCAGTATTAGCTCCCGTTGGTAACCTGCAATGTATTATGAGCTCTCTAACATCTCTTCGAACTGTGAAGGGATTATGGAGCACATTGTCATCATTAAAATCAAAGTAACTAAACAATTAGCACCTTCCCAAAGGATGCACTTGGCAGAATTGTTGAAAAGCCCTCCCCAGTTTTTATCTTAATTTCAAAATATTATTAAACAAAAAAAAACCTCCCTGATTTTAATAAAACTTAAAATGGTAGGCTTTGCCTTAGAAAAATTACTCTAATGAAATTATCTTTGAGCAGGTCTTTCAGTAAGTGCCCTAAAGAACTACCCTGAAAAATGGCATTCAAGAAGAGAGTGGTCCCACCCTCATGATTTATTGGCAGTTCTCTCTTTTCTTTAAGCCCCAGCTCCTAGAAATCGTGTGGTCAGGCAGAGATCTTCAACAAGAAGAGACTTTTTAGTTGTGATAAAAATGCGCGCTCTGAATCCCACTGAAATCGGTTCTCCAGTGGCTTCAGCCAGGATTTTCAGGCAGGTGGAAAAGTACTGTCTGCCCGGAGCAAAGAGGCAGCGTGCGTTTTCGGGACCCTGCACGGGCAAGAGAACTGAGTCTCTGCGGGCTCTCCCTCTCCTGCCCTTTGCACAGCTGGAAGGCAGGGTGTTACCGCAGCCCCTTCACGAGACCGTGCTCCCCGCCTCGCCGCTCGTCGCACACAGCGGGCAGTTGCATGTTTCAGCTTTTTCAGGAGATTTCATACTCGTCGGTCTAGTTGAGTTGCACAGGGCACAAGCAGCTTGGACCCTGAAGAAATCCAAGTCTCGGTTTGACTTGAAAAAAGCCGGGAAATTCTCACTTAAGGTTAACACTTCATCTTTAACACGCATTTTTGTGCCTTTTTTTGCCAATTCCCTTCCTCCAGTCCCAGCACCACTTCTTAAACACAGACAGACAGACACACACACACACAGACACACACACACAGAGACACACACAGTCATGTGTTAAGAACAGTGTTTGCCTTGACCTCCCATTTTCTGGCTCGTGTCCCTTTCTGCTAGCTGCAGCGTAAGATTTTATCCATAGATGGCTTTAAGACTAAAAACGGTAGTTTCAACCAAATTGCACCAGGGCAATGTATTTCATAGCTAATTAGCTCCTTTCCAACTCAACATAACTATAAATAACATTTACACATCATTTGTTTGTAAAAGGCATTAAAAAAAAAAAAAGAAAACTGGAACTATCTTGTGTTATAGCCCAAAGGGTCAATAAACAGTAGAAATATTATGGTGGTTTAACTCTAAGTTGATTTCATCCCATTGTAAAGATAAACTAAAACCCAGTCTTTTTTGCTTAAGGCACATCTATGTATTTTTGGTATTCTTCAGCAGTGAAAAAAAAAAAAGAATAGCAAAATGGAATGATGAAGAAATGCTTTATGAAAATATTGATGAATGAGTATTCATTTATTAAAAAGGATTTAAAGATTAATTGCTTTGTGTTTTTTCTGGGGAGGGAGGGAGTCTGGTGACTCTGGCTAAATTTTAATGTTTAATTACGTGTTAAATATCACGTAATCATTAGTCTTGCACAATTTTAAAGGAAAAAATCATGAAAGCATTTTATTATTGGCACACAAGTAGGAAAAGGGATTCTTAAGCATTAAACTACTATATTTCCTTGTATTTTCTATGGTACATTAAGGAAGAGGGAAAAACTACACCCACTGACTTAGCAAGATTGTTAATGGCAAACCAACCTCTCTTCAAGGTGGGGCATTGCCTGTTAAGAGCAGCAAGTTTGTCTTCTGTTTCACGTGAAAGCTCTGCCTGCCCGGGAGGAAAGAGCTTTTGGTATCAAAACAAGACAGTGGTGTCCTGTTTATTTGTTTCATTAATCAAGTCATAAATATTTCACAACCAGACCAGAAAACCTTTCACCAGCTATGCTAATTGCATCAGGAATGCTAATGGTGTTCATTCACTTTTTATTGCTAAGTATTACTAAATTATTTTAGAGGAGTGAGGATATGGACGGGTTCCAAGAGGGGTTTTTAAAGTCCCCTTGACAGTAGTTCACCACCCCCTTCTCCCAAAACCCAAAAATGCTCTGAAGATTTGGAAAGCAGACCATCCTTAAACCCAACTGCCACGCTTCCTGTCGGAATGAGCTGTCACATGCTTCCTTAAACCTCAGAGTACCTAATGGTACATGTCGCAACTTTTAGGAGTAGATAAAATATTCAGCACCGTAGATGTAATTGCAAAGCCTTTGAAGACAACTGCAAGGCTCCCTCAGACTTCAGCACATTTCTGCTCACTTTTAGCAGTGCTTCCCAGATCATAAGTAACATCTGTTATCTATTTGTTCCAGTCTAGCACGTACTGTAGAGCAGAAAAAATTAACGATATACCAAGCTTATTTTTGTGATTGGGAATATTGCGTATTTTGGAGCTGATGTATGGATAAGCACTTCATTATATTAAAGGAGTTCAGGTTCTGTTAGAAATGATTGGCTGTTTTGCCCAAATAAATGCGGTCCTATTAGTGTCAAGACTATTTCCACAGATGTTGGGTTTGTAGTCACGACTGTCACAACGGCAAGTGCTACCTGCTAACAAGTACGGTACGCAGCCGAAAACTGAACTAAAAGCAGTGGGAATCCCAAGGCTTCTCTGAAACTCCTCCAAATACAGCGTCTGAGCTTTTCTAAAATTATTTCAGATTTGGAGTGTTTAATTGATGTGGTTCTTACAGCGTGTGAGGGCCTGACTTACGGGCACTGGACATAAGCCTTGTGAAAATCAAACCCTTTGGCAGCTTGCTCAACATACAGCATCACTTGTGATACTTGGAAACGAAAGCCATGACGATGGGATTTGTAACAGTAGAAAAAGAACAACTACTGCCCCTAAAATCAGCCAGAGTTGAAATTATTGTCTAATTAACTGAACTTTAGGCAGTGCTTAAGCAAAAACAGTATTTACTTGGACAACATCCCTTACCTTTACAATCATGCAATTATAGAATCGTTAAGGTTGGAAAAGACCTCAAGGACCATCTAGTCCAACCATCCCCCCACCACCTATTACCCACTAAACCACGTCCCTAAGTACCACATCTAACCTTTCCTTAAACACCCGCAGGGACGGTGACTCCACCACCTCCCTGGGCAACCCATTCCAATGCCCGACCACCCTTTCCGAGAAGAAATTTCTCCTCATCTCCAACCCGAACCTCCCCTGGTGCAACTTGCAGCCATTCCCTCTTGTCCTATTGCTAGTTATCTGCTAGAAGAGGCTGTGTGCTACGTGGTATGCCTTTGCCCTAGTGCTGCAGCCTAATTTAGTTAAGCAGGTTTTGTTCTCTCTTGGAAACAAGGGAAACCCCAGAAAGTGGCTGCTCAGACCAAGGTTGCCCTGCACCGGTGTACCTCCAGCAGGCACAGGGAGAGCAGTGCCCTGAGTTTCCCCTAGACAGAGCTCCCCAAAGCCACTCGAGTCGCTGCTCTGAAGCCCTCTTTGGAGGCATCAGTCTCTCTCCTTTGACTCCAGAGGGAGCCTCAGGCTAAACTCTGAGTTATCCCCCAGCTTACCACCACATTTGGCTTTTTTCAGATCTTACTGCTCCTGCTGCAAAAACCCAGAGATAAGTAACTATAATCCTAGCTGGCAGGAGGCACACCAGCAAACAGCACCTGTACTCAGGGCTGTGATACATCATGGTAATCTTTAGGTTGTTCGTTCAAATATTGTATTTAAATATATTCCAGTTTATGCTCTAGCCTTCAAGAGTTAGCACACTTGTCTCCAGGTGCTGATGCTTTTTATTCATACATACTTGGGAGTCTGGGATAGAGCGTGGGGTGTTTCCTAAAGACTTTAAACCCATCCAGCAGCACTCCCCTGGGCATCTGCTCCACCCTTGACCCATACCACAGGTCAGGGTTTACATTGCCCCTGCACCAGGTTAACCACCCGTCTGTAGGTTATTGAGAGCTCAGGCCTGCAGACCCGTGCTGCCAAATGATGACTTGCTCAGCTGTGCCGTTTGATATTCGGCTCATTAGGAAGTGTCTCGCGGATCAGACGCTATATTAGTCTAACAACTAACGGCTGCTTCACACTTCCTCCATCCAAAATGCCAGTGCTGCCACTAGAGACCCCGTTTTCCCATCCTTTCAAAATTACTAGAAAAAGAGGAATTTGCAGGCAATTAAGAACCTCTCTCCGTACACCCAGGCTCAGATTTTGCTGCAGGTTATACATTTAATCCACAGGGACAGAAGTAATTTGGTACAAAATTCTTCCTGCCTACGGCTACTCTTAAGAGTTTGCAGTGCAAAACACCAGTAATGTAGGTAGAAGCAAAAGTATTTAAAATTGCTAGGGATGGAATCTTTCCATCGTCTTTTTCTTCTGGGGATATTTAGTGTGAAAGGCACAAACTATTGCGGGAACAGGAACCAGCACGCAGCAAATCTCCCAGTGCAGGCAGCCCGAGAGCTAGGCTGGAGTAAGGCACTTGCTTTTAAAGGTCTTTCTTCTTGGCTGAGCAGCTGGAGAATTTTGGTGGAAATTCCTAGCTCAGCTGAGAAAAGTGGGGGACGTGACCCAGAGCCCCCTTTGGGCAAGTGCTCTTGGCATCTGCCTCTGATGTAAAGAGCTGACAAAAGCACTACATCTAGCTGCATCTTAGATGGAGGGGAGCCTCCTGCCATGAAAAGGCTCCGGATGTGAGCAGATATCTGTGAGGGCCTTCAGGGCATGGGTTCTCCCTAAGCTCTGTGTTTCCTGCTGCTGCTCCTGGATGACTGCACACTGAACATGCCGCTTTGCCCTTCAGAGCTGCCTAATTCCCCCGCTGCTGCAGGGGACACAAGGGCTGAATTCGTTCCATCTCACATGGCACATTTATCTGAGGCACTCAGTTCCTCAGCCAGTGTAGACCCTATTTATAACCAACGGAAATACATACTCCTATCCGGAGGGCTGTTTAAAGCCCACATCTGGAGTTCCAAGCCAAATTTTTTAGCTTAAATTCTTTGAATAGCTGCAAAACCAACCTCCAGAGAAACTTGTGAGCGTCAACAGAGGGAAACTGTGTGCTGCTGCATGGTGCTCTGCACCCGGAGTTGCTGTGGTTGAAGTTTGCACGTGGCAGGAAGGGCAAGAGAGAAATAAGGCCAGGGAAATGGAAATAATTCCTACACTTGCCCAGATTTATAATATTTTGGACTAAACGGTTTCAGTTGCAGATGACAGAAGGCACCCTGCAATGTGAGTGGTCCCATACCAAGATCAACGCTTTGTCCCAGTCACCTCTTCTTTGGTGTACGCGAGAGCAAAACGTGGCCTTACAACTTTGGCTGGAAACTCAGTCCCACGTTGGGAAATAATTTCTGATTGCTTATTGGGATTGGAAAACTGTGATATGATTTCATTGGCAAATGGGAACAATTTCCAAACACATTTTCCCATGAACGTAACACCCTTGAATTTGCCTTATTCTAAGCTGGAAGTTAGGGCACCCTTTTCAAATCACCGTTTAATTTTTCATTATTTAATGTGAGTCATTGGGGCTTTTTCTTGGTTTCACTAAAAATACAATACCCATTTGCAGCAGGAAAGTAATTAATCTGTGTAATAAATGCATGTACAACTGCACATTGTGCAAAGTATTAACAATGTAACAATCTAAAGGATCTCCATAACCTGCTATTACTGCTTGGGCATTATCTAAAATACTGTCAACAATTATATTTGCAAAGTATGCTTGGTTCATAGCAACACTGATCAGGTATTCTGTATGGGCAGTTCACGTAGCATACTTCCCTGTATGTCATTTGCTTTGACAAGGCAGTTTTTGGTGAAACCAATGCTGGAACAATTTCCTAATGACCTCACTGATGTTAAATTTCTCTTGATCATCATTTCTTGCAGACCTGTAACATTCTGAATGCAGATGACAGTTTTGACATTCACAAAGATGTAGGTTTAATTATCATCTTGATTACTTGAGCTGGAAAACCAGATGCCTAAATATCATGAAAGGTCGAGTAGAACAAATCCTGGTAGTTGGTATCTTTCAGTGTTAGAAATGTTGCTTGGATTGGAAGGTGACTTAAAAAGTAACTACAGGTAACTGGGAAAGCAAGGGGTTTTTTCATTGCACAACCCACTTGCTACATGAAGAGGCATTGTTTAAACAAGAATCTGGTTTGTGGGTATGGGAATTTAAGCTGGACTACCAAAGACATGTAAATTACCTCAAATAAAAGAGAACAGAAAGGACAAGTCCCCAAGACACCAAGATGCATAAAGATCTGATGTTTTTTTCCTGGTGTCCCAGGTTAGGTAACACTTTATTGTTGAGAGACTCACATACAGCACAGCAAGTCTCCTCTTTTATAGCAGAAAATTTGTCAATATCCTTTACTTTTACGTGCATGACTTATAAATCTATTTTCTAAAGCAATCTGAGGGTTGTAAAATCATACCATTATTTAGTACACGGCTCCTGAAGGATTCTGGTTTGTCAACTGTTAGGTAAAGACTGGAAAAAACATCTGCTAATCACTCATTAAACTAGAATAGATTCAAACAAATGACTGCTATTAAGAATCCTGATCCAAAGCCCATTACAGTAGACTGAAAAGCTCTCAGAGGTTTCGACAAGCTTTGCATATCACCTGAAGTTAATATTAGCCAGATTGATGGAAAATTTACACCTTAATTGATTACATGAAATTCAAGATGTAAAAAAATGTCAGAACTTAAGGCATCTATAGGAAAGGTCAAAATACAGTAGGGGCCTGACACCTGAAATTGCAATAGCCACAAGGGATAGAAATTTGTACAATTTTAGCTTAATTGACTACATTGCTACTAGTAAGGTGACAAACAGCCAGGCTGTGTTAGCATTTGTCCACGGATGTCCACAAAGCCCAGGCTTGTCTCGTAGATGCAAAATGCCAAACAAAACGAAACCCCTCTAAACTGCCCCAGAAAATGGAAGCAGAGCACCTCTGGCAGGCCAGACAGGTCTCCTCACCTCCAGAGGCAGGCTGACATCCTACTTTTTACTAATACAAATGCTGATATCATAATATTGGTGGCGATATTGTTATTTAATAATAAAATGGCATATTCCATGTTTGGTGAAAAGGAAACCTTATCTAAGAGCTGACCATGTTCAACCAGGTTACTGTAGTCCGCCTTGTGAGACAGTTCTGCTTTAGGAAGTGAAGAATTCCTGGCCAGAAACTGCTTTCTGATGCACAAAAGTAAAAACCAGACCTGACTCTCGCGCTGCTTCCTACCCGCTGACACCAATCTGGCAGTCAGAGGAGGAGTTAGTTACTACAGGTTTAAGCACTGATGGAGAAATCATGACAACCAGAAAGGACGAGAACCTCAAATACGCGCAGGCAAGGGGAGCTACCCGCATGCTGCCGACAATGTAGCAGTTTTGGAAGAATATCTGTTTAAAATTTAGGTGGCCCATTTGGAGTTCAGTGCTTGCTGGCACGTCAAATGGTTTTGAAAAGCACAGTTAGTAGCTTCAGCTGTAATAAAACCCCTTGTCGATAACCACCGAAGCACTGTCTTCACAAATATACACCTTTTTCCATTGTAAAGTGACTGTAAAACATGCAGGGAAGAGCTTCAGGGGACTGGCTGGATGAGGGGGTGAGAGCTAGCTGTGGAAATTTTCAGTGCACTCAGTCCCATTGATATCTGCTAGCTAACAAAAAGGCTGCGAGCAAATCCTCCGCTCATTTCCATTTCCACTGGCTTTTTCAAGAGCAAGACCTGCACATTAGGAGCATCCTGCCTTGCCAAAGCCAGGCAGCCCTGTCACTCACTCCTCATCACGCAGGGATCAAGCTCTACCTTGACATCCCAGAGACTGCTTCGGTGGCTCCAGCCGAGAGGACGCTTCAGACTCTTGCAGACTCTCGCCACTCAGATGGTTAGAAAGCTCTCTGGGCTGAATGTATTTATGGCTGATTTTCCCCCCTTTTGTTCTTTTGCCAAAATTGCCCTTTAACTCAAATAGCCCTTCTCCATCTGGCATCTACTCTTTTGATATATTTCTAGATTAAAATCACATCTTTCTCAACCTTCCCTTTGCTGAGCTAAAACAAGTTCAGCTGTTTTTAGTCACATCATGTTCTTCTCTCCCCTGACTACCATCTTAGTTTTACTCTCACCTGTTGCAGAAAAAAAAAAATTAATAATCCTCTTTCTGGATCATAAATGAACAAAATACTACATATTGTTCCTACTGTCTTTATTCCTTTGGATCACGTCTTCTCTGGTGGTGTTTGGACACACTCTCCTCATAACCACTGCCAGTCTTTTCCCCTGCCCACCCTTAGCTCATCATTTATTTTCAATCTTCTTTTGTGTCTCTAATTCTCTTCTCCCTGTGCTGCCCGCTTGCCTTCTGATGTAAGGAAAGGAATTTGTGTTAACATGTATTACAGGGAAGGAGATGCCCTTATTTGAAGGTGAAGGGAAAGCTTGCGTTCCATCTCACCGATGAATAATACAGCCCAAGCCTCCTGTATCTTTCACCCAGCTCAAAAAAATAAGACAAGAACATGTTTTGAAGCGCAGAGAAATCCAGGCATCGACAGGTTATGGGTATTTTCCATGATGCCATATTTCCTCTGCAAGTTCCTGGGGCTCAGGCCTGACACACCCCTGTTATGTCATGAGCATTGGTGCTGGCAGAAAGAGACTTTAAACACTGAATTATCTCAGGGTTTGAAACTGAAGCCACCCTCCACAAGTGAAGCAAGGTGCTCGGGACAGGGCTGTGGTGGACCACAGCACCTGCTTTCACCAGCTCAGTGACTGCTGGTTCTGGCGTGAAACTGGGAGACGCTTTGTTTGGCGGGACCAAGAGAAGCTGAAGACAAAGCTAAGGACAAATGTCGGTTAACACAGTGACCTGATCCATGAGCAGCTGTTGAACATCTAAATTGTCCATGTCAGTCCTCTCTAGGCTGAATATCTGTTATGGACTGACTGCTACACCTGGGTTTGGGTGCACCAATGCCCAGGACGAGCTGGAGGCGCCTTTGTAAGGAAGGTGCAAGTTTTGGTACAGAGGGCTGAGGAAGCTGGGGAAAAGAGGTGATACTTATTTGCAGTCCCACTCTTTTGTATTTCTTTTTGCCAAACAAAGCCTCAAAGTCTCTGTCAAGAAGACAGGTGGGGAAGATGAGGAAGAAAGCATGTGACCTTGTCTCCCCTTACTACAAGGGCATGTGCTCCTAGCTCTGGGGGAGGTGATGGATATTTATCCCCAAGAACCTTCATCTACTCTCTGTCTGAAGGATGATGGAGCTGATGGGACATCATCCCACCTTGTGTGCCAGGAAAAGCCTCTTTGTGGCTCTGGGGGTGCTCTACAGCTGATCCTACCAGTGCCTGAAAAGATGGTCTGTAAAGGGTCAAGTGCAATATGAAGAAAAATTTATATTCTTAAAAATGTATCTTGTTTGGACTCCAATTCTTTTAGGCTTTCCAGTTACACTATATCAAGCATGAAAGCAACCTTGAAGAGGGAAAAGTTGAGCACTACGCTAAAATTCATTCTCATCAGAGCTGTTACTGGAGGACAAGAGGATTGTTTATGGGTTTTCACATAACAGAGTACTTGTCACAGCTGCAGTTGTGGGCTTTTTTAATCTAATTGCTGACTTGAAATGCAAATGACTGTAAAATTTCACAGACACATTTTAAAAATGCAAATTGCGGAGTAATTTTCACCTACTATTTTTCGTTGCTCATGAGAAGCATTTTTTGTTTGTCTGGGGATATTTTTTTTGGAAACTTCCCAGGCAGTTAAAATGCCTAGCTTACACTGTGGAGATGCGTCCTCGTATTGACAAATACAAATGCTTGTAATACTAGGGACATACTTTACACGTATCGAAGAGCAAATACATTACAGATAAGCACAGTCTCTGCAACCTTAATTCTCACCACTGTATACGAATTAATGCAGTAAGTTGCAGGTGCTTATCTGGGAGAATTTTCCTGCAGCATCAACATACCAGCGTGGGCTAAAGTTTTAACAACTGTCGGGCTAAAATGTCTAAATATTTGAAGCTGGTGGGGATTCCTGGATGCTCAAAAACGTCAGTCAGGAATCTGAAAATGTGAATTTGTCCTCAGGAGCTGCGAAAGGTTCTGCGACGGTGGGGTCGGGTGCGGGTATGCAGTTTGGACTGGGCGGCTGCTGCGTGGTTGCCTGCAGCTGTTGGAGCGTATGCAGTGGTGCTGGCGGTCCTTCTCTTTCTGTTTTTAAAGACCTTGGCCTTTAATGTTTGTACTAGAGTGGATCTGTGTACTCGCTAAAAAAAAGTGGGGTGAGTCCCAGTTGTTGGAACAAATTGCTCTCGCCGAGAACAAAACCAGTCAGTTATTAGCGTAACCTGCCGGTAGGAGGCTTGCCAAAGTCAGCTTAGGCCTCCGGGCAATAATGCTGTGCAAATAGCATTAGGTTGCAACTAAAAACCTGAAACTGAGGAACAGGAGAATTGCAGAGCAGATGTGTAGCAAGCGGAAAACTAAAAGAAGAGGAGGACATAAGAGCGATCTGTAACAACGTAGGAAATTTGTGACTTCTTTGCAAAACTACTCTGAAAAACGAGCTAGCAGGTCACTGCTGCAATTTTTGTATGCACATCCAGTGTACCCAAGGGGGACTAAGTTATTTTCAGAGATAGCTGCTCTGCAATTTCTCCAAAAATGAAATTACTGGTGTCTGTCTCAGGTTGGGATATCCAATAACGGGCCCCCAAAATTGCTTACTAACTTAGCTGAGATCACAAAAACCACAAGAAATCATTTGCACACAAATATAAACTCAAGGTATATCAAACTACAGCCTTGTTATTGGCAACTTATATTGCATTTTTGCACCCTCAAAATTTTTGTTCTTCCTGATGGGCATGAGCTGGTTTTCAGAAGTTTTGTCTAGGTTTTGTTCAGGGGTTTCTTTAGTCCACAGCAGTTCTTAGTCAGTGGACCTAGGGTATTTAAAAGATATTTTTAAGAGACTTAAAGGAGAGATTTAGCTTCCTGTTGTGGAAATCAGATGTGTGCTATATACACACACATACAGGCAGGAACACACTCAAAGGGAGTTCCTGAGAAATACCTGTGCTGAGCTGCCCGTGATTTTTTCACCAACCGGAGACACCACTGGCTCCGGAATCGAAAGCAGAAAAGTCACAGCTTGCCACGGAGTCTAACAAATCCTTCTGAGAGGCAGAGCTTGCGAGCTTGGTGCCGCTTCCGTGTGGCTCTGAGATGCAGCCCCAGCCTGGTATCTCTAGCGCCGTACAGCCCTGTGCTGTGCCAGCACACAGCTTGGGTCACCGCTAGTTCAGGCGTATCTACACCATGCTCCGTTGCATCGTGTAAACATGCCCTTCACGTCCCTTCTGTTCCTCTCTGAATGGTGCAAATGTACAGTATAATCAGTTGCGTGAAGGCGGGGGTATAAATAACAACAACTGATTAGGAGAACATTGCAATTAATCACAAGAACGCAGGCTCGATGAACTCTGTTGTCATTTTTAATGAACCATACATTATAATTAGAGACACCCAAGGGGAATTGTAAGCTCTTGCCAGTGCAGAGATGTCGAGTACAAGAGTACTGCATCAAGAGCTTGTTCCCGTGCCGTTTGTTAGGCTGTTTGAGATTTCTTCATGAACTGTGAGCTGCATCTCAGTGATGGCTAGAGAACTGAGCGTGGAAGAAATGAAAGTGAAGAAAGGAAGGAAGAAAAATAGGTCCAGACTAACCCTTTGTACTTCTGCAGGGCTGTGTGTGATTCCATAGAGTCTGCAGAAACTGTGAAAGTAATGCAGAAGAAATTCCTCTGTGGCATCCAAATTCCAGACACATCTCAAGGATGGGCTACCAGAGCAAACACCAGCCACAGAAATGTATTTCTCTCTATAATATTACTAAGCTAATGCTGACACACCTGGTGTTACATCAGAGTGGACAATTCTGCACACCCAGCTCTGAAGAAAAGCAGAGTCTGCGCAGCTCAGCTGTGTATGATGGAGTTTGATACACCCAACCTACGATATCAGCTATGGTCAACTCTGATGATTCTTCATGTGATTAACTTATGTGATCCACATACAAGGTTAATTGGCTTTCCCACAGATGGTTCCTGAACAACACTTTCAAGAGCCTTCCTGAATATTTATCTTGTTTGGGATATATCTGAGATCATCCTTAGGGTCAAAGACTCCTGTGCGTCTAATTCAAAAAGTTAAACATGGTTAAGTGCTTTTTTCCCTCAGAGGTTCCCTTTCTTCAGTTATGTATCTGGGAAGAGCCATCAGGCATTGCCCAGAGATAGTTTTTGTAAGCAGATGTGAGGAATAGGAACAGCACAGCGCTGAGCTTTTGTTTGTGATTGAAAGGCGAATAAAGATCATAGGTGCACACAGCACTACTTGAGAAGCATGATACAAAAGCCCACCTACCATTAATCTCCCTCTCTAAATTTTAAGATATTTAGGCACATTCATTTTCAACTTGATGCCCAGCCCAAACTGTTTGAATTTTAGCAGGAGGGTCACAAATCCCCTTTACCTGTTGGCATCCAGAGATACTCCAGCTTGTAATCAGAGAGAAATCAAATCTAAAAGAGGGAAATGAGGAAGATGGGATGTGCCAGAAAGAGAAAGGTGTATACAGGTATTCATCTGGGTCACAGGGAGTCATCATGCCTATCCACACAGTGTCAGGAGATACTGCTTGGCTGTACTGATCTTGAGAATGACTTTGGAGTGGGCTTCCAACGCACAGGTTGTGCTAAAGGAACAGAGCCAACAGCAGAGTGATTTAATGAATAATGAAAAATGGGATATTTTACAGAGATAGATAGATGTTGCCTAAAATGATGGCCACCACTCCGCATTTGGATAAACTTTGGACTCCTAAATACCTACTTGCAGATCAAGGGGACGATGGAGAAGACATGTGATGCCATTGAGGCAAAATAGCCATTTTTCCATTTTCAGTTAATGTATTTTTTACAAATACATTGCACAGAATTTTGTCTCTGTGTATGTCTGTTTCCCTTTTGTACACCTGCTCTTCTTACATAACTTGAAAATTATAAACATCCCAATGAGTGGAAGATCCCAACAGTACCATGGGAATAGTATGAATCTGCTCCCACCCAGCTGAAGTAAGTGTCACTGTTGCTATTGCTTTTTTTCTGTCCCCAAAGTGCTCTTCACCTGTGGTGGCCCTGGAGAGGAAGCATGTGAAGATATATGGACCCCTAGGACCTAGAGACAAATTACCATATGGCTACATTTTGTAACTAGATGTTAAAATTGCTGGTTCAGAAAATCACTAACTTGCACACATGCTCATGCACAGTTACAGAAGAGTGCGTGGCAGCATTAGGAAGCAATGTCCAAAGACTACTTCTTCACTGAGAAAATGCCATCTCCATGACAGCACAACACTCACCGTTGTTTTATACCCCTGTAACTCAGAGAAAAATTAGACCTAGTGGGGAAAGAATGTAGATGTGAAAAACAGCAAACAAAAGCCAGATAACAAATCACAGAGGAGAACAAAATGTTCATCACTTATGTAAGAGAAACAGCTGTCATCCAGGTTATCCTGAAATTACAGATGGCCTGAGCGTCCTCTTCATCTGAATTTGAAACATTACAAAAGAATTAGCAGTGTGAATTCCTATGCCCTTTCCCAACATTTTAAAAATTGCCCAACTGTGTTACGCCTTTGTTACCCTGCTGCAAAAGAAAGCAATCCTCCTGATTTGGGTCAGAGCAGTCAGATCAAGCCTTTGATGCCCTCATTCTCAGTGACATCCAAGGAAACTTCAGACACTAGTCAGGACTGAGGGTGGGACATTCATGATGCAAGTATCAATGCAGAACACTTGTCCCTCTGGAATACATAACTTTGCTCCACAGCAAAACCAGTGCCCAAAGGAGAGGCTGCACAGGGCTTCCCTTATGAGGCTCTTTTGATCTTTGTGGAGTAGGTCTTTGTAATGGTGACTTACTTCAATTTGCCTTGCTCAGTCAGGGTACCAGTAATCACCATCCTTTATTTTCTTGCTATTGCTGTTATTGACAGGAAGGAAGGTGATTTAATTTTTTAGGTTGCCCTTCAATGGTCTGCAGAAAGGCTACTTGGCTGCAAAAGGTGGTCCAAGATTTGGAAAACATAATGTGCCCCTCTCAGTTTTGCTTCACTTGTGGTGTCTCTCACCAAAGTGTCTCAGTGTCTGAGATGAGGGGAAAGAATCATTTCTCTGCCTTCATAGACTCACAGGTTAGCTTAGGTAAATAGCTTAGGGAAGATCACTAGCTTCTAGCTGGAGAGGTGACCATGTCACCTTCCTCACGTTGTCCCAGTTCCTGGCACAAAGCAGGAAAATTGCCTGTCTTTGACTTGTCTTCAGGCACAAGCACCTTCCCGTAAATAAATTTCTACCAGTCTATTCAATAATGGATTTCCAGCTAGATCATAAAGTTAGCAGATAATGTACTGCCTCTGAGATCAAGACAGTGGCTGAGCACATGTTTGGGTGCTCCTAAGCCACCTCAGCTGGGAGGAGATACACAGGATTCCCTTGAGGCTGGAGACATTTTATAACCAAAGTACTTGCCAAGATAGTCGCTCCTCTGATACTTCCTAATCTCCTTGGAGGAGTGGAGGAACAGGGTTCAACAGGTATTTGTTGGGACTCTATTTATGTACTCACACTGTTTTAATAGGCACTGTACTTTATCTGCAGAGGTAGACTTGCAGAACAATTTAAAGCACCTTAGTAACTCTCCTCCTCTTATTTGCCCTCTGGACATTCCTTACCTACTCTGTTTTCTTCATAGGAAGCTAGGCTTCAGGCTTAGACACCTGATGGTAGCTATTTATATCCCTGAAGGTCATTTCAGGAACCCACTGATTAAAGATGATCCATCAGTTTCATAAACACACTCCAGTCCCATCTGTATCTATAGCATATCTGTGCCTTCAATGATAGATGGAAATTCAGTAATTATTTATCTAATAAGTTGTGAGGCCATAAAGGCTAGAATACATCTTACTGCCGAGGAGACAAAAGATTTTATTGAATAAAAGCAAGTGCAAGATTTGACCGTGTGCAATATTAAAAACGTAAAGAAGCCATTTGTCTTTTCTTCATGGAGAACGATTTTGTGTGCTCTGCAGTCATTAATGATGCATACTGGAAGAGTTCGCTATATTCGTTCGAAGTCAGGCTAGCACTGTGCCTAATGGAACACGAATTAGGGTGCCTAGAAGTCAAAATGCTGTGGAAATAGATGAGTTACCTAGCTACAAGAAGACGTTAGCACATTCGTGCATTCCTGGTATAGAGCCACACAAACAGCAGAATGCAAAAGCAGAACTCTTTTAGGGATATCTTCTGTGCCCTCTCTCTGCATCTGCACATTTTTAGCACAGGTACGCACATGCCATTCACATATACACTATGCAAACCAGTAAGTGGGGTTCCACTTGTCATTCACCTGAGGAAGCTGATGGAACAGTGTTTCGTTATAGCTATCTACGTAAGCTTACATACGTATTAGGACGCAAAAACTGTGTATACAGACTTTGCAGAGGTTAAATTCAAACATATGAAAGACTGAGCAATGAACACCCAGTTAAAGCAAAATCTATAAATTGTTTAAAGGGCATGAATGCTCCAAACAGTAAAAATAGATGTCATTATGCAGCTCAGTCTATACTTCCTCTCATTAACTTCAGCACTGGCTTACATGGAACACACAAAGCTAAAACACCACCACTGTCGTTGCCCAAAAAAGCACCCATGAGCTGGGAAAACTCAAAATTTGCTTGTGTAATTTGCATGTAACACCTCTCCTCTGCTGCATATGCTTTATGAGAGATCCTTTACATGTTCAGACATTACTTTTCCACATGACATTGGCAACGTTTAATATACATGTCACCAAAGACTGATTTGCACCTGCTTCTGATACTGCTTATCTTTGAGGTCATTGAGTCTGCAAGGAGCTTTTGATATATTTTTTGCAATAGTTTTGCATAAAGTCTTCGTAGCTTTTTAAAGAACAGTTTCTTAAGAGAAACCAAAGGCTCCTTTACGTACCATCCTATCAACACAGGTTTGGGCAATACACAGGACTGGCTCATTAAGTTGTTTTGCTTGGGGCTGGTGGGAGGCCCCCACAGCAGCAAGGGTGCCATGCGCCCCCCCCTGCACGGACCTCTACCAGTTGCATTTCACAGCTGTATTTTAACAGTTGAAGAAGACTGATGCTCAGACTTTGGGGGTATAGTTCTCCATCTACTTCCATATGTCAGCCTCAAACCTGAAACTATCATGTTTTTACCTCGAATCTGTTCTAGACTGACCTCTTCATCTCTGGCTCCTCTTCCCCATCCCTACAGCAGCCGCATTGCTGAATCAGTCTCCATTTCTTTGAGCTCCCCATCCCTCATCCCACCGCCTCACACTGAGAGAGACACTACATTCCCTTCTCTGGGCCATCGACCTTCTCTGCCCCAGACCTTCCTCCCAGCTCTGAGGACTACTCCCAGGCTTCAGACCTCAAATTCCCCATCAATCTTTGGCTGACTTCAACCAAGTTTATATATGCACCTGGAGGGCTCCAAGACTTGTGCTTTCTTAAGAAGGGGTAACAAAACCACAGCATATAATCTTTTTCTGAGAAAACAAATGCACAAATAATGTGATAAACTCATGAGAGTTGGCATCATCAAATCCTATACATTGCTGAGGCCTCTGAAAGTCACTAATACTCAGTAAAACAGACCACACTGAATTTTGTGAGATAGCAAATACAATCCCCTCCTTCAGAGGAAATACTTTGCCTTGCAAACAGGACAGCAGGACCTTCCCCCACACCTCACTTGTACCTCTGCCCGAGTTTTGGAGACTATCTAACTAGCCAACTGAGAGAAAGGAAATGCTTTAAGAAGAAAAGAATGACAGTAAATCCAGAGGACTCAGTCTGACCTGAGAAAGGGCTCACATTTGATTTCCTGTTGCTAGTGGTGTTTGCAAAGCCAGGAGCCTGCTGTGCCTCCAGCAGCTGTTCCTCCCAGTGATGAAGGGCTGGTGAGAAGTTGGCGCTCATTCCTTTGAAACACATGAAGTCTTAAAGAAATTAAGCTGTAACTCCTCCTTCTGCTGCTTGTTCCTCCATTACTTTTTGAGGAAGAAATCAGTTTCCAGTTTAGTTTATGATAGGGGTGAATAAATTAAAAATTAGAGTAGAACAATAGGAAATAATGTCATGTTATGCCATTTCAGAAGGAGCTGTGGACCAAATGAAACAAGGGTTTGAAATTCCCGTTTCTTCAAAAAAAAAAAATAAATCTGTTCTGGTGCCCTGTTGAAGCACACTTTTTGAAGTACTGCTCTATCATTGTTGGTGGTTGAGAGGGACTCACAAGACAA
Organism: Psophia crepitans; assembly: GCA_013399095.1. Lineage (NCBI taxonomy): Eukaryota > Metazoa > Chordata > Aves > Gruiformes > Psophiidae > Psophia > Psophia crepitans. Next base: position 44,255 of record VWZZ01000034.1, read on the forward strand.
TAGGAATTTGAAGTAGGTAGGAGAAGGCAAAGAAGTGGGTAAATGAGGCTGACACCAGCAGAGGCTTGCAGAAAAGTTGAGCCATAGGATCACAACTCACAGTGATAACCAATTAATCAGGGAGAAATAGCTGCCCTGGCTTGCCTCACAAACTTGTAAACATACAAGTTCTGTCTTTCAGACATAAGGAGGGACAGATTTTGAATTTCAGGCTGGACAGAGTATGTGTTCAGGACTAGTGTAGTTACAGTTAACCTCCCTGAATGAGAAAAGAGTCCGGAGGCTGAATACAGAGAGGCAGCAAAGGAGGTGGTATCTATCCTTTTGAGATAGTATCTATCCTCGCATTTTTAACCTCTTCTTTAACCTGTCACAGTTGTAGATCAACTCTTCTTCCTGTGTGTTCCCTGAAATTGTTCCAGGAAAATGTTAATCTCCTCCTTAATCTGGAGAAATAAACCTTGACTGGCATATATCTGTTTCCAGTGACCCTGCCTAGAGGCAGGTTCTTGGAAAAGGTGCAGCGTTGGCTTTTATGCCTACCTCAGCTCACCAATGTGGCTATGTCCCACTCTCCAGTCCTACCACTTATCTGAGAGTACCCAGGTACGCTATACTTCCTATTACCAACAGTATCAGAGCAAGAATGGCTTGGAGGTCATGTTAAATCTGAGCAAATGTACTAGGGGGCTGCCACCTCTTGCTAGCACTGTCTGGACCAAGGAGAGGTTGTCCCATGGTGGTGGGGTGAAAGCAAAACTGGAGAACTTGAGGAGGAAGACAGAAGAGCAACCTGGGCTCCTGAGTGTGTCACTGTCTGCGGTATGCAATGGTTTGGGAGTTGCTTTTTTCTTTTTCTCAAGTATTTGCTTTCTCTTCAAACATGATAGATCTTCCACTTACTTTTTTTCCCCCCCTTTTTTTTCTTTTTTTAGTCAATCTTTTCTTTTTTTTGCTTTTTGTCTGCTCTTTTCTCATGCTGTTGGGACCATGTTACTGATTTCAGCTTGAAGTCACAACAAAAGCAGTCTTCAACTTCTGTCATTTTGATGTGTCTTTTCAAGGAGATTCAATTTAAGATTTTCTAAAGACTTGAAAGAAATTACTGTGCAGATTCTATAGATCCAACAGAAGCCTAATGCAGCTCCATACTGCAACCTCCCCGCTGGTCCCTTGTGGACATTGGAAGAGTTTGTTTCAAGACGTACCTCTTCCATGATACACCATTCAGTCCGCTTGTAGTTTAGCTCAAAATGCTTTCTGTTAATATGAAATCCAGCTAATCTTTTACAGCTTATGATACACCTCATTTGGTGATGTTATCAATGTTACCATAGAGAATGGGTTTGCACTGAATGTAAAGAAATGGATGATCAAGCTAAAGTATCAGACTCGGTCCTCAGCAGGAAACACCTGGTGATCCTGGGACCCAGACCAATATCATGTGGTCTCATCTAAAATTTTATTAATAAGCTTGATGTCCCTATGAGCTGGAGGCTTGCACTTAATGATGATTGGGAGAGGTAGCTAGAAGTGTAGTGAAGCAAAGCATGGTCCGACTCTGAAGGGCACTATGAAGTATTTTGGTTTGCTTTCATGAACATCAGAATGACAGGATGAAATATTTTAATTAACTTAGCTTTTGTCTTTGCAAGCTTGGTCCAAACTTCTCTCTTGTAGAAGCGGGCTTGCTCTCTATCTGTACTCTTCCACCAGATCCCCTGGCCTTCCCCAGGCTAAAATAACTTCTGCAAAGGTAGAAAGATCTACCTTGGCAGATAACTTGCACTGCTAAAAATAATCTCCCCAATGCACTGAGCAGGCGGGGCAAAGGCTATTCAGAATGTGTATGTATTGATCCTATCATTCACATGCCAGAAGTAATTGCTCCCTCTGAGCATGTTTATAGATCTATACCAACTCCTGGCTTCCTCACAGCATGTCAGGACTGAGGAAAATCTTTCATAAATCTGTGGTTTCTGGAGCACACGGAGAGTCACAGAAGTTTCTGTTGCGGATCTGGCAGAAGCTAGCTGTCTGGGACAGACTCTTCTGATGGCCAGTGCTACCAGGAAGCTTCACAAGCAGCTGCGGGTGCAGCAGGAGCCCTGTGGATGTGCCTCTCCGAGGGCTCACAGCACCACTGACATGCCAAGCACAGCAGTCTGCACTGCGGAGCTCCTTTCAACCAAGTTTTTGCCCCCAACGTTTTTTCTTCTAGGAACTGTGGTCCTAACCTCTCCTTCCCCAGTTATGCTCCAGGCTCAACCGTGGCTTCCTGTGAGGTTTAGAAACAGTTGCAAATCTGGAAACAGATATTTAATTTTTTTTTTCCCGAAATCTGTGGAGAGTTTAACATTAATCAGGCTTTATTCTCATCCTGGCTGACTTCTGTGAAAGATTATTAGTCTCGCAGTCTCTCCATTCCCCACGTCAGACTGAAACACACTTTTCTGACATTTCTTACTGTGGCTGATATGATCAGTCCATGACTTGTTCTGTTTCACTGGTAGTGTTATAGTATGCAAAGAGGTAGACATTATATTGTAAGTGCAATGTGAAATACTCTTTCTCAGCACTTTTATCTCTACAGCTTCTTCCATTCCTTCTCCAGCACCTCCACAAGCTTGAGCCCCCCAAGCTTGTTACTCGCAGAAATGTGAAGCAATTAGCCTCAAAGCCCAGCTCACCCTGGCTATGTCTGCAGAGCTAGATAAAAGTTAGGCAAAACCTGACTCCTGGTGACGTAGCCAAATGTACCTTTACAGAAAACTTATTTTGAAAATATCCAGTCTGAGGAGATCAAAACAGGGTTGGAGAATAAGCTAATAATTAAACAAAAAGGTTAGAAAACATTAATTTATATTGACTCCCTCATCCCTGCATGCATATTTACATGGCCATGTACCCGTGACCGAAAGAATTAGGTGTTGTTTTGGCATTAAGATAACAAGTTTTCCTACCCTTATTCTCCTTCCTTTGGCAAAACACCTACTTCTCTTGGGTAGTGTAAGACTCTGCTCCCCTCTCCCCCCAAATGCCAAACAAGGCCTTTTGTGAACTAAAAACGTCCCTTGGCATGTTTGCTCTCACTCACTGAATCAGCCTTTCCCACCAGGGAACATGGGCCATAGTACCTGATGTTGATGTGACAGGTGGCAATTAGACAACACTAGGACAACTGCCAAAAACGCTGCCTGCAAATGTGTGACCACTGAGGATACACAGTGTTTAATCAATAATCACAAAGCGGGAGCTTCTTGAACATTTAGTATCTTCATAGGCGTCTCCTTCCTGCCAGAAATGTTGATATGCCATGATCCAACTTTAAATCTCGACTGAACTCCTGGGAGAGGCTTTGCTGCAGCTTGTAAACTAGGATTGAGAACAAAGAATTTACTTGCCAACTGCTCATCATTGTTTTTGAAACACAAAACATGAATTGTTGAATTCATAGCTGCTGTGACTGTCTGGGAGCACTGACAAGAGGGAAACCACAAGAGGTAGGGAGATGACAGGGGACACTTTGGTTCAGTTGCAGCTGGTCCACTTTCTGCCATTGCTTTTAACATGCTGTCAGTGGGAAAGCCAGAGACAGGAAGGCACAGAATAAAAATCAAGAGGTAGAAAGAGGGACTGGTTTAGGGACAGGGAACCCAAGCAGTTACCCATAAACAGGTCTACTTGGGGACTAGTTAACCTCTAGCAATTCTAGTCATCAAGTGTGGGAGAAAGAGGAAGGGGTGTGCACTTTATTCTATGCCTGATGTCCCCTGAATATATTGTAAATCTCAGTGAAGGGGTCAAAGTTTTAACTGAGAAATTAGGTGGGAGAGATTTAGAAGGGTTTCCACCATTGCTGTTTCCAGAGCCAAAGAGATTCTGGTGCTTGTCCAAAAAGAAAGACCTCCTAACCCTGACCCAGCAAACTTTCTCCTACTAAGAAGATCAGTGACAAAGAATTCCCCATCAAGAAATGCAACCTTGGTGTGATGAATTACCATCAACATCCTTGCTAAGCACCTTGCTGTAAGGGAGGTGGGTTTGCTAAGATTTTGTATGAAGAATTATATCCAAGAATTATTGCCAAATATTGAGGCAAACTGGAAGGGCCAAACAATCTTATGCTTCTATATTTTACCTGAAATTATCTTTCTCTGGTTTCCTGTTTAGACAATTTTACCATGCTAACAGTGTGATAAGGATGAAGGTGGCTTTACTGACAAAAGGCTTACAGGAACAGACAGGAAGAGAAAAGGACCAAAAATGCAGAAAACAGCTTGTCATGGTTTACCCCAGCTGGTAGCTAAGCATCAGGCAGCTGCTTGCTCACCCCTTCCCCCAACAAGGGAATGGGAAGGAGAATGGAAAAAAACCTCATGGGTTGAAATAAAGACAGTTTAGTAGGATAATAAATGAAGAGAATAATAATAATAACAATAACAAGACCAACAATAATAATAAACAATAATTGCAATAATACAAGTAGCGCACAAATGCAATTGCTCACCACAGGCAAAAGAAAAATAAACCAACCCAACTCTCAGCCTGTTTCCAAGCAGCAATCCTGCTTGTCAGCACCTTCCCCTGTTCAGTCCAGAGCAAGATGTTCTGTGACAGGGAATGTCCCCCTGGCCAGCCTGGGCCAGCTGCCCTGGCTGTGCTCTCCCAGCTCCCTGTGTGTCTGGCAGGGCCTGGGAAGCTGAAAAGTCCTTGACTTGGTGTAGGCATTGCAACTGCCCAGCAACAACTGAAACCATCAGTGTGCTATCAGCAGCATTCTCATACTGAATCCATACTGCACTATATCGGCTACTGGAAGGAAAATTAACTCTATCTCAGTCGAAACCAGGACAAGGCTGAAGTGTGTGGCAGCTCAGATGTACATGTCATTACCCAAGATGCTCAGTTATCGTCCAATTTCAACCACAGTGTCACCACAAACCAGAATGGTTCCTAATATGGTGTCATGGTTTTACTCCAGCCGTCGGCTGGGCACCACATAAACGCTCGCTCAGTCCCCCTCATCAGGAAGGGGGAGAGAATTGGAAGAGTGAAAGTGAGAAAACTCGTGGGTTCAGATNAGCTGGGGTCAGCTGCCCTGTCTGTCCCCTCCCAACTCCCCGCACACCCCCAGCCATCCCGCCGGCGGGGCGGTGCGAGAAGCAGCAAAGGCCTTGGCTCTGTGTGAGCATCGCTCAGCAACAGCAAAAACATCTCTGCACTATCAGCGCTGCTTCCAGCACAGCCCCAAACACAGCCCCATGCTGGCTTTCTTGAAGAAAATTAACTCCGTCTCAGCTGAAACCAGGACATATGGCAATGATGTTCAGGTGAAGTACATGGTCAGGAGACAAATTGGTGAGTGTGTATGTGTGCCAAGTACACAACTATGCTTTGAAGCCAGTTGCAAGGAGTAAACAGGTAAGAAGTGGGGCAGAATATGTATTTTATGCAAAGGACGCAGTGCTGGGAGACTTGGAAACCTAGCAGCTGCCCACTTAGGTTGTAACAGTAATTGCTTGGCCAGCCATCTGCCAAATGTTGTGCTACCTTGCTGCTCACTACGTTGCCCAAACAAAGCAAATGTGAGCGGCAGTTCTGATGTTGTGTTTGTGCTTGGGAAATTTAGGCAGTCCAGCATAAATACAGAAGAATTAGGAGCCATCATGACTCAGACCGAAGTCCAACAAGCCCAGGATGTTTACTTCACAGGTAGTCAAGTGCAGAAGAGCAAGGTATGTGGATGGATATGTCCCCAGAAGAGTCTCCCAGCTCCAACAACCTGAGCCAAATGTGGTGCCTGTATGTGTAACAGACTTTAAGGACTTTTCTCTCATGAATTTTTCCAGCTGCTTTTGGGATCAAAGTAATCTTCAATGATTTATCATAGAATCATAGAATAATTTGGCTTGTAAAGGACCTTTAAAGGTTGTCTAGTCCAACCCCCCCTCCCCTGCCAGCTCCCCACAATGAGCAGGGACATCTTCAACTAGATCGGGTTGCTCAAAGCCGCGTCCAACTTGACGTTGAATGTTTCCAGGGGTGGGACATCTACCACCTCTCTGGGCAATCTATTCCAGTGTTCCACCACCCTCACTGTAAAAAATGTCTTCCTTATATCCAGTATGAATCTATCCTCTCGGTTAAAATCATTACCCCTTGTCCTATTGTCACAGGTCCTACTAAAAAGTTCCTCTCTGTCTTTCTTCTAAGTCCCCTCCAGGGAAGGCTGCTATGAAGTCTCCCCAGAGCCTTCTTTTCTCCAGGCAGAACAAGCCCAACTCCCTCAGTCTGTCCTTGTAGGAGAGGTGCTCCAGCCCTCTGATCATCTTTGTGGCCCTCCTCTGGACTCACTCCAAAAGCTCCGTGTCCTTCTTATGTTGGGAGCCCCAGTGCTGGATACAGTACTCCAGGTGGGGTCTCACTAGAGCAGAGGGGGAGAATCACCTTACTGGCTTGTTGTGTTTCTTTTGATGCAGCCCAGAATACAGTTGGTTTTCTTGGCTTTTTTTTTTTGCGAGTGCACATTGCCGGCTCGTCTCCAGCTTTTCATCCACCAGTAGCTCCAAGTCCTTCTCCACAGGGCTGCTCTCAATCCCTTCAATCCTCCAACCTGTATTGATACCAGTGGTTGCCCCGACTCACATGCAGGACCTTGCACTTGGATTTAGGGACGTGTTCAGCCTTCTCAGTGTTTTCCAGGATGGTTGCGCTTGCAGCAGAAGAGGCAGAGCTAACTGAAATACCACGGTGTACTGTACAGTCTTTGTGACTATTTCAGGCCATGTTAAAACTATTACCACATTTGAAGAGGTTGAACTTTGAGGATCAGAACATCCTGAAGCACTGCACATTTGGATTCATTTATAACTTGTGCAAATTGGTACTATGATAAATGGGAAAGAGCTGAGGAAAGAGCTGAGGTCAGCAGAGGTATTTTCTACATCTGTCTTCCAAAGAAAGTTTTGTATATCTCTTTGTACATGATTAATTGTTGTTGCCTGAGCTCTTATAGAAGACCTATAGTTGAATAACTGTGAGGTTATTATATATCCATTTAATTCAACCTCAAAACCCTGCACTTCCATGGAAAGTACCACATGACTTATCTGAACTTCTACAATTTTAGATTTCTTATGGATTTGCTTATTCTCTGGTGAGTATAAATTTGAAACGTTAACAAAAATCAGTGTGTTTGAGCAGTTTGGGAGAACAGAGAAACAGGAGTAAATAAAGCATGGCATTTACAGCTTTACAGAGCACAGAAACAGTCACTTTATTTTACAGTGCAAATAGGAGCTTGTTCTACCTCAGTTGTGCTGAGGACCACAAGGCTAATTTGTGAGTCAAATGTGCCTTTGTTACACTGAGGAGGGCTACCTTCCCAGGCCAGCGCTGCATTGTCGCATTTTTTGCCAGGAATATCTATGAGTCCTTTTCATGAGTCTCCTGGCTGCAAGATAATGTGTAATATTTATGGTCACAAAGTAAGCCTGGTGGTTTTCTGATGTCTGGTCCCACGTGCTCTCCCTGGTCAGACCCTCTCTGCTTGTGCATCTCAGGAACCTACTCTTGCTATTGTTCATGTATAATTGAGACTGTTGATTCCAGACATTTTCCCCTTCCCTTTGCCCTTTTTCAGTCTCTTATCAAAAACTGGAAACTCACTTTTCCTGACTTTGCAATGACCTGCTCCAAGGTTCCCTCAGACAGAAAACAGTATTTCAAACTTGACAGGCAGAGGTGGTGGGGAAGCAGGCGCTGTGGAAATACACCCAACCCAACACTGAGCATCTGCTTTGCTGATAACTGACATTGCTGTGCTCCCACTCAACATCAGAATGCGACCCTTCCTACACACAGTATGAAGACCCCACCCATGCATCCACCCCTAAGGAAACAGGTTACTGGGTTATGAAACGTACTTTTAGTTAGTTTTGACCCACCATTTTTATCACATGACAACATTTTAGTCAACTATAAGAAAGCAGAATTTACTTACTAATTTACTTACAGACATTCATCTTCTCCGTGTCTGTTATCCTGGGGGAAAAATGGATCACTGTCTTGACAGAATAGCCCCGAGTCTCTCTCTGTTTCTCAATGAAATTTGTCAATCTACTCACATCGTAGTAAAATTGAGATGTGCAATGGTAAATGGAGTGCAGACAGTACGCTTGGGTAAATGCAGATTTGTGTGGCTAATCAGTTAATTTCCTCTCCCCGCAGTGATGAGTGTTTCTCTTAGTTTGTCTCTGTTAAGGGAAGTCCGCACACCAAATAATGTTGATGCTTCTCTTGGGTGGAGGCAGGCTTTCTACATGTCCTTCTGGTTTGATGGGGAGCAGGAAAGAAGGGGATCCTTTTGGCTGGTTGTGACAGGTTTATTTTTAATTGCCATGGATTTAAGAGTTAAACAAATGCTGTGATATGTTATTGTGATTGGTTAGATCGTATGCTTGAACAAGATGTGTAAAAGGAACTGCCAGTGCGAGGAAGAGACACAGGTTCAATAACAGGTGTAAGATTATGCTGTCCCATACTCCACACTGATTTGGTCCTGTGAGGGATATTTCTGGATTTCACAAATATTTGAAATAATAATTTATTTCATAAATCACTGTGGTTTGTTCTTCTGGTTGTTGTCAAGGTTGTTGTTGGTGGTGGTTTTGGTTTTGTTTTTTTAAAGCAGGTTTTCTTCCAGAAACCATACAACGTTCAAATGCCCAAGACAGAAAGCACTTAGACTTGGACAAGTAATAAGTCTGTGACTATACTTTCTAGGGTTAGAGTGAAGAACCCTAGATTCCTGCTATAATGGAACTCAAACTAAAACGGGAAGGATTTAGATTGGACATTAGGAAGAAATCTTTCACTGTGAGAGTGGTGAGGCACTGGAACAGGTTGCCCAGAGAAGCTGTGGATGCCACATCCCAGGCAGTGTTCAAGGCCAGGTTGGATGGGGCTTTGGGCAACCTGGTCTACTAGAGTGTGTCCCTGCCCCTGGCAGGGGGGTTGGAACTGAATGATCCTTGTGGCCCTTTGAACCCAAGCCATTCTATGATTCTATGATTCTAAGATTCAAATCTCATTCTGCAAGACCTGGAGACACCTGATGTTCATGCTTCAAAAACTATTTGAAGTCATTCGTGGAGGTCTTTATGTGAGGTTGTGCTTATAACTGCCTCTTTTTGCAGATAACTCGCGCTAGGACAAGAGGGAATGTCCACAAGTTGTGCCAGGGGAGGTTAAGGTTGGAGATTAGGAGAAATTTCTTCTCGGAAAGGGTGGTCGGGCATTGGAACGGGTTGCCCAGGGAGGTGGTGGAGTCACCGTCCCTGGCTGTGTTTAAGGAAAGGTTGGATGTGGTACTTAGGGATATGGTTTAGTGGGTAATAGGTGGTAGGGGGACGGTTGGACTAGATGATCCTTGAGGTCTCTTCCAACCTTAATGATTCTATGATTCTGTGATTTTCCTTTAGAACCGAGCAGCTGGAGGAAGCTTTTGCAGTTTTGAAAACGACTCAAGTTTACTTGAAACCTGCTCTTCCAACGAAGGTGCAACATTTCAGATATATGATGGTAAGTGGGAAATTTCTTTACAATCATAGAATCATAGAATCATTAAGATTGGAAGAGACCTCAAGGATCATCCAGTCCAGCCGTCCCCCCACCACCTATTAACCACTAAACCACATCCCTAAGTACCACATCCAACCTTTCTTTAAACACCCCCAGGGATGGTGACTCCACCACCTCCCTGGGCAACCTGTTCAATCATGCTTGATTAATCTTGCTGTTCACACTGAATACTACAGCTAAATCTAGTATCTGATGCTGTTGAGATATTTTTTATTTATCATAGAATATGAGCCCCAGGGTCACCTCTAGACTTCAAGCACGCTTCCATGTATCCAGCACACCTCTGAGCAATATCCTGAGAGTCCTTGCCAGCACCCTGTCCTTGCAAGCTGGGCGTGTTGCCCCAGCACTTGCTGCAGACCAGGCTGCTGTTACCCCCCACCCTCTTCGAGCCTAGTTTAAAGCTCTGTCAATGAGCCTCACTAGCTCCTGGGCAAAGACCCTTTTACCGCTCTGAGAGAGGTGAATCCCATCAGAGCCCATCAGGCCTGATGCTATGTAGGCCATCCCATTGTCAAAAACCCCAAAGTTGTGGCAGTCACACCAGCTGCGAAGAGAGGTATTTATGGACTGTGTCCACCTGTTCCTCTCAGCATTGCAGCCCACAGCTGGAAGGATGAGTGAAAAAATAACCTGTGCCCCTGAACCTTCCAGGGACCATCCCAAGACCCTGAAGTCCCTTTTGATGGCTCTAGTGTCATGTGACTCAACTTCATCCCCACCCACATGGAGAAGCAGCAGCGGGTAGTAGTCCATGAGCTGTACCAGATAGGGGATGAAGTAGTTTTGTGATCTACACACAAGAAAACTTTCAAAATGGGTTTACTAACCAGCTTTGCTGGATTGTGGCTTGAAGATACACATGCATTACAATAAACTAAAAGCAGATGCAATCACCCTATTTATCTGTGAAATTAAATATAGATGTTTTACCCACTCTTAAAAAAATTCAGGTAGAATTCAACTATACCACATAATAATGAACTCCATACTTGGTGTTGATTTGGCTTAGGAGAATGGTGTTTGTTAAAATGACATGATTTTATTAGGAAAAATATTTTGGGGTGAGTTGCTAATTTGTTCAGATGTTGTGTAATAATGTATATGCCTTGAAGGTCAGACTGCATTACATACGTTCTAAATAGTCTGAATCCACCCTGGCAAAATCATGATCAGGAGAGTTCATTACGTTTGAGAGTTCACTGAATTAAGCTTGTAGATATTGCAAAATAAGGAAAATTAACTACAGAAATACAAAACAAAACCTTTTTGAATTAAAGCCACTTGTGAAACAAGTTTTAAATTCTAAGAGAGCAAGCTAAAAGTCACTGTGATAAATAGAAAATGTAGTCTTTACAAAATCCAAATGATCCTTATTATCTCTACATCATTAACATCTACATAATTCTTGTTCTCACAGGCTATTTCCTAAGCACTGTGGGCTCTCATTTTCTGATCAGTGAAGCTGACTGCATTCAGTGAAATACCGTCATGCTCACACTTGGGATAAATTCTGCTCAGGTAATGAATCAAATGTATCAGGCTGCTACCATACTGGTTCCCCAGAGAACGCTCACGGCAAAGCCGGCATCTAAGTCACACTCCAAACTACTTGCAGCAGCTTGTAACTTTTACTAGTTAGAAGAAAAGCCACAATTAACTTGCTAGTTTTAACCTTTAATTTTGAGGGGTTTTGGGGTCAGATGCTGCCCCCTAAATTATTCATGTAAAAGATGATTCAAACAGGGACAAGCCCTTTGTTATCCTGGCTTTTGATACCATCACTCCAGCATCACTGTACCCCTTGACACAGTCCTACAGGATGATTCCGCCATCAGCGCATAGACACCATCCATTTAGAGTGGTGGTTGCAACTTGTCAGGGGTGGGGTGGGAAAAAAAGATTTAGCATCACGTATATTTGAATTTCTGTTCTTGCTAAAACTGATAGCTGGATCTTTTTTTACCCCTAAAGTCCACTCACCAGTCAGACTTTATTTATAATAATTCAGTATTGCAGGGGCAAATGTAGCAATGTCCTACGTAACCAGGGGAACTCTGTAAGCTTGATTGGATAGCGTGTGATTGACATGACCTCAGAAACTCTGCTTAACCCACGTGGGCAGTAAATTCCTGGCACTGCGGGCAGCCTAAGCAATCAACCAGTCTGCTGGGTTGGTGAGTCTTGCAAGCTAAACGTGTCCACACGCTCTTTTCTCAGATTTCTTACAGAGATTCCAGTCAGTTATTGGGAGGTGGAAAAGACTTGAGACAGCATTTTAATTCATTCATTTCTCATTCCTCTTGGATAGCTGCAAACAGGCTCTAATCCCTCTTATATGCTGGGCTCACCAATAAGGCCAGAACCAGGCTCAGTCTAGCTATTAGTAGCTGCAAAGGCAGGGCTGAAGGAATCTTGCTGATGTCTACACATCCCCATCCTATTCAGCAGAACTTCAGGCTCACAGAAGATGGTGCAGCAGTTTCTGGGAGCTCCAGTTCCATTAGAAGAGTTTGGACAGTGTTGCAGGAGATGAATGAGGCCCACAGTATCAAATAGGGATGCAACTGTTTTGACAAAACCATTTTTGGGTGTCCTTGGGCTAGTGCAAATTGCAGGCTTTTTTAACATAATTGGCTCCCTGTGTTACTGTATCCCAAATGTCGCTATATTGAAAATGCAGTATTTCACAGCACTACAAATATTGTTTCAGAAGGACAGAGGCAGCTTGTGGATCACCAAACTTTATTTGCAAGCTGATCATGATTTTCTTGTAAATTATGTTCCCTTAGCATTTGTCAGTTTGGTCAAAGCTGAGAGAAAATTGTCTTGCCAAGCTTTCTCAGCGTGCCGTCTCCCCACGACCTCACTTCTCTGCCTTCTGCTCCCCTTTATCACAGAGCCAGATTCACTCTGCAAACCGGATGGAAAATGACACAGCCTCAGCCATACACTTGCTTGGCTGAAGTGACATTTCTGGTGAATGACCATAATGCAAGTGGCATTTACATGGCAGCATTTTGAAAAAGCAACAAAAGATGTAGTGCTGTCAAACAACCTTTCTTTTCCTGCGTTAACAAGGATGGACAGTTGCCATTCACTATTTGACTATCAAAATACTTCTATCTAGAGTCAGAGCATCTGCTGCCTTTATATTGCTTGATTTTGTAATGTATTTAGCCCTATCTGATTAAGCGCTTGTCAGAAGCTGGTGTTGAAAGTGATGTGTTTTTATCACATTATCCCCCTCTCCAAGATTCAGGGACATGATTTTCCAGCTTTCTAGTAGGAAGGGGGAATGTTGGTCTGAGCTGGGTTCAAGACTCAACCCAACCTAGATGGATCACTTGCACTCATAGACAACAGTCAAGAACAGATTGAGGTGGCTCCTCTGGCTCAGACCACAGACCAAGCAAATACGCTCTGCCTATGCTTGTCCATTCAGAGGGATGGCTACATTAATGAGCCAGGAGAAACCCTGAATCCTTGCATGAAGGTGTGCATTTTAGCAGTGTCCTAGATTCACCACAGGTGTGACTGGGCCTACACCAACCCTTGTACCCAACTTCTTGTCAACTGTCCATGGAATGAAAGTCTAAATACTTAGGCTGAAAAAAAAAAAAAAAGAAATGCCATGATCCAAAGTCTTGTGATTCAGGACCAGTCTGCCTCAGGCCATATGCATAGAGGGGAAAAAACAGTATTCTAGTATCTAGCTAAGCTCTGGATCCACCTCTGTAAGTTTAATTCTTTCTCCAGTAATTTAACCAAATTTTGGAGCAAACATGTTGCTATTAGAGCTGAAGTAATTAGAGGGCTTGGAGCTGCTGCAGTAAATAGAATTTTTCTCCAATTGTTTTCCCCCATTACACTGGCAGGAGTAATCCCTGCAGAAGGTTTTATCAATCATTTCCTGTGAGGGTCTAATTCTCAGCTTCCTCAACTACTGCTGTATATAATTTCTTGTCATGTAACTAATTAGGACATGACATGAGAAAGACAGAGGCCTATATCTTGAGCATGCGCTTAGCAGAACAGAGGATTTGCTCAATTAGGGCCTTAGCTTCTTGATTACTTTATATAATCTAGAGGTAGTATTGCCTCAACTATATTTCTGTGCAGGGACGTGTGGTAGGACCTCTCTCTGTGAAAACAAAGACTGACAAGTTCAGCCTCACCTGAGCTCTTCCTAAATGTTATTGCTGCATCAGTTCAGCTCCCCAGACTGACATCTGATGAAGGGATTTATTTTCAAATTATCAAGGCTTCACTCTTTTCAACTCAGGCATTTAGAAGAGATCAAAATGTTGTACCTCCTACTGCTAACATGCTACTTACAACTCAATCCAGTTCTTTAAACAGATCTGACTGATTGGGTTATTCCATTTTATTAAACTTAAGGGATGGGTATATGATCAAGCAGACTTAATTAGTTCCTGGCAGCCTAAACCTACTGCAGCTGTGGGAGAAAATGCCTTAGCATTTCATTGTCACAGCAAAGAAGCTGTGAGCACCTGTAACGCTGCTTTAAGGAGTTGATGTTGGGAACCCTTTGGAAAAACACCCAATGGGAGAGGGAATTGATGAAGAATAATTAGAAGCCCAAACAATCATTAAAACATAAAAGAAGACACAGTCATATCTCTAAACATGCACTTTCCCTGAAGGCATCAATCCATGCGTGTGCTGGAGAACTGGGGAGGAGGATTTCATAGACACGGCAACTGACAAAGATGAATGGTGATGTGGTCACTAAGGGTCTTGTCATCCCCAAAAAAAAAGTTCTTAGTCCTGCCAGGTGATTTGACATCTGTGTTGCCTGTATAATTTTGCATACTAAGTATCTACATATGTATTTTCTAGCCCTCAATGTCGTGATATTGATGTTCCCCACAGCAGTATATTCCATCTCCACCCTTACAGTGTCTGACGGTGGAATAAGTCAGAGACATGGTGAAGTAAGTCAGAGACACCTGCAGATTTTCTCAATAGGGACATTTTGCAGCTTTGACTAACTGTAATTAAAGCTTCAATTTCAGCTGTCCCAAGTACTTATGCCAGCATTGCTTATACCGTTCCAGGAAGCATACCGATATAGTTGTATTCTCATTTGGATTTATGTCAGCATATCTATGTGCTGCTTTAAAAAAGTCCCACAGCCATCCAGCAGTAACCCACAGCGGTTAGGAAGTCCAGTCATGGAAGAGGACTGAGTCTACCAAGAATGAGGTACATAAGCACAGGACAGAACCCCTAATCCTTTCCTCAGACAGTTTGCACACCACATGCAGAAAACCAGCTAATGTATCAGGTGAATGAGAGAGCTCTACTGCAAAGGCTCGGGAGGTATTGGCTCCAGCTCATCAGCAGGCTAGGTGTTGTCAAGGTCCTTGCTATCTTCACAGAGAAAGAGACTGTGAAGGAGGGACTGAAGGATAAGCTTGATGTAACTTTGCAAAGGTTTACAGAGAGCTCTGTGGAAAATGCGGGTGATGCCATAGGCTGAAAAGAGTTGCCAGAAGTCATTTTGATATTGAGCAGAGTTGAAATGCAAAGGCAAAGATATTAAGATCCTTGAAAGAGATGACAAGTGGCCTGTGTCTGATAAAATAGAAAAGAAAAAAAGAGAGTTAAAAGCTCCCAAGACATGAGTAATGTGATGAAAATTAATGACTCATAGAACAGCACTTTGCAGGAGCAGTCTGAATGGATACGCAAAGAGAGGGATTTGCCAAAGCAGATGAAAACAATTTTGTACTAATAAAGAAGAAAGATAGTGAAAGCCCGGATGAGAGTCATACTGTGTAAAGGAACTTTTGCAGAAGGAATCAACAATATGGAGCCGTGGCAAGAATGTGAAAAGCTAGAAAATAGAAACACTATGACTGAATGACAAGCTGCTAAGATAGTAGGGGTGGCCACAAAGAGGCAGAGAAACATTGTCATGGAGGAAAGAGGTGTGAATCCACATCTTGGTTTTAACTCTGATAGACTGAGCCTGGTGGCTGGAGCTTTCAGATACAAGCCCCAGTCTTCAAGCAACGTGCTAGCTACATGTGGCACCTGCTGCAGAGGAAGAGGCCGGCTATTCAACAGCAGATAAGCTGTAAAGGCATTTATTCCAGGTGTTGTGGAAGAGACAGCACCACGAGAAAGATCAGGTTTTGTTAAAGTATATGTATACTCCTTCTACTGTGTTTGTGTCTGGGATATTATCAGGATGTGGACATAGTCTATTAGACCTTATTTAGAAAGAAGCAGACTGTGACATCTAATTATCTTAATGTGTGGCGAAGGGTAGATTTGTACTTTCCTGTGCAGAAATACTGCAAACAGGCCGACTACAGCAATGAAAGGAAATCAGAAAGCAGGGTAATTGGCTCAGATGGAGTTCGTACCAGCACTATTGCAGTAGTATGGAGGGAGGGAGTTAGAAGAAGGGCAGTTAGTAGAGCGAGAAGTAATTCAGCATAGGGTAGAGTCACTTCAGAGTACCCTCTCAGCTTAGACACTCACGTTGCTCACCCAAGGAAATTCTGCTGTGGGGAGCAAACTGTCCGACTGGTGCTGGACTGGGGAACGTGTTAGTACGTAGGAATGGAGAGACAGTAAAGTTAGTGCAACAGACATCAAGGGGAAGAGAATCAGGGGAACTTGGACGTACAAATGTCTGAATAGCAGTCAGCTGTAACATCCAGAGTGTGATCTAAAGAGCCTGAAATATATGGCTGGGAAATCTGTCAGCTCACGGGCAGGAGCAAAGAGCTGTGACAAAGCCTCTTTCTCTGGCACTGTTATTGGTGGTTACTGGTGCAATTACCACTGACAGCAAACTGATCAGTTAAAAAAAATCCCTCTTCTTGGAGAATAGGTGTTGCTAAGAATTGAAGGCCTATTGACCAAGTCTCCTCCTCAATAGTTAAGATCGAGGAGCAAGGGGTAGAAGGGATATTCACTGTCTGTTCTTCCTCATCCTCCTCACCGAGTTGGAAGTCTTGACACATATCATGCTCACTAGGTATGTTAGTAGAAGAAAGGTAAGCAGCTGGTGGAGAGACAAAATTCACATTTACAGATTACCTATGTAGAGGGGAACAAGAATTGCTGTGCTCAGATGAATCCAGATTTATGAGATTATCTGTTCTGCTATCACCCCAAAGAATCGAAAATAGTTATTTTATCCCATTTACCTTTATTTTGATAGAACAGTGATTCCAGTAGATTGCACTGAAACTCCAAAATCTTTTCTGAGGGATGATGTAGAATTCAATGGCCAGACTTTCCCTCACTGTCAAAGGTATTTCCATAAAGAAGCAAGCAAAAGGAAAAAAAGGGAGCTCAAAGTATTCACTGATGGGAATCAGAGCACTCAAATTTTAATGTAATCACGTTACAGACTGTAGTTTAGGGAAATAACTTATCTCAGTTTTATTTTCTTGATAGACTTGGCAAGTAAAATGTGTAATTTATCAAATGTTAAACAAATATATTTAAAACATCACAGACTGTAGTTTAGGGAAATAACTTATCTCAGTTTTATTTTCTTGATAGACTTGGCAAGTAAAATGTGTAATTTATCAAATGTTAAACAAATATATTTAAAACATCACAGACTGTAGTTTAGGGAAATAACTTATCTCAGTTTTATTTTCTTGATAGACTTGGCAAGTAAAATGTGTAATTTATCAAATGTTAAACAAATATATTTAAAACATCAATAAGCCTGAACTTACACACACAAACTCATAATTAACACAATTGAAACAGTGAAAACTGTAAACATTACCATTTAATATTAATTTCCTAACAATCAAGAAACAGAAATGTAAAAATTAGCTTCCAAGTTGTCACTCACAGAAATACTTTTGTTTCAAAGTCTTTTGTGGATACCTTAAATCATATTTCAGTATTGATTATAACATAGGCATGCCCTTACTGAGATAACCTTCTAGGCATTCCTTCCTAATGTGTATATAAACTGCTTCAGGTCTAAGCCATCTTTTGATGCCCATAAGAGCAGTTCTAGGGTACTCTTGCAGGTGCAATTAAAACAAATCGAAGGTCTGTTTAATACCACGCCATCTCCAAGCTGCAGAACTTCATTGTACAATAGTCACTTCTTCCTGGCTTCCTCTACACTCTGTCCTCCGTATCAGAGCATCTGTCTTCCACTGGGGGATACGGACGCTCAACTTTTGTCCACCCTTGCGGCCTTTGCTCCCTCTGCATGCTCTCCGAAGGAAGCAGATGTCGTAGAGAGGATCAGCACAGCCGTGGAGAGTTCCCCAAACAGCAGAACCCTCTGCAAAGGCAAGCCAGGTTTGGAGATCCTGAAATACGGGTACGTCCTCTTCAGTCCCATCCTGCGTCTTTAGTCCCACAGGGATTTCCTTCCAGTGGGTGCACAGCTGAGCTAAAGGCTGAATGAAACCCGAGATGTGAATCTGCTCTGAAAACCCCCTCCTCATCCAGGTACTAAGATGTGGATTTACCGTTAAATGAATGTTTCATGGCAGCAGCCTCTCTGCTGAGTCTCTGTAATTTGGCGTGGGATTCTTACGGAGCGAGACTTGCACTTAAGTGATGGTCTCTGTTCTTACATCATTTGAAAGCAATAATAACCAGGGGAACTGTGCCAAAACCCAATGAAGATTTTCTTCTAATCTGCTTCATTGATTTAGACATTTCAATGAAAGAGTCTAGGCTTCCTTTTTATTTAAAACAAATCTTATTTGCTTTTGTAAACAAAGCGGACTCTGGGAATGTGAATACCTCATACGGAAAAAACTAATACAGATCATAGCTGAGAAAAGTGAAAAATGCTGACGCATACCTGGCTTTTCATATAGTTGTCTCTGTGTTGCTATAATTCCCTGGTCTCACGCTCATGGATTGGGCTCAGCTTCTCACTGTTTTTGCAGTTTTTCTACTGAAAAATTAAAGTGTCACATCAGCCTTCTGTACCGTGTGGGAACAGGCAGCGAGGAAACGCTACTTTTGAAAGTGACCCAAGGTATAAATATCTTCTCTCCAGCCTGTTTAAAGAGCAAAATCCCTAGAGCTAAAGAAGTGTAAAAGCTACTTTTCTTCAGGATGAGCAAAGCAAGAGGCTGGGATTAAATACTCCCTTGTGGATGAGGTGTGTACGCTATCTGGGACTAAGACACAAACCACATTGAAACCTGGGCAGTGATTACCTCTCCTTTCTCGCGGCCGCAAATTTGGAGTGTCAGAAAGGAGCTGTTGTATGAGACACCTAATGACTTGAGGAAGAAAAAAGAAATGCGAAAATGAGTGTCATTTCACAGAAACTCTGCTTTCAAAACAGAAGTATCTTTAACAAAACAATAGCTGTGCGCCTGTGGTATTGTTCACAATTCTGATAAGATGACGGATCAAAACCTGGTACTTCTGTTTCCTTGGCAGCCTGATTTCTCCAGCATTGCACTTTGACGTTCATTGACACCATTAGAGGCCACAAAGTCAGTGAGGGCAGGCAGCATCTCATCTGCCCTAGGCTAAGCCTGGGCCAGTCACAGCGTGTTTCTTTTACAGTTATTACAGAAAAATAGGCACCTCCGGAGATGGTTCGCTTGATCTGTCTCAGACAACTATTTTGAGATGAGATGAGTCATTTCAGGAGGCACTTTTTTTCTTTGAACCAACTTTAATGGTATTACAGTTGTCCAGCTTAGATCTTTAGCTGCCAAAGCTGGAGGAGACATGCTTTTTCAGTAACTCAGCCAGTTTATATCACTGAGGATCCAGTCCACTTAAATCAAATATCCTAGCATGAAATCAGGATATTAAATCAGGATAAGGAAGGTGTGTTGTAATCAAGTGCGATTACCACCTGAGACAAAATGTTGGGAACACCAGCAAAGTGGAAGCTTTACAGCATGGAAGGGAATGAAAAGGCCCTTCCAGTAATACTGAATTGATTTTACTAGTTTCTCCCTCTTCTCCAGAGTAATTTGAATCCCAAATAAAATTATATTACTTTGCTTCTAACACCATAAAGCGCTTACTGTATGTTAGGTCTTACGTTATTTTGAGATTCAGTCTTACACTATTTCAAGCCAGAGTAAATCTATTCTCTTCGCTTTATCATTAGTAGGAGACTTCTTCCCACACTCACCAAGTGTGAGCGTTGACTCCAGGGAAAGCTGAATGAGTCTCCAAACTCATTACCTGCACTGTCACCTAGCCATAAGGAATTCAGACACTATGCCTTTCCAGGTTATCTATCCTAGAGGAGACCCATGGCACTCTGCAGTGGCACCCAGATAACTTTGAACCTTTCACTAGCTCCTGGACACCTGTTTGTAGGGAATCGTACTCTACTCCTCTACTCTTGTCACTGCCGTCTCTTGTGTTTCTACACACTGAGCAGCTTTCACATGCTTTTTCCTTGTTTCTAAGAAAAACGTGTGAGGCAACCAGGAGAAACCCAGCAGAGAACAGCATACAGAAAGAAGTCAAAGCACAACACTGGGGAGAAAACTCTTACTTCAGGGTTTTTCCTTGTTTGTAAACAGATGTTGTACTTCAGGCCATGAGCACAAGAATGTACTCTCTTCTACCTGTCCTAGTGCATGACAGACTGCATTGATGGTCATAAGGCACAGCTTATATTTGTTCAGGTGCTGGTATTGATCCTGAATGTATAGCTCACTGATTATCAGTTAAATGCATGCTGCAAATTAAACTGCTTCAATCCCAATTCAATCTATACCAGCTGAGATGAGCTTTTTTTCCCATCAACAGGAGGCTCTGTCATGTACTCTTCACCTTTATAGACACTGTATCAAGGATAGCTTATGAAACAAATATGTATTTATCTGAGAGGAGGGCTCTGTGCTGCATTCAGCCTTTCTTGATACCTCTCTTTCTTCACACATTTTTAACTTGTGACATGCCTAATGCTTTCTCTTTACGTGCTCTATTATACCTTCATATCAACACATTTTTTCATTCCTTCTCCACCTGTATGAAGCTTCTCGGAGCAGCAGATCAGCCTTGAGGCAGAGTCCCCACTTCTCGTCAGACTCTTTTCCTGCTAATCCCCTATGCCACACGTATTCATCAGACACAGCAGCTTCTGTGAGCAGAGCAAGGTGATGCTGCACAGGGGCTCCCTCAGCTGGGGGCGTGTATTGTCCTCTGAGGCTGGAGGTCTAAAGAAGCTAGGAAATCCCTTCAGAGTTGGTGGTGAAGAGGGAGACTGCCAATTTCTAGTTCCATGACCTTGTCATTCCAAACCTCAAGGGCACAAGACCGGTGAAGCTGACAAGAGGATAGAGCCAACAGTCTCCTATTTCTTGACGGTTACATCCGTAATTTAAACTGAACAGCCAAGGTTTTCTGAAGGCAGATTTTCAATCTAGAGATGTCCTTAGAACATCTTTGGATTTTTTTTTGATGATGGGGACACAAGCTATGAGAATAGTTTACTGAAAATAAACTCTTTAAGATGTTTCTGATCAGGCACAAACATGCTAATTGGGCACACGGCACAAAAGATAATTTTAAAATATTTGAAAATACATATGGCAGCTTGAGGGTAAGAGACAAGGGCTCTAATACCCCCGGGTGGTATTTTCTTTGTCTTTTAAATACTTGTTATCTATGAATGCAATAGAAAAGGACTTTGATGATGAGTAGCAACTTCAACTGGTTTCTTACAGGATTTTTCTGTCTTTCAAAGAGTGTATTTCCTTTTTCTATCTCATTCATCAGCATATCCTCAGCAGGTATAAATCAATAGAGCTTGAATTACATTCCTGGAGCTATGCTTACTTCTGTCTCTTGGGGATATGCTCTACAGTCTCTAAAACTTTAAATGCATAGAATACAGGGACTTCTGGATTATTAAATTAATGGGAAATATAGATTCACTTTGGAAGCAATGCAAACCCAAAATGAGAGGCAGAATTCAGAATTTCAAAAGCTCATGACTTTCTGAAATGATTCATAACTCAAAGAACTTGATCAGTTTTCTTCAGACTCTGTTGAAAGTTTTTTTCTTTCTCTCCTTAGGAAATGGCACCATTTTGTAAACTGAAGTTGTGGGGACATGGACAACTACATCTCTTCATAAAAAGAAAATATTATTCACAACTCGAGGAAGGTTCTTGAAAGACAGCATCTAGAAGACATTGTTCAGAAGAAGCTTGCTTTGGTTTACAGATTTTTTTTGGTCAAAATCCAACTTGATAAGTGGTAAGAAAACAATAAAGAACATAAGTAAAATGCAAGAATTCTGCATTTTTTTTACTTTTTTTCACCTTTCATTGCCCAGTGACAATCATCAATTGGGTAAATCAAGACTCTACATATTAGAGGAAAGGAAAGGAAAGGAAAGGAAAGGCAAGTTTCAGAATTGTTCTCAGCTGGGAGGGAAGTGGAACAGAGGGACTGGATTCAAAAAGAGAAAGCCATTGAGAAGGGACTGAGGCAATGACTATCAAATAGGCTGAAGAGGGGAATACTTTATGTACTGACACTTGCTAATATGGTGCTAGTCACTCGAAATAACATTGACAGGCATGCACAGAGAAAGGGCAATTCAACTGTGCACTCTTTGGCAAATCACAAAGATCAGTTTTATACCTTAAGTCACAAGAAACCTGCAAGATACTTTTAGGGATAATTTGATAACCTTTCTGTGTGGTGTTAAGATGCTTAACTTGTTAAAGATACTTTTAAACTTGTTTTAGTGAAATGCAAATAGGCCTTTCTGCAGTGCATAGTAACACTTAAATCCTTCCTCTGCCTCCCGAATACTACTCAAGTCTTGGTAAGGTTACTTAAGTTTGATAAAATCAGAAACACTTAGTATTTAGTGTTTCCATAGAGTCATTCATCTTGAAGGAGAACAGCAGTTATTAACTCTCAAAAAATTATTGATAAAAAAAACCCTATATCCTTAAGGAAATAAGAAGTAAGCTCATAAATGCATGTTTTCCCCATGAGAGCACACTTCCAAAGCTCTCCTGCCAAGTGCTCTTACTGTAACAAAGTTAAAGTTTTTGTTGCATGTATTCCCAACAATCTGAAGAAAAGTGACTGAAGTGAGGATGAAAGTGGTCAGATTTGCATTAATAGACTTGAGAGAAATTCAGTTACCACACAAAATGTCCTCTGGTTCTCACGCTGTCACTGAGTTTGCAGCTCGGTCCATTACTGAGATGAAGATAATACCCCCCAAGTCTGGGGATGGTATCACAGCTCTTCAAGGGTAACTAAAATGCAGCAGCTGTCAAAGGAATAAAATTATTTGCTTGAGTGTAACTGATGACTGTTTATCCAATTAGCATAAATGATATGAAAAGTTTGCATATTTTCAGAATTTACTTGTGTGTCAACTCAACAGGGAGGTGACGCTGGCACAGCAAAGCTTGTGTTCTGTTTGCCCTTTCAAACCGCTATCCTATGTTTGCGCTGAATAAAAAACCCTCTTCAAACCGCGGTTTCCTTCTCCCTTTTTTGGTCCTAACTTCTTTAAACGAGCAGCGGGATCTAACTATATAGAGGTATAGTAGAAGATCCAATGAGGAAAGTGTCACGTAAGATTTTTTTTCCTGACTGATCTCATTTTGCATTTGCTGTCTAGCCTATCCACAAACCTCTTTGGAGCCTAGATATGGGGAAGGTACACATGCATTGTCAATGACGTCAGGTTCCTGAACTGTTCTGTCCGTCAGACTGTTTGCTGTGCCTTTGATATCTACTTTGTTGTTTTTCTGGCTGTGGTAGAGAGAAGGAAGAGACATGGCAGAAATCTAGTTCTAGATTCTCAGAAAGAAGAAAAAAGTAAAAAAAAGGATGAATATATCCAATGGGGAATAACTATTGGAAAATAATTATGTTTCAAACCCTGTAGTCAGCAAGGAAACACTTCTGTAAGTAGGCTTAGATATGAAATTCCTAGGTGTCTCCCTGGGTATAACCAGGCACAACCGTTCTTTTGCTACCAGGACAATGCAGAGTCCAAAGAGCAAAGACTTATGATAAGGGCAGTTAAATCCTCAACTTGCTTGTAGCCTTGGGCAACTTGGAGAAACAGAGAGGCCCTGACAGCTGGGTCAGATGCAGTGAGGTATGAATTGCCTATTTTCTTCATCTCAGCTGTGAAGGCAGCATGGGGTTGCAGTTGCCCTTAGGGTTGTATATGAATATACATTGCATGGAAAGGTAACAAGACGAGAGTCAGCTAAAACTACAGGGAGGTGATTTTAGAAACTTGGCTTTAAAAGGCTGAGCAATAGCTCCTGACCTCAAGGGCTGGGACAGAGCTAGAGAGAGCAACAGAACTGTCTGTGCAATACCTATTATTAAGAAAAAACAATATAAATTAAGCAAACTATCAAGTTTAAAACCAGAAAAACATACAAAGTAAGATTTTGGTTCCCTAAATGCCTGGCGGCCAGGGCCCATCCACACCCCCAGCCAGGAACAGGGCACTGGGGGCCACCGGGGCAGTCCCAGCCCTGAGTATCGGGCACCTCCCTGGGCTGGGGAATGGAGTCCACGAGTGGGCTTGGCTCAGCAGGGCCCATGGCCGGGCAGGGCAGGGCTGTGGGTATCTGAAGACCATCCGTGTTGCAGCATTGTTGGGGCAGGGACTGATGGCCCCAGGGGGCTGACATGGGGTCCTGGGCGGAGTGGGGGAGCCCTGGGGAGCTGACAGGGCCAGCAAGGTCTGTGGAGATAGTCTGGCCCAGAAAGTGCAAAGATGAAAGAAACCAAGGTAGATGCCTGGTGTGGTCTCCATATTTGTTTTTTAACCTCAGTTTTCTACCCTGTTCAGAATACATCCTTGACAAGAACAGAAACATGAATAGAACTTTCAAAAAGAATTGTATTGTATCTTTTTTTAAAAAAATGAAATTGCATTGTATTGTATAGTTTCTGTACAAAATTCCACCATACACTTTTTTTTCAAGAAGTACTTCTTGAAAAAATAATCTACCTGTGAAAAGACTAGTTGTTGATTCACAACTCTTGTTTTTGAACTTAAGTAAAGCTAATTTGTGGCTTATTTTCATTATCATTTGATGGTTACCTTTTAGCATTCATACAAAAGGATAGTTGAAACTTAACACAAATAGTGCCAAAACAACTACTGCTATTTTAAGAAATATTGGAAATGAGGCTTAACATTGTTGACACCTGCAAATGAGCCCAGAAAACAAGGCAGATCCAGCAAGCATCACTGGTCAGAGATGAGTAACACTCTCTGATTAAGCATATAGCAAATGACATCAACTAGCTAAAATGAATATTTTATTTAACTGAGGACTACTTCATGCTTGGGCTGTAGATAACAACTCTCCTTTAAAATCACACTCTGAAGATCCGTGTAATTTCCTTCTGTTACAGTGGACTGGGAAGAAACATCAGCCAGCCTATCTTGAACTTAATCAACTCAATAATGGAAAAAGCATCGCACCTGAAACAGCCAACTACAGCATACAATGTACAGAAAATATACCTAGACACGGATCATGTCTGGAAGGGGCTCATGGGTTAACCTGAGTTGCTGCCAGGGCACAGCAAGGGCCAGCTGCCCCGACAATGGCAGGGCACCCAGGGTGGCCATGGAGCCAGCAGGGCTCTGCCCTCACCAACCAGGGTCTGTTCTGTAGGACCCAGCAAGCCCTGGGATGGTGACTTGGGTAAATCCAGAGCCATGGGGCTGCTCAGCATGGCTGTGGTGCCAGGACAGGACTGAGGTCCAGTCAGGAAGTCAAGTCTTTAGGTCAGGGTCAATGACGTACACGTCCATGTGCAGCCATACCTAGAGCAATAGCACAGGCAAGGACAAGGAGACAAGGACATGAGCTCAAATGCAGCTTCAAGGAAAGGGGAGCCCCTGACAAAACTTCTCCCAGATCTTTCTGCCCCGGCTCTTTCCCAGGACTGTGATCCCAGATTAATCAAACAAGCCATAGCAGAGCTGGCCTGAGCACGTGTAGCCGGACCCCTGAGGAAGGAGAAGAGCTAATAGCTGTTACACTCACAGGAGTTTTTGACTCTAAGGTCCAGTAGTAAGGCAAAGCTTTCAGTCTAGTTAGGGTGCAGTAGGGATCTTCAAGATCGGCTTCAAGAAGTATGAAGGGAAGGGAAAATGCTCTGTGGAGAAACAAAAGTAACCAGCTGTCTAGAAAGCCTGCTGTATGAGGAAAGAGTGCAGGAATGGCATTTTTTTTTACTTCAGAAAAATAGTATTCTTCAAACATGTAAAACAATACCAGTCCTGGATGCCCAGGTGATTGAAAAAGGGATGGATTAAAAAGCAAATACTGGATATAAAATTATGTGAAGCCTTAGAAGAAACTTTGTCATCACAGAAACAGTTATGCCCTGGGACTGTGTGTACTACAGAATGGATTTTTTTATTTTTTTTTTAAACTGGATGGCCTCTTGAAAGCTTTTCAAGGCCATGTTTCTGTGTTTTCCCTAAAAAAACCCTCTAATTAAATTCTTTCATCTAGCTCTGGGGACCACTTGGGTCTCCATTCTCTTCTCCAATAGGTATTGGAGTTTTAATATGTTTCTATAACTTCAGTTTTTGGCAATTTTTGATTGAAATCCCTTCAGTAAATCATACTTTTAGATGTGAATCTCACTGGGAGAACAGAAGGGACATCTCATACTTAATGGAAACATCTAGAGCTGTAAGCATTTTGAATCCAAATGTCATTTTGACATAGTTATTTTTGTGTGTTGCACTTCAGCACCCAACAGGGTAGGGATCAATAGCTGCCCTCATTTGCTGTTTGTCTGACAACACAGAACACACCCCTTAGGGGCATATGCTTAAAGTAAGTGATGTTGCTAAGAAACCATTAAAGTATTTTGTTAATTGACGATGAATAGCCTCCTAGCTATTGGGAACATTTCTTACCAGCTCTGTTTCATGCGGTGTGCGAATGAGACAACATGTACTGGTAGCTGCTGATGTCAGGGACACTGGTTATTTAAGAAGCGCACACAGCAGGGAATGAGAAAGGCCACGCTTATCAGATAAAGAACTTGCTTTTCTTTGCTTTGATGTCAGTAACATTATTTGCGTGACATCCCAAAACTTTGTGTGACCGAAAGGAAGCGAGCAAGAAAACAGAAAGTGCAGTGAGATGGCCTGACTTCATGCAGTGAACATTTGTTTCCTCGTCACAATCTCAGGAGCAGAAGCTCTTCTCTCCCCAGTTGCTATTTATTCTTGGAGCAAGGTTCTGAACATAGGTAAATGCTCTGGGTAATGTTAACTTTAAAAAATATTTTCAGCAATGTCTCAGACGTAAAATACACTCAGAACAGATTTAGGTAGGCTCTGTTTCCATGATTGTCCTCTTCTTGATAGAAATGTGTAATGAAATGTACTCCATTAGAAAGAAGTCAAACATAACATTTGGTACTGACCCGTTCATTTGATCAGGTATCCTAAGGCTTTTCCATATTGCTTTTGAAACCATGGCCAAAGGTGCCCAGCATCCTCTTAAGTATGATGCAAGCACTGAGAAAAGGTGAGGAGGTTGCTCAGCCAAACAAAGAACATTGTACAGAAGAACAGAAGTATTGAATGTTGCTCTAGTTAACAGGGTTTCTAGGAAATGCTGAAAGGGAAAAGGTCTTATGAAAAATGTATGGCATCTGAAAAGGGAGCAGCAAATTCTTTAGATTTTTTTCCCTGCTGAAATGCCATGAGCTCTAGAAGAGCTTGCATAAAGCCTGACTAATGAACTGCACCTTGAGAGCTCTTACAACATGTCCCCTCCCTAAACTGCCTCTTGCTGAAAGTTAGCCATGAGTAACAGGAAAATAATCACATTTTATTTCCATTTTAAGCATTTTACACTGACCAAAGTGGAGATAGGACAACAGGTAGGCAGATCTTTGCTTTGCTTTGCTGTGGTGCAGATTCTTAGGCTGGCCAAACATCCCCTTCTATGCTGTTATAAAGTGAACAAAGAAGGTACAAAAGATGTTCCCTTGAAAGGCCAGCGGTTGCAGGGATAAGTGTGAGCTGCTCCAGCAGAAAATGCTGTTGTGCTCAGGCCCGTGCCAGAGGGTAATGGCCAGTTCTGGAATGAAACCAGCTGCCTTGGATGGCAGGGGATGCTCAGGCATGTGAATGAGACTGCGTAAAGCAGCTGCATTTGCACACGTTTTCCCTATGCCTGAAATACTTCTGCTTTTCATAAGCTGCCTCCTACACGCCAGTTTTCTTGTAAGAGCTGATCATATATAAAAAAAATACGTAGTTTTAACATTTTCACAAATGCAGCTACCTAACTTTCTTCTGCTGACTATTCACCAAGACCTAATTTGGTTCCCAAAATCTTTCTCAGTTCTAAATTGCTATAGTTAATACACTGTTTGTCCAAAGAATTGTGTTGTTAATCACTATTCATTGTTTTTCTTTCAAAAAACCTACAACATTTATACAAGGTAGAAGCAGACAATAGGACAGGATTTAAATGAATCATGACATAATTCATATGTACACCTGTACCAATGTTCTCACACAGAATATTCTAACAGCTTTAAGAATACCATGTGTCTAGCACGGAATGTGTTGACCAATGATTTGTAAACAAAAATGAGACATGTTTGAAGTAATTATCATATATAAAACTAATTTTATCTTTTCTGCATGTTCTTATCCCCAGTTTTAATTGACATGAATTTTTTATTCCAATCTCATCTTATCTGCGTGAAAGTGCAGTGAAAAGGCCTAATAACATAACACAAAACATTTCATGTGAATCTTTTCAGACAGCAAATATTATGTTGAGGAGCACAGGAGAAAACAGCTGTGGAGTAAAGTAAAAAAGTTCATTTCTGAAATAAAAAAGAAAGTATATTGATGCAACTCATTACAATCTTTTTGAAAAGAAATAATTTTTTAGGCATTTCTTTAGGTTTACAAGATTAATAGATTTATTAATCTAATCTTAATCATTCTTTATTCAGAAATCATGGAAATTTCTGAGAATTTTTTCATTTTAGGAAAGATTTGGGTATTTGAGAAGAATTGATCCTGAATGTTTAGGTGGCGCACTTAAGTGTTGATTTATGGAAACTGAATCAGCATTGAATAGAGTGATTGATCTTTAATGGTAAGTAGAGAGGATATTGGAGGGTTATTAAAATCCTGTTGCTTGTTCATGTTACTTCCAATCTGCTAGTGTTTCTCTGCATTACAAGTTCTGTGATCAAGAATATGTATTTGTAGGGCTGAGCCTTCAAACCTAACCAAAAAACTGTTAAATTCTAACATAGTGGACACATTTTACAGCATCCTTTCAGTTCTCCTCCATATTGCAAAGAAAAAGGTGACAAATATAAATTCAGTGTTTCAAAATAAAAAATTAATAATTGGTGAAGAATTCCCCCAGAACGAGAGCCTTTATAGCTCTTCTCTGTGACTAATTTATTGGATGACTGTTTCTGGCAGGCCAATGCTCTCTGTCCAAAGTAGAGGTTTCTGAATTCGGGACTTCTTCTCACACACCAAAGGCAAGATCAGAGTCACCTGGATCTCTGCACTCAGTCACTTCAGTGAACGTGAGTTCTCAGAGTAAGCTCTGGGGAACAGATGAGACTGCTACTATTGAGTTTGTGCACAATGTCCTGCTTAGTACTTCAGATGTGTAGGGATTTTTTTGTGTATATGTATAGAGAAGTAAAATGACCCTAGTTACTAATGCTTTTTTTACCATCAAAAGGACATTTTGTGGATTTAGAAAACATCAGAAGTTTGTGTCCAGTGGCTCAACTGCTTTTGTTCCTGCTTCAGACAGAGCAGAATTCACATCACTTTCAAACTTAGCATCTGGCAATCTCAAAATAGAGACTGCACGTGGAAGACAATGGTCCTATTTTCATGTAACTTCATGGGATTCCTTACACCTGGTTGTATTAACTCCAGCAAACTACTAAAATCTACTTATGAGGATCAATTGTGATTTACTTCTTTGACAAAGTAGTTTATTGATTAAACTTGGTCCTGAAGCTAACATTCTGTTTAGAGTAAAAGCCTGCGGTAACCACTTACCACAATGAGAAATTAGTTTCACCATGAACATATAAGGAAACGCTTTGTACCTGAAAGATATTCCATCCTTTCCCAAGGCCTCTTCCCTTGAAACAGGTCTTAGAATATGTGCATCAATCCAAGTTAGTCACTGTGTTTAATCAAAGACTAGAAGAAAAATTAATTTCATCATCTAGCTCCCCTAAAAGTTATCTCTGGGTCAACAGTGTAGGAAACTAAAGTTATTAACCAGATGATGAAGGAATTCTGCCAAGAACAGTACATGACTGCTCCCATGAGATCTCTAAATACCACTAATACTTTCTTCAGTAAAATTAATCCCTGTTCATTAATGCAAAACACTGAGCAAAATCTGTATGCTTTAACCTGACAGCAGAGCCAGGTCTGGCTACACAGCCTTTACTGCATGCCAGGCTTGGAAATTTGCAAGTTAGGAAATTCAGCTTCTTATAAAGGTTTTTGCATTCCTTCCAGTTACTGCCTCCTGGTTCCTGATCATGAAAAAAAACCCTCATTTTCTATGAGCTGTGGAGGCATGGACAATTGCATACACGCAGCTCCAGTCTGGAGAGGGGGTGCAGTGGTTGTGCATTCAAAGAGAAGCTGTGAAGAAGGCTTTCTTCCTCAGGAGACAAAAATGTTCAATCAGGCTGGTTGGGCCGCAAGACGTAACGTGAAAAGTTCAGACTGCCAGCCCAGGTCTGTGGGTTTCAGTCCCTCCCTCTGAGAGCTGCTCACTGGCTATGAATTTTTGCTGTTCTTTTCATTTCTAAATGGAAATTTAAAAAGCATCTGATACCCATTAAAACTAACTCTGATATCTCAAGTGGAACTGCAACTAAGCTGACATAGTGAAATGATATTGTACTAAAGATATTTCTTCACAATGAAAATTTTATTTTTTTGGGGGGGCCTGGCAATATGAACTTCTCTATAAGAAGTCAGCGAGGAGACCTAAACTACCTGAGTTCACACTCAACATTCAGGTATAGTTGTGAGAAGCTGATGAAGAGAAAAAGACCCAATGAGTGCCATTGCAGTGTAAGAAAAAACCCACAAACCAAACTTGTTTAACAACTGCCACAAATAAGTTTTCTTTGCTGTTTTTCTTCTTGGGGAAGTAAAATGTAAAATAGTACAAGGGAGATGGTATAAAATGAGAATCCACTGAATGCTTGTGTTTCTGATCTGATTTTCAATCCATGTCAGTCTGGCTTCTGTTGACTTTTAACATTTTCAGGGGCATCTAAACAACTGAGGCTCCTAAGCCTTGGCTTAAAACTTTCAGTAGTCTGTTGGGATTGTAAGTACCTTTTTAAGTCAAACACACTTAAACTTCTAAGGTCTGACCCTAAAAAAGAGATTTACATGCCGCAGTAACAGCTGTAATAGCATTATGTACACGACTTAGGTACATGGCGCTTGAGACTGGAAACATGAACAACGTGTTAAGAGAAGCAGCTGCTTCACTGGGCATAATTAATGCTGGACTCAGAGCTCAGCAGTGCAATGGCTGTACGGCACCTTATCCAGGCTACCAGGCTGGAGAAAAAAGTCCATTTGGTAAAGATCTACTTTGAGATCCCTCTGCAGTATCCAGTTTCTTTGTTAAGGTGGTGCCACAGCAAGGCAGGAATTCAGAATTCACCTGGGTAGAATGGACCAAGGTGAGGCTTTCTCCATCGCAATGATGGGACACAGCCAGAAGGGAGGAGGCCGGCAGGTGGTTCAGTCTCACCTGCTTCAGCTGCTCCCTGGCTTACCTTCAGTGACCACACAAGGTGCACGGAACAACTTCCGATACCTGGCTTAGACGCTGAAACACTTTTAGGAAGGGGGAGATGCTAGCAAAGCATGTTCTTGCATGAACGTGTCCAGTAAATGAGAACTTATAAAATGACCTCATCCACCGTAACAGAAATTCAAAACTTGTAGAAAATAAAATGTGTGTTCCATTGGCCGTTGGCCTTGATTCCCCCCATGGTACCCACCCGGCCTGAGGCAGCCAAGGCAGCGCCATGTGTGCTGCACGCTGAGCCGGCTGATACTGAGAAACTGGCTGTTTGCTTTGTACCCCAAAATTTCTTTTCTTTTTTCTTTTGTTGGTACCAGAGCTTTCATGCCACTTGCAATTTTCCCCCTATTGTTTACTCCACAGCTGCTATGAAGATTCCTGTGGGACCGAGGCCTTCCTACGAGCAAGCTAGCAAGCCACCCACTAACATTTCTACTTCAGTCTTCCCTTCACATGTCCTTTGCCTCACTGTCTGACACATTGCAAGCTCTTACTTTCCATCTGTACCTCAGCAGAGCCAGTCAAAGTCAAAGCACGTAACTTCCATGGCTGTGACACTGCATCAGTCAAGTACGCGCAGATCCCTTGCAGGCTGGTGATTTGAATGAAAGGGTAATACTTGTTCTTAAATCAGCTAATCCACTCATATTTTGGGGAAGGAGTCCATACTTAAAAATGCAGTGACCTACTTCTTCCATGGCTAGGATTTAACTGTTGACAGTATGTATTTATGTTCTGCTGCATTCAACGAAGTTTACATGTGTAGGGAAATGATTAATTTAAAACTGGTCCTTTTAACCATTTCCTTTTTTATTTTATAAATATTTGCTTTCAGAATATCATTTACTCTCAATTGCAGCAATTCAATGAAACCCTTGCTTGTCCTGCCACTGTTTGGCTTACTACATCTGTAGAACTGTTCCATAGATATCATCCAATAAATGAACTTTTATGCTGCTTCAAATTCCACCACCCTGCTGATACATCTTATTTTCCATGTTGCAAGCTCTTTCTAGCAGTAATTCTCATTTTCTAAGCGTAGTGGCTGGCACCAAAAGCCAGTAAATGTCAATAAGATGCTCACTCTGACACTGTGATTCTGTGCCACTGATTCCACCACCCAGGGATCCCCTGGAGCACACCATTGCATCTGCTCAGCCCTGACACAGGCTTTCCTCCTTGTTAAAACTAGTATCATGAGGGAAGTGGGTATACATGTGCCTGATTTTGTCCTGTCACCCAGCTAGGTGACCCTAATCTGGACCAGGTAACAACAACAACAACAACAACAACAACAACAATAATAATAATAATATGGATTCAGTCCAAGGAATGTGATGATGCAGGTTCCCTGGGCACTGTTAACAAGAAGTTACTAATTTCCAGTGCCGAACCCTTTAT
The DNA here is from genome assembly GCA_013399095.1 of Psophia crepitans. Classification (NCBI taxonomy): domain Eukaryota; kingdom Metazoa; phylum Chordata; class Aves; order Gruiformes; family Psophiidae; genus Psophia; species Psophia crepitans. Next base: position 77,161 of record VWZZ01000034.1, read on the forward strand.
CCTTAACTACCTATCCCTTCTGTCTGAGAATTCTATGGCTCAGAAAATGGGGGTAATGGTTGTAAAACAAGCACATAGACAAAAAGGACACATAAACAATCCTTTTCCAGACTCCAGACATTGGGATTTTTTTCCTACATAATATTTGCAATGGGTATCACTGATAACTTCAATAGCTACTTCATGGCAAAGTTTGTCAGAGAAATTGTTGGATGAGCATTTCAACCTTTACTTCTCTCATTCACCAGCAGTGGAGAAAAACATGGCTAAATTTAAGTTCAAAAAGCTGTCAGCTTGAATCTGGTAATGTTATTGTAAGATAGGAGTCAGGCCACACTGTTAGTTATATCAAAGCAAGGAAATTATTTTTCACAAGCCCACCAGGTTAAATAAATTACCAGGAGGAAGGGGAACCAGGAAAACAACTTCATCTGAGCCAAAACTTCATCCTCCTCAGCACAAATCTTCCTTTCCCCTGAACTCACACCCCAGAAAAAGATCCTTATCCTCAGACAACACAGGGTATAGGATGGAGCATGCACTTCACTTCTGCTGCAACCCTTCACCTATGCACAGCATGTGTAACCCTTCAGGAGCGCTGAGACCAAAACCCCTGTGTCCCTGGCGCTGCCCTACGTAGCCAGCTGGAGAGCTGCCGTGGTGCCAGCAAATGCTCCTGGTGCTTTGAACAGAGTGGGAAGGCTGCAAGCAAGAGGGTGTGAGGGAGCTGCTGTGGAAAACTGCACTGCAGTGTTGAGCCTGCTCTCCTGAGAGGTCAGCGAGGGGGATCTGAGACATTCAGAGGGGATCCACAGGCTTCAGAGGACATCAGAAAAGCCACCTGAAATAGAACAGCAAAATCCAGATTAAATTGTTCAGCAAATGCAGCAGCAACCCGACATTAGAATAGTAAAAGTACATGTGTTTTGGCAAAATATCTACATGATAAGAAAAAGAAAAAAAGCTTTCACAGTAAATCTGCGGGGAAGTATCTCAGTAGTATCTTGCCTCCATTTAATTCCGCACTGGAATACCTGTCAGGCCACTGGGGAGCTTCATGGGAATAAGCAAAATTAGCAGAGACTTCAGTTTCACAAGGCTTGTGGCAGACACTCAGACCCCGTTTTAAGGAGTTTGCAAATGTGTCTCAAGGGGAAACCTTTTGCAAGCATTTGTTGGGCAGCCGCTGCGGTAATCGGGTCAGTGCTGTGGCTCCTCTCGTGTATCAGGCATTACGCTCTTTCTCCCACTCCAGATGCAGCTATTTTACCTTACAGACTTAAAAAGGGTTATTGATTTAGAGCCTTTCCTAGGGTCCACAAGAGGTTAATGTGATTAACTTCACTCAAACAAATGATGTCGTAAACACTTGTTAAAATTCCTGCTTTTTTGTGCACGCATTTGTCAACCGGAAATTTGCAAAAAAATACAAAAGGTGATGATGGAAATTAATTTCCCTGAAGGAATCATTAAATCTTCCTCCTCCCTTTTCTCCCCTCATCTGTACCTCCCTCTTACTTCATGGGCTCTGGTACTGGAAGCTTTTAATTGTCTAGACTGTCAGTTTTTGATGTCTTAATCTTCCCTGATGTGCCTGGCATCTTAGGAGCATAGCATCTGAATGCTAAACACTGCACCTCTTGGATAGCCGCTACACACGAACCAGCTGCAGCTGGGCCCCAGTTTGCATCAGTGGTCCAGTTTACATGTCCTAGCCCCTCCCCTGCTCTCCATGGTGCAGGTATGGGGCTCCACCAGCTTAGGTTTGGTTGACTCAATGCAGAGGTCAGTTACTAATTACGCAGTTTGTTTGATAGGTACCGTGTATGCAGGGACCGTGCACCAGCTGTGCTGCTATGAAAGTTTGGAGTTTTCTTTTGGGGCTGCACTTGGAAAAGAGGACCATCGTGTGAGGCCATTGCACTGACTGTCTCAAAGAAAGTCTCTTTAAACAGCTCTGGCATGGTCTTGGAGTTTAGATCTGCCAGAATAGCACCAGGCAGGACACGAGTCTTTCCCTCAGTTAATTATAGAGGTATAAAGCACTGAATTGCTTCTCTGCCATAATTTTCCTGTATTTCCACAGATTTTCCTTTTTTTTTTTTCACCTTAGTGATAGCATAACTATTTCCTGAAAAAGGCTGTTACCTGTTAATGTAGCTGTGAGGTGTTGGACTAGCTGCTGGCTGTGCAATTACGTCCATTATAGAGATTCCTAGAGGGCAAGGTGAGTCCTGCTGACATTATGTTTTTCTTTCAAAATCAATTACAGGTACAGAAGAAATTAAGAAAGGAAAGAATAATTTTTAAGGAACTAAGTACAATGTTAAAGCAGTGACTGTTAATGGTGCTTTACTGAAAGTGAGAGAGATTCTGCTCATTTTTGGTTCAGCCCAGGAGGGTGCTGCAGCTGCACAGAGGCACCAGAAATGCTCAGTGCTTGGGTCCTCCCCGTCCCCAAGACACACGCACCCTCCAAACCAGGTTCTTCTGAGACAGCACAAAGCTGCCGCCAGCCACTTTCAGTTGCTGATGTTGATCATTTTGATGACAAGGCCACAGTCTGTGCAGCCATAAAGGCCCTGTGGTGGCAGTCCAAGCTCCATAGAAGGAGTCATTCAAGGTGTCAGATATGTGTCTGGAGAGAAATACTTCCTAGAGTCCTTGGGAGTCCGGACAGTGTTGGGTTTTACTGGCTGCTCCCTGGAAAGCCAATAAAGAAGCAACAGGGCAGAAAGGTAGATCAGAGCAGCCTTCCTCCGTTCATTCGTAAATATGCCCCTGCTTGCTCTCACTTCCCGAGCTGCAGCCCACTGTTTCCGTGTGTGGACAGTGTCTACTGCAGGGTCAATGACCTCATTTACTGTGGAGCTAAGAGTGTTATACTGGAACAGCGCGCAAAGACACTGTAGGAATGGCAGTACAGATGGAAATGTTTATTTGCAGACTTTTCTGATGCCACAGGAAAAAACTGCTCCGTTCACATGGTTTGAAGTAGATCAGAATTGAAAGAGTTTATTGATGTATTAGAGACAGAACATTGACTCACAATCCATGAACCATATATGCAGAATCAATATTGGTAATGTAACAGATAAACCACAAAACTAGACAGTTACAAGATGTTAATAAACACCAATTTCTAAATGCCCTTCTACAGCTGGTCCCAGGAAGTTCTGATCTCACACACGCAAGCACTCGAGAGATGCAGCTGCTCTGGCTGCATGAAATCCCAACGCCCCACAGACCTCCATGACAGTGAGGAAGCCCCCGTGGGTCCACAGACACACTCGAGGTGTGGGTCCCTCTGTGCTGCACCCACACGGTCCCCCCTCAGGGTGCTGTCTGCATCCCCATCCCTTGTCCCTTGGGGAGGCTGCCTGGGCAGGAGCTGTGAAGCTGCGGGGCCACTGAGGTTTTCACCGATGCTCTGTACACACCCCAAGCACTCTGTCCTCTGATACAAGTATTTTACGCTTCATTTTTACTCATTTGCAAGCCGACGTCTTTGTTTCAAAAGTGTCTGTGCAAATCCCTGGTCATCATTTAGTCCAGCAGACAGTTATTTTCTTCTTTATCACGACGCCCTCCGCACAGTTAAGGTGTTAGACTTACACACACGGTGCACAGACGCATCGTTTACTGTCACGTTTCTGTCGTACCCGCTGTTGTTGTCCAGGCCGTTTACCGTGGGAAATAGGGGCCGTGTGAGCACGGTCATGCCTGATAGCACAACTTAACTTTCTCTTCTGAGCAACACAAATGTTTGAATATCAAATGATTATGCAATAGTAAATGCTGGCAATGTGCTTTTTTTCACTGTGCTATCTATTATTTTACAAATATTTTTTGCCTGGAACGAAAGTGAATGATTCACGCCTGAATAGCCTATTTTAGCTGTGTTGCTGCCTTCTGAATTTTTTCCATTCCATTTTTCAGAGACATTTTGGAAATATGAAAAAGTTAGAGCATTTGAATTCTAAATGTTAACATTTAAATAAATCAGTTGAAAACTTTTTTATTCTGAACAAAAAAATGAGCCCAGACTTTTAGCCAAATCAAAACTTGCAGCTGAAAATGTTACCTCTAAATTGAATCTGAAAACTGAACAGCCTTTTGTTTCAGTAGGTGAGACAACTTTTGCTATGTTTACAACAGTTTTGATTTTCCACTGAGAATGCATTTGTACTGGTTTATTTCAACTCACAGCTGTATTTAGTTAGTCTTTTAAAGCAAAGCACCCCCTTCTGTGTTTTACTTCTTGCCATCCCCGTTGCCACCAAGGACACAGGACTGACAGAAGCCTTTCAGCCAGCCCCAATTACCGCCAACCACACCATGTGGGACCCACCTGACCGAATGTCCAGATTTACACGATAGAATTTAATGTCCTGGACTCAGCCTCAGGAAACTTTTCTGTGTGCAATTTAATGCATCTTAACATAGATGTTTAAAATAAGTCAGAGGAACCAAGCTTCAGCGACTCTAAACTGAACCTGGGAAGAAGTGTTCACGTGTGGACATTGGGACCTCAGGCTTTAAAAAGTTAGGTGAGACAACACCAGCCCACAATGTCAACCCGCTGCAGCTCACATAAATTAGTGCCATGGTGGAAGGAAGGAACTGTGGATTTAACAGATAAGAAGAAAGTCTCAGTGATGCTCTGGAGGTGAGCAAGGTCGATTTGAACACCAGAGGAATGTAAGCAATGTGCAGAGCAATCCATCCACTTCTGTCCCTTGGTATCACATAAATAAGAGTGTAAGTCACAGAAGTCTCAGTGACTTTACCAGGAAAGATGCAGTCTGTTCTCCCAGCACTGAATTTACTACCACAGATTTCTTTATCTCCATCCTTTAGAAGATGTGTGTCTTATACTAATCACTAGGTTAAACACTTAAAGAGTCATCACCTTCTAAAACAGAGCCAGTTATTTTTGTTGCCTCAGTAGGGATGGGGAGCTTGTAAATTGCTGGGTTCTTGTTTCACAGTTTGAGTGTACCAGAGCACAGTAAAGGTGGTGTATAAATCAGAGATGAGATTAAACACGCCTTTATAATGCATGGAAAGAAATCACATGGACTTCATCAGGAGCTACAATCTGGGGACAAATACTGACAATTGTATATAGCTGGTAGTTCATACCAATATCTAAAAGAGAAGGATTACATTTCATGTCCAAAACATGTTACACACAACATTAGGTAACTCTTCCAGAACTTCTTGTGAAGGGTAAAGGTAAATTCACTACTGCACTAGGGATTGGTGGCTACCTGGTACCTGTACTTGTGACCTGAGGACATTTGGTGGGAACAGAGGGCAATTCCAGCTACTCAGTGATTCTTCAGGTATTACTGCTAAACACCACATACTCAAATTTTCATGCTTCATCTCAAAGCAAGTATAACATCACTGCCTATGCATTTTGTGGGTGTTGTAGACTGTTGAGAAAATGAGTATCATTTTACATATATATATATGAAGTACATATTTAAGCATGAGAAAGGGGGGAAATAATACAGCATAAAGTGGTTCCTTAGAGAGGTGGATGCAAGCAATGATGATGATTGACACCTCATTTTAGATGCCTGCTAGCTGTCTACATCAGAGCTAGCCACCTCAGCTGCCTTTATCATCAACACAGAAAATACATCATTTGGAGCACGATTTCACCTGACCTACTTTAAACACTTTCCTCAGGATAAGAGTGGGAGGGCCTTAGAAATCTCTGTACCTCCATGTTGTAAGTGATAGTTCACATGTGGGCACCTGTATCATAAATACAGATTTGATGAGGAGGATACCTTTGGTCAGGTGAATACCTCCTGAGAGTGTGCATTTAGAAAAAAAGAGGAACAATCAATACAGGGAAGGAGGGATGCTACTGTACAAAACAAGTATACTCAGAAGACTTCGGGGAGAGTAAAGGCAGTTTCACTGCATAATGTGAGTAAAGGGCTGATACGATCTTCATATCAATACATAAGGAGAAATGAACAAGAATATGGAATCAGTCTTCTTGACATCAAATGTGAGTAAGACCCAAAAAAAACCCCACCACTTCTGGTGTCAAATAGAATGAGAAATTGGAGAAGACTGAGCAAAAACTTATTCAAGAGACTGACACAAAGGCCTGTTAGAGTGAGATTTTAAAAAAAAGTTGTCGTGGTTTTACCCCATCCGGCAGCTGGGCACCACGCAGACGCTCGCTCAGTCCCCTTCAGGAAGGGGGAGAGAATTGGAAGAGTGAAAGTGAGAAAACTCGTGGGTTCAGATACAAGAGTTTAATCAGTGAAGCAAAAGCCGTGGGCACAAGCAAAGCAAAACAAGGAATTAATTCACCGCTCCCCATGGCAGGCAGGGGTTCAGCCATCCCCAGGGCAGCAGGGCTCTGTCACGCGTAATGGTGACTTGGGAAGACAAACGCCATCACTCCGAACGCCGCTGCCCCCTCTTCCTCTTCCCCCCATCCCCTTACAAACCGANAAGTGCACAGTAATACGGCATATGACACAAAATTTGCCATAAAAGAGATCAAAAAGTGACTTGATTGCAATATTTAAGACCCACCTCAGGAAGAAAAATGTTATGTATGACAACTTTCCTTAATCTAATAGAGACTAACTGGTACTAGTAGCCGAAATCTGATATGAGACACATTTAAATAAGAAGCCAGGTGCAAACTTTCAATCATGAGATTAAATTATCAAAAGAAATGAGGGATCCTTTCAGACAAGTAGAGCAAGCCCTTTCTGTTTGGAAGAAATAATTTAGATAAACACAGACTGTAGTGTTCAATCTGGGGACAAAAGGATGGGATATAACAGCCTTGTCTCCAAGACAGAGCAAGCCTACTGACACCTCCAGTCTCTAAAATGTCTGAAGCTCCTTGGAGAACAAAGTCACACTGTATTAATTTACAAACAGTTTTCAGCTTCTCTTGGGAAACCTTAGCAGAGAAAGAAGGTTTTGCAAGTAGAAAAGCATCACTATTTGCAAAGTAAGAATTACGAGAGTTCACCTACACATCTGTAAGAGAGAAAGAAGCAGGAAAATGGTGCATATACAGACTGCAGATCATGACATTCAGCAAGAAAATGGTTCACAGCTAAAAAATTTACTCTTGAATTTCAATTTTTATGGTGTATTATGCAAAGGAATATTAAGAAGACAATGATCATTTAGAAAGATTAAGATATTCATGGTAATGACTTTACAAGCTATAATTTAAGGAACAAAAAAGGCTCCAGGTTTTTCTGTGTTGCAATTTTTAAGCCATATTGAAATGTAAAATTAAAGGAGTTCTCATTTTTTTAGATTGTTCTGCTCTTCAATATAAAATTATCGTTCCTTTTCTGGGGAATAAGAACACAGTCTCTGTTTGTCAGGCTGTTTTCGTGGGTGCCATTCAGAACTTGTAACTGCGTTCTTCTTATTTACCTTACCTTGCTCTGTGTAAGCCTTTCTTTGCTAGATCCATTTGCCACTTTGCAGCTTATCTGGGTCTTTAAGATGTGGGGTGAGAGAGACCTAAAATTGAAAATCGTACCTTGGCAAACCCATTTGTTCCTATGGAGGTGTAATAACGAATGTACACAGGGAAAACAAGATAAAACAGTGAAAAAAAACCCTAATGCTAGAAGCACTGTAACCAGTTTTCACTGCAAACTGCTTGTTTCCCAGAGAATCCTCATTATCAGCAGAAGGGGATACACACTAAAAGTAGAGGAAATTAGTTTCTATGACTGTAACTCAATAACTCAGCTGCAAGTTGTTCCCAGTTCCCGGGCAGAAGACCTTATCCACCACTAATCTCAGGGGAAGCATGTGCTCCAGCTCTTTCTGCTTTTCTGCCCTCTTTTCATAGCACCATAGAATCACAGAATAATTTATGTTGGAGAGAACCCTTAATGGTCATCTAGTCTAATACTCCACTCAAGACAGGTCCAGTCAGACCATATAGTTCAGGGTTGTGTCCAGCTGCAATCTGAATGTCACCAGGGATGGAAATTCAATAACCTCTCTGGGCAACTTCTTTCAAAATTTAGCTTTTTCCTTTAAACATTTTCCCTACATCTGGAATTTCCTGTGTTTAAACTTGTGTCCATGGCCTCTTGTCCTATCCCTGTGCACCTCTGAGAAGAATCTGGCTCAGTCTCCTCTACATCTTACTAGCAGGTCAGTAAAAAGAATAGTAAGTTCCCCCAAAACAATTTCTTTTCCAGGATGACCCAGCCTCTTTCCCTCAGCCTCTTCTCATTTGTTGGGTGCTCCAGCTCTGACCATCTTGGTGGCCTCCACTGCATTCGTCCCAGTACACCAAAGTGTTTCTTGCATGGGAGAGCCCCACACTGCACAAAGTTTTCCAGATGTGGTCTCACAAGCGCTTAAGAGAGGTGAAGGATCACTTACCTCAACCTGATGGCTGATTGTGTTGCTAACACAGCCCACTATGCGGTTAGCCTTCATCTAGTATAGTTAGCACAGCATAGCTAGCTGTTTGAGGGAGGTAACACTGGTGTGGACCCAACCTTGAGTACTGTGTGCAGTTTTGGGCACCTGGATATAGGAAGGACATCAAACTATTAGAGTGTACCCAGAAGAGGGCAACCAAGATGGTGAAAGATCTCAAGGGCAAAACTTACACAGAGTGGCTGAGATCGTTAGGTTTGTTCAGCTTGGAGAAGAGAAGTGGTGACCTCACTGCAGTCTACAACTTCCTCCAGAGAGACAATGGAGAAGAAGGTGCTGCTCTCCTCTCTCTCAGGTGACCAGCAACAGGACATGAGGAAGTGGAATGAAGCTGTGTCAGGGGAAGTTCAGACTGGACATTAGGAGAAGGTTCTTCACTGAGAGGGTTGTTGGTCACTGGAAGAGGCTCCCCAGGGAAGCGGTCATGTCACCAAGCCTGTCAGAGTTCAAGGAGTGTCTGAACAACACTCTTAGTCATAAGGTTTAGGTTTAGGTAGTCCTGTGAGGAATAGGGACTTGGACTCAGTGATCTTTATAGTTCCCTTCCAGCTGGAGATACTCTGTGATTCTATGGTTTCTGCACAATGCTGACTTGTGATCAGCTTGTCCAGCACGACCCTCAAGTCCTTGCCTTCTGGTTAGTTGCCCCAAGCCTATACTGATACATGGGACTATTCACCCTCAGGTGCAAGACTTTGCATTCCCCTTTGCTAAATGTGATGCTCAGCATTTTTGTGAGCTTCCTATAAGACCATATCTCCAGGATGTCAGCAAGTCCATGAAAAGCAGCCTTGCCCTCCAGCATACCAATCACTTGACTGAATTTAGCGTTGTCCATAAACATCCTGAGAGGGTATGCTGTGCTGCTGTGCAGATCTCAAGTGCTGATTCCTGAAAGACATCACTAGTAGGATTTTCTATTGCTGATCACAATCTTTTGAGTTTGGTGGTCCAGTCTTCCATATAACTTATAGTCCACTGATCCAAATGATGTCTCACCAATATGGCTGTAAAAATACTAAAACAAAGACCTTGCCACAGTCAACATAAGTGATATCTACTGCTTTCATGTTGCCTGTGGCTCAGAAGACAACCAGGTTGGTCAGGCATGGTTATACCATGCCCTGGCTATTCCGAGACACCTTCTTGCCTTCCATGGCTTTCAGTAGGATTTGCTCCACCATCTTCCCAGGAACTAAGGTGAAGCTGGCATGTTGTTCTTCTTGCAAATGACTATGGCAGTGGGCTTTTTCCAGTTATCAGGAATCTTGCCACATAGGTGACCATCTTTAACATAGTTTAGGGAAAGAGGTAGTGAAAGTCTTGCTTTATTTTTTTAGGGTGTTGCTTTGTTTGGTTTTGTTTTGTTTTCAAAACTGTCTGTTCTTAGTTCTTACACTTTGGTTTTCTCAATTTACTCAAGTTACTTCTTTCTAATCCAGCTTCCAAAACGCTGAGAAAAGCAAGGAATGACCGGGGATGTTCATTCCATATTAAAGAAGCTAACATTTTGGGGACACACACCAAAAAATAATCTGAATATTCAACCTTAAAAGCAGTGAACATTTTAAACATGAAATATAATTTCAAAATCAAATAGAAAAAAAAGGTAAAATCTGGAGATAACTGTAGATTTTTTTCTCTTTTTTTTATTTTATAAAATATCAGTCACAAAATTTCTGGTATCTATAGGAGAATAAGAAGTTTCTTTTATGTCCTCAGAAACCATCCTATTCCCTTCATTTCTTTTAGCAGCATATAAAACTTACTGGTGTTTTAACATCAAGGTACATAAAGGCAAATACCTTTCTGAGTAAAATCCTTTCATTATTTTTCTTTGTATAGATGACTCATGTTCCCTTACAAACCATGACTGTAGATCTTTGGTTCTATCAAAACTTTTTTATAGACTTAACGCCAGGGGAAGGACACTGTGTGAGCGAGACTTGTAACTAGCACTAGTGTGTTTGTCACCACTATTTGTCACTGCATCAGGTGAAAACTTTGAAGTTAACTGGTTCATATTTAAATCATGCTTTGAAAAAGCAAAGCTCAGTGCTGTTTTTTTCCATAATTAGGTCCATTTCTTATACTGACTGATAAGCAGTCAGTATAAAATGATGGGCTCTTTAATCTATGCAAATTGTACCTAATGAGAATTACTGTGATTCCCACTATATTGATTTCAGTGGGAAAACTTTCACTCATTTTAATGGGAGCAAGATCGACCCTTGCTGAGGATTTGGAGCCAGTCCAGTAAACATCATAAGCGTATGAAAGGGCTGCACATTAGCTTCACCGCTTGGATTCCTGTTACCAGTCTGTGCTGTCTGCAAATGGTCCTGTCTGAGTGCATGGCAAGCCCTAGGTACCTGAGATTACCATGCACTTGGAAAGCATTTAAGCACAAATATTTGCCTAAACTTCACATATTTGGAGCCTAGTTAAGGATTATTAATCTCTTTTCATGTAGAACCCAGAGCCCACATTTCTTCCTAAGAACAGGCTGCTACCAGCAGTTTTCTAAAGAATTGGTTGAGACACGCTGCTTTCAGTTGCAGGGGCTACATTTGCTGTAGCCAAGTAGATAGAGCAATTAATTATGAAGCAGAAAACCCAAGTTCAGTGCCTCACTCAAGCATTGGCAAAAGAAAACACAAATCATTGAAAGACAGTATTTATTAATGCTGTTTTTCTGTTCCCCGATATTTTAAAACTAAACCTATCTTGCAGTTAAGAAGACAAGTTTAAAAGGACAAAACAACATGTTCTTAAAAGTTGTCATTTCCCAGAATTATGATAATGACAGAAGTACAAAATTGCAAGATAAAACCTGCACCCTAATAGTGCTTTTATTTCTCCAATTCTCATTCTCAGTCTTAGATACATTTTAAAGCAAGTCATTGCTCTGGAGCACTCTGATGCTTTGGGAAGGATTCCAGGACCCAGTCATAGATCTTTAATGCTGCTTCAGGACCATGGGATAACCCCCTTGTCCTCCAGCTCCCACTTCAAAGGCAAAGCTTCTATGTCAGATTTGTCGATCCCGCACAGATGTCAGAGCTACACCAGGGTGTCTAAAGTGGCCTGCTGGAGGCCAGGCATGATAAGGCAGGTAGGCAACTAAATCCCACCTTCTGTCGCTGTCAGTTTGTCTCATGCGTTCAAAGCTCCATCAGGAATCAGAGGCTGCATGGAAAGCTGTCAAAGCTGTGGTGCTGCATCTCCTCCTAAGTTCTTGAGCCTCTCCCAGGAAAGGAGTATGCACAGCGCAGTGCTGTGCAGAGACGTCAGCTCAGGTCCCAAACCCAGGGTGGCTGCACTAGTGTGTTGCTATGCTTCAGAGCAAATTATTGGGCTTTGTCAAGCCACATATATAGATGGATTTCCCCACATTTCCCTCAAATCTTCCTTCACATAACCTGTGACTTAGCCTCAAATGTGACTACTTGTAATGCTTGTAAGGTATTATAAAATCACTGTTTTGAAGTGCATTCCAATGCATTATTTCCATCAAAGTAATTTGCTGTTAAGATTACCACTTCCTTTCTACCATGAGAAAAACAAAATTTATGAGATGTAAAGAGAACATGTAAATTATACATGATTCAATGAAGCTTCTGCTTTAAATGAAATATCCAAACAGCTTTGAAAAGATCTTCTTTTGGATGCAGGTCTGAATTGTCTTTCCTCTACTCCACATCTATCCTTCATTTCTCTCAAGATCAAGTTACTTTTCACAGGTTTCCTTCTCTGACTTGTATAAGTGCAGTTACTTGGAACATCTGTGCTTTTCAAGAAAAAAGGGGTATTAAATGAACAAAAACTTTCACCAGCAAGTAGCTGGGATGGGTAGGAACATAATCTATTTGCAAGATATGACTTCCCCCCCCCCGTCGCCCCGGTGACTATAACTAGTCAATGTAGCTGTGCCAGCATTTACTTTAGGTGCCAATTCACATTTGCTAGTACACGCCCAGTTAAAATCAGTTTTTATTGTACTGGTAGATCTCAAGAGTTCAACATTTGTGCAAGGAAAATACCTGAAGAGATATTTGCTGCCTTACTTGTAAGCACTCACAATAACTAGATCAAAAGAAGTCTAAATTCTTGCCTACATTTTGGTTAGGAAACTTTCAGGGAACGAAGTGGTCTGCATTTTTCTCTTCATTCTGAGACTCTGTCTTTGCTGGAGCCTCTAGAAACACACTCAGTGGAGCACCCTAACCTCAGTGCTTGTGAATAACTTGATAATTCCCCACACGCTGGTGTGCTTTTTGGATTTGACTTTTTGATCGTCCATGACACTATTTGAATAAGTTACTAGGAATTGATTTTAAAGAGCATTTCTTTAGTTCAATATTATTTTTATTTCTTTTTTTCTTCTTTTTCTTGGAATGAAACACAAGGAAAAGTTTTTTCTGACATGTTAATTATTTTCAAATATGGAATCTCTGAGTAAAAGCGCTGAAGAAGTGTGACTAAATCAGCCTGCACAAAATCTTTAAATAACCTTGTTTAAGCAGACCAGGAGGACGGACAAATTTTTTGGTAATGAAGTCCCACTCTTGCAAATGTATGTGGCTTTGCATTTATTTCATACAGGTTACGTGCTATGATGCTATTGCGCTTGGTTTGGTCACATCCAGTTGTAGATCATAGTACTCATTCCTCATGCAGATGACAGTCTGATGATCTTTTCAAGATCTAGGGTTGATGATGCTTGGTTTTCTCATTAATACCATAGTCAAGCTGACTCAGACTGAAAAAACTGTAAGTCAAGCACCAGGAAATCTGACAAAGATGGAAGAGATGACTTATCATTGAGGGATATTTTTTTTTTCCTTAATCACCCACAGTTAAAAATGAACACACAAAAGTACACCTGTAGTGCCAGTAAAGGAGAACAGTTGCAGTACAAATTACAAAGAATAGAGTGTTGCCAAAAATTCATGCAGAGAAATGAATCTCTTCCTGATGGGCATCATTTTCCAAATGGGCTCTTGCATGCTGTTGTGGTCTGAATTATGAGTTTCATGCAGATACAATCTGCAGTTCAAGTGCACGGGCTGGTGAACAGTAGCTGCTTGTCTAGAAAAATGAAAACAAGTGATAGACTAGTGAATGAGTATTGTAAATTGAAATTAACAGAGAGGGTGTCTGCTTTAATCTCTGAGTGAAGGGCACATTGCTGTCAGAAACGTTTCAGTGAAAGAAATAACTCCAGCAGAATTAAGTTTTTGACTTGTAAGATCTGTGACTGTAACTTTGAGAACTCAAGGAATTAAATCTTGCTTGTTGCTAGCTGCAAGGAAGCTCTTAAATGCCTCGTTATTCACAGAACCTGTAAAGTAATGTCTAAGCATGAGTCCTGGTCACTAGTTCCTATGTGAGCTGTACAAAGTGTTGTAATGGTTAGCCAAGGCCTGCTGGTATATTTCTCTACCAGATAAGATTAATCAGCCATTTGGGAGAGGGTGAATTTAATATTTGTTTTCCACAGATTAGACCTCACTGAAATTTTTCAGTCTTTTCAAAGGAAAACACACTTCTTGCAATGTCTAAGTAAGCAGTTTTCTGCGCTATGGCCTTGTGTCTTTCTCCGTGGGGAATTATAAATGGGATAATTGATAATGTGGGACTTTCAGGGCTACCAAGAGTACAGTCATCTCAGCAGGCAAAGCAGAGCACTAACATGGCCTCACCCGCCTACACTGCCCAAAGATTCTCCCTCATGCTGCCAGCACTGCTGGTGGAAGTCACAGCTCTTCCCCGAGCTCTGCAACACTGCGAACCTTCCTCTGCTTCCTTCTGTATTGCTTCCCCCCCGGCTAAGTTACACTTTGGCCTTTTTTTCTAGTTTATTAGTACTGGAACGTTTTATTGGACAGCCTTTTAAAAATTATTAATGAAGCATTTTCTGTACCATTATAAAAGATCATCTAACTTCATTTTTCATCATCACAGGCTCTTACATGCTTCACAGTCCTTTTCCTCATCTTCACGATTTCCCTTGCACAGGGAGATGTGCCATCACTCCCACCTTGCACCTGAGGAACAAAGGCCCTGGGGGGGCTGAGGCCTTGCTCTGCTGAAATATTGAGGTACCTAAAACAGACTCTGACATCATGTAGATGCCTGAGGTTAAAACTATGACCTATAAAATCCCACCTAACTTGTCTGGCATCTGCAGAAAATGAGACGTTTGCTGGCCAAGTTTGCTCTTAATGTAATGCCATTCTTCTGTGGGTTTATCTATATTAGCACAGTAGCTCAGAGCAGGGGTAAATTTTTGAAGTAGATCCCTCACCCCGTGCTTCATGGATGAGTCTCACAGCACTAAAGGCAGAGTCCTTTCCAATGAATTAAACTGGGAGGTGTATTCCCAAAATGTACCAAATGCTTTTCAGCTGGTAGTGGTCACTGATTCCAGTGACTACTGGGCTGAGGCTAGAGCTAGCGTAGGGAAGAACATGTATATAGCATGGATATCAGGTCCTCCACGCCACCTCTCACTGTACAACTCAGTTCCCTTCAGATCACATTATTTGCTAGTGCAGGCACAGTGTGTAATGGTGATGGGTGCTGAGGTTTTCGCAAGGCAGATCTGACCTCATCCGAAGTCATCCCATGATTCAGAGTTTGATATATACACACACATTTCACTCTGACAGCAGTGAGGATGGCACAAAAATGAAATATAGTGTCATAAAATAATTTTCAAAAATGTGTGATCTTTTCTCCAACAGTGAACCTATATTGGTGCGATGACCAGGGAAATGGTGTGCATGGGTTCAGCGACCTCTCAGTCTCACAAAATTCAAATCCCTTTTTCAGAAACAAAACTTCCTTACTGATTTCATGATAGACTGAGCTGGAAGGTGGTAGCTGTGGTACCAACAGTACCCAGCCTTGCTGTCAAAAATGCTCAGCTGTTCATAAGAGCGTATTTGATCATAGCTGGGATTGGGACCACCTCCTTTCTGAGCCTTCATGGAGGAATTGTATTTTTCTTATTCCTGTTTTTGACCCTAGTGTCCAAACATGAAAATGCTTTAGGTGGTCAAATGCCCAAGAAGGTCCTGTCAGACAGCGGCCCTCGCCACCTCCCTGTTGAGCCAACTTCACTTTACTTAGCAGAGTCAGTTCTTAAATTATTCGCTGCACAGAGATGCAGCCTGAACTGGATGGTGGAGGGAACACTCCTCACCTCTTTTTCATGTCCAAGGCTTTTGGCTCCTATACTTTCCTGGAGAGTAAAAAAAACAGGTTTGAACCAGTTGAGCTATGCTTTCCATCAGCAGATGGAAATACTCACACACACCTGCTCGAGGTGTGTGTGAGTATTCCTCATGTACAAACCTCACAGGGCAGACTCACTGACAATACTCTTCCTCATAATGCCTTCCAGGGAAAAAGGTGTTCCCTCAGAACAACTGACCAGACTATAAGATATTTTCTTGTATGGCTTCTTTTTTTTTTTCATAATGCAAAGGAAACGTTTTTAACCTTAACCATCCTTAGAATTCACAGAAAAATTATTGGTCATCAACTAGCCACCTGAGGAGGTCTGAATTTGGTTTTCGAAACGTCAAACCATACCAAGCAAATATTATCTTTAGAAGATAAGCTACCTTCATAATACTCATCTACTCTGCAGTCTAATGGTGTAATTATGATTGATTTAATTTTATTAAGTCATCAAAGATTCTATTTCCTTTCTGAATAGCTACAAAAAATGCATAAGGCCTTAATGCGTTTGGATAACAAAAAAAGCAAATCAAAGTGAAGAACAATTCCTGAGATTTATGAAGCTGTGGTATTGCTTCAATTTTAATAAAATATAGCCAATGACAAAAAAGAAATATAAAAGTATCTAATTATAATTATATAAAATGTAATTGTGCACATTATATAAATGTAAAATTGTATTAAAAAATTGATTGCTAAGCTAGTCGTATAATAACATCCCCATTGAAATAACCTTGACGGTTAAAATGGAGATGGCATTCCAGACAGGTGTCAAATGGAGAGGAATATTTATTTTCAACCACCATAGTTAATTTCAAGTGTGTTTTTTTCATATTTTGATTCTCTCATCCTATATTCATAATTTAACAATATTGGCCTTTGCCTTTCCCTTTCATTTTTTTTGCATTCATTCCACAATAAGATAGAATATACCTCAAATTAGGGACTGAATTCATCTTGTCTTAAGCTGGTTAGCTACAAGGTGAATGCCTACATGTGAGCAATTGACTTGGCTCCTGTAGTGGTTTAACCTCAGCCGCAAGTAAACCCCACACAGCCACTCACTCACTCTCCCTTGGTGGGATGGGGGAGAGAATCGGAAGAGTGAAAGTGAGAAAACTCATGGGTTGAGATAAAGACAGTTTAATGGGTAAAGCAAAAGCCACATATGCAAGCAAAGCAAGACAAGGAATTAATTCACCACTTCTCATGGGCGGGCAGGTGTTCAACCGTCCCCAGGAAAGCAGGGCTCCGTCACACGTAATGGTTGCTTGGAAAGACAAATGACATCACTTCAAATGCCCCTGCTTCCCCCTCTTCCTCTTCCCCCAGCACCTTTTATGTTGAGCATGATATCATATCATAGGGGATATTGCTTTGGTCGGTTGAAGTCAGCTGTCCTGGCTGTGTACCCTCTCAACTCCTTGTGTGCCCCCAGCCATCCCAGTGACAGGGTGGTGTGAGAAGTAGAAAAGGCCTTGGCTCTGTGTAAGCTTTGCTCAGTGATAACAGAAACATCTCTGTATTATTAGCACTGTTTTCAGCATAAATCCAAAACAAAGCTTCATACTAGCCACTATGAAGAACTCTATCCTAGCCAAAACGAGCACAGCTCCACTCTAGTCAATAGTGATCTAGTCAACACCAGCCAACAGAGTCTAGAGAGCAACTCATTGCAGTCTAAAATAGGCACCATGTAAAACGTCCTTTACATAACATCGCTTATGTTTACTAGATCTCTGTCAGCAGTAACAGGACCTAAGAGAGCTCAAAATTAGCCACCAAAGTTAAGCAAGATGAATCCTATCCCAGGCATCTACTGTCTTGGTTCTTTACGTTCATCAGCATCTATGTACATATTTCCTTGTTCTTACAGTGCAACTTATCAGCTCTTCATTAGCAATACTTTTAAAATGATTCTTTGGTCATACACTTTAATTGACCTTGTTTCACAGCTTACCATAAACCATGCGACATGTTACATTTACATAAATAAGTACGTTATAGTAACTTTGGTATTTCTTTACACCAATAATCGTATTTAAGCCTAAGCATGTCTTCCAAGACACCTAAGTCTTAATTGCTTGTATAGACACTCTATTTGCTGCATTGAGAAAAAGGTCAATGACTCCAGAGTGCTAAGATGCATATTCATTTTTGTAAGTATTTGCAGCCTGTGCTTCTGGCTTTCTTCCAGAACTGTTCCTATTGGGGAAAAATTTATGTTCTGCAGCAACATGCAAGACACTGTCCTTAGAAACTTGACTTTTAGTTCCCTTCCAGAGGGGTTGTTTATTCTTCTCTTCTTTTAGTACTTGCCAACCTTGCCTTATTGTCAATCTCAGGCTTTAATTCTGGAGGACACTCCAGCTTCTTCAACTCTAGCAAAGAAAAGGCTGAAAACCACAAAATTAATATTAGGAGCATTAGTCCACCCATAAAAACAAGGTTTTAAAATTCGACCATCAGTACACATTGCATTGACCTCAGCTCACTAAGTTGTGCAGTTTATTCTCAAGTTATTCAAGGTTTCTGTTCTTTGTTGGAGAAAAATCTGGCGTCTTAGCCTGCCTCTAGGAAAACTCAAAAATCTTTGCCCTGCCCATTATAGTTCAGACTTGTGTCTTATGGGCAAGCATTGTAACCATACTGATGTTAAGAGATGGGGATGTGTTATTTATTTTCTAGCAAGCAAGGAGTTAGCCAGTTGCTGATGCATGTGTCATATAGGTGTAGAGATTGGAGAAAGAAACTGGGCAGAAAGCCCAGTCATTCCACTGGAGTAAACAAGAAAGCCATAAAACCAGCTACCTCATTGACAGGAAGAAATCACATTAGACAGTAGATAACAGAGCACTAGCTTGTAGCTCAGATAGGGATTTGGGTTGTCCTTACTTATAAAAGAGTGTTGCTTTCTTTTTATTGCCTGTTCATGTTAATTTTCTGGAGTGAAATGTCCCAGAGAAAAACATGCTTGATAGGACACATAATGCTAGAGCAGATGAAGCTTCCAACTCCTTTCTTCTATAGATTGCTGCTGTGGTCTCCCCTCTGTCAGTTTACCACACTGCACTTAACTCCTTAGAACCCTTTCTAGCCTTTTTTTTCTGAACCCTCTTCAGTTTGTCAACATTTCTTCTGGCAAGTTAGTTTTTTGTTAGAACGCAGCCACGGTGCAGTAGATGAAAGGCCTGCTTTTGTCCTGCTTCATGAATCCTCTGGGTACCATTTTCCTAAATGACACTGGGTATTGCATTAGAGACATGGGTGTAAATCTCTGCTCACTATTGCCTTCCATCTTTCAGCATTAGAGGACTCCAGTGTCTTTTCTCACACAGAGAATATTTATGATGAAACTTACAGTTATACTGCTTGCTGTATTTCAGAATTACATTTTAAAGTGTGGGTGAATAAGAAGACATGAAGTAAGGAGGGAAAGTAATGTTATGCCATTATGCTTATAACCACGTAGGCGTTTGCAGTAAGTAACAATCACTTCATGTTTAGTGAAGCTTGCATATTGGTCAATTTGAACATGCAAGATTTATAAATTTAGAAGTCCTGAGAAAAAAACACAAAGTCTTAGATTCTCACTATAAAAAATATAGACGAATAAAAGAATGTTTCCACCTTCCCTAGGAGTGATCTCACCTCATTTTAGCTATCTAAAATATGTACATCCATTTTAAAACTGGTTTTGGGTCCCTGTTTTAGCTTTTAGGGAGAAAAAATGCCACCTTTCTAAGATGTGGGGTGAATTACCTTCTGGCTGTGCCTGGGTTTTTCCTCATTGACTATAGAAATAGGCTGAGATGAGTCATTTGTCCTTATTCAAGCATCTGAAGGTTGATCCACGTCTGACCTGCTTGCCCTGTGCTCCTTTTATGGTCACTGTAGAGAAGCAGGCCTTCTCCACAATAAAGTTCATCTCATCCTTAGTGTCTGAAGTAGATCAGATTAACTTTCTCCAGACGTCTTTTTCTTTCCACTTACAAGAAAGAGTTACTTATTCTGAAATAGACACCTAGAGTTTAAATGTCTTAAATCTGGTCAGATTAATTTTGTTTGTTTGGGTTATATGATCTCAGAATCTTCCCTGATGCTTACAACCTGAAGACATCAACGTTCAGATGAGTGGGAGACATCTGTGCCTGACAGTACACATAGGCATGGCACTGTGCGGTCCCTCAAGTAAGTGGGCTTCAGAATCCAAGGCCAAGGCACTGATGGAAAGCTGGATTAATTATTAAACAGGACCACACTATCTATAAGCACAAATACACTGCTTCCAGCCAGTGTCTGACAGGCATTGGGGCATATGGTGGGTGTAAGCACACCAGCTCTTTCTGAAGCAGCTTAGGTACCTCTGTCATGGAGCAAGACTAGGGATAGAGATGACATTTAAATCTGCTGCTGGAAGCGAGACGTGCATGTAGGATAATAGGCAAACAGGTGTATGCATTGCACTGAAATTGGGAAGGAGGACTACACATCAGCCCAGGCTTTCAGATTGTAGTCATTGTTATGTTACCACCTTTTCAAGTCAGGGTAAGCAGTAATCCATGAGACAACCTCGGTGAGAATATCCTACTATTAAACTGCACAATTTATAGTGTTCAAATTCTAAGAAAAAGCATATCAAAGATGTCTAAATTATTTTGCAAAATTTTCCTTGTGGCTACAGAAGTTCTTTAAAGTACAGTTCATTTCTGTCCTCTCTGTGGTCATTGTCTTGGAAAGACCAACTAAATCATATCTTTCTAAAAGCTCTTTTCACTCTTTTCACTTTCAGTCTTTTGTGACTCAGTTCTATTATAATTATGCTCCTCCATATTTTTTTTCTACAGTCTTTTTTAAGTAGAACTTTTTCTTTTTTTTTTTTCAACTGCATGATGTCCTTTCCTTTCCAGTCTTGCACCATCTGATTAAAATTACACAGCTTATTTCAGAGGCTGGACCCAGTAACTGGCTTTCTAATGTCATCCGAATCCTTCCCTACTCCTCCATACAGTCTGACACTCCTCCAGAAGGAGCATCTTTGTTTCATTGCTTTTCTTTTATGGTCTGTCCCCTGTAACAATTGAGTCTGGCTTTCATCTCTGAGTATGTCCTGAAGCTCTAACGTCGCTGTTGGCTTAAATCTTATTTTGTTCTTCATGATGGGAACTTCATAAGCTCATCTTTGCAGTAAGAACAGACATCTAGCTGTTGCTCTGCAGGTTTTGATAAAGGTAGTGAAAGGGATGCAGCTGATGGCCCACTCCCAAATCCACTGTTAGGCCTCAGTAGTGTAAGAAAAATGGTTTGCAGACCCAGAGATGGTGAGCTGTGCTACCTGTGACCATGGACGGAGACAGTTAGGCCGAAGAGGTATAAAGGGCAGCCCACCAAGAAGAGGCTGAGGAGCCTTGTTACCATGAGAAGGAGACAAGAACTGATACACGTTTATTCTCTATCTGTATAAACACTTGTTTATAAAGCTTCTGGGCAAACCAAAGAAATGGCACAAATAAAAGCAGCAACATCCATTCAAACAAGCTATCTTTTAAAACTCTCAAGAGAGAAAAAAACCCCCAAATCTCATCATTTTTACAAACACAAGGCAAAAATTGTAAGTCTTGCAATAGACATTAAAGTTCAGTCTTTCTAAAGGAGAAAAAAAAGCCAGAAAGCACTGAACTGATACTCTGTGTGCTTTGGAGCATGCCAGAGCACAGTTCTACTCAGTGAAAGATGCAAAACCTTATAAATACCATCTACATAGAATATAATAAATTCAAGCATTAATTTCCTACAGTGGAAACAAAAGCACTTACATAATATTGTCTCAATATCAAGTGTGAATGTTTTTCTGGTGTTTGTTACTCTATATGATACCAAATTCATTAATCTTTTAAAGGTGTTTTCTTTGGATCTCCTATTTGCCTGATAAATTTATTATAGCATGATTCACTGGCAGTCAAAACTACTGTACTAAGCCTATTGCAGATTTTTATAGCTACAATCATTCTTCTACAATATTTTATTCTTGATGGAAAGTGTAGTTGTAGTTTTTGACAATTAAAAGCTGTGTTGGATGCATGTTTTCCCTTTACAGTATTATTGATTTCAGTGCCTCACTGGTAGTTCTGCTACCATCTCTTCGGTTTGTCATCTTTTCTGTCCCCAGGCTCTACTGCATATACCTGGTGCTTTTCCAGTGCAACTCTCTGGAAGTTTCCATCTGCCAACAACAGGGGCAAGGTTCGTGAGTGTGGTAGGACCTGACTGAAGAAACTCCTTGCATTTCAAGCATCTTTTTGGGGAGGGGGCAAAATCCTTGTCCCCTTGGAACTGCCTGCATGAACTTACTCATTCAGTAATGGTCTGGTTTTAGAAAATTAATTCTGAAGGAACATTTCATGCAACATATATTATGAGTGCAGACAGGTATCCAGCCAGTGATGAGAGAAAAGAGTCTTTTATGTCTGTAATCAACTCTCTGATCATTCTCAAGTAAGGTGTGGGCAAAGCCTCTTTCTGCTATGCTCCAGAGGATGCGGTGGCCCTATAGCTCTGCTTAGAGTTTACCCTGTGACTTTACCCCTGCATTGTCTGGGTTACCTGTTTCTGCAGGACAGGAGCAGTTAGGAGCTTTCCAAGGACAATTCTGTGTGACGACCTGTTGTCTCTTCCCACCACTTTCCAAGACCTGCAGATAAAAGATCAAGTTGACTTTAATATCTTTACACAATTCTTGCTGATCAACAGAACGGCCTTTTTACTTACATATTTGGTTACTGCTATCAGACCATGTGTTTGCTCTTACATAGAATCATAGAATCATTAAGGTTGGAAGAGACCTCAGGGATCATCTAGTCCAACCGTCCCCCCACCACCCATTACCCACTAAACCATGTCCTTAAGTACCACATCCAACCTTTCTTTAAACACCCCCAGGGATGGTGACTCCCCCACCTCCCTGGGCAACCCGTTCCAATGCCCGACCATTCCTTCTGAGAAGAAATTTCTCCTAATCTCCAACTTTAATCTCCCCTGGCGCAACCTGCGGACATTCCCTCTTGTCCTATCGCTAGTTATCTGTGAGAAGAGGCCAACCCCCAGCTCACCACAACTTCCTTTCAGGTAGTTGTAGAGGGCAATAAGGTCTCCCCTGAGCCTCCTCTTCTCCAGACTAAACAGTCCCAGTTCCTGCTTGCCTTCCTTATCCGAGATAACAATTACCAACTGAATTCATTAACCATTTATCTTGTCTTGAAATAAAAATTATTGACAGGCGCCCATGACATTGTGTAAAGCAGGGTTTATGAGTGATCTTTAAAGGTTCAAACCCTAGAAATGCAAAGTATACCACTCAAAGAAATAATATTTTTAGCCTTTTACACTTCAAGCACCGCTCTCTATGGTAATTTATTTCTACAGTCTTCTCTTCATGTAGCAATTCTGTGGTAAACCGAGTAAACTTATCTCCCATAAATCTTATAGTTCCTGTTCATTTATACTCTTTTTTAGGAGATGGAGGGGGGTGGAGGGAGTATTATGGTGGCATAACTCCGCCACAAGCTCAAGAACTAGTTACAAATCCTTTCTAGTTTCCAGTAGTCATCTGTTCCATTTTTGAGTCCCTCAGACTGTGTCAGCAGTCATAATGTTCATAGGGAGCCATATGGCATCACGAGATAAAGGGAGGTAAATATGCATCATCTGTGTATAAATAAGCTCAACTTCTTTCTAGATAGACAGTCAAGTAATAAAAAAAAAAAACAACCAAAAACCAACAACAAACCAATACAAAACCCAACAGTCCAAATCTTTAAAACAAAATGCTGTTATTCCATTTATTATCTCCTTTTTCTATTTTGCTAATTCCAAAGAGGGATTTTTGTTCCTTTACTCAGGGGAAGAGTCTCTTACTTCCCAGCAAAGAAGGAAATTTAAATTTAGAAAATAGTTTAATACTGGAAATTTAACATTTCTCTAGTTGCAGAGAACAATGTAGGTGTCACTGGACCCTTTGAACTTACACATATCACGTGTATTAGGCACTTTGCAAACCTGTCTTATTGTATGTGAGAGCTCAGCTCTCTTACTTTTAAAATAAGAGAACAGCATATTGTATGTAGCCACACAATGATTAATGATGCATTTCCTCCATCATGATTAATGATGGAGGAAAGTTATTCTATTCAGTCAAGTGTGATTCTTATCTTATATTTAAATGTGTTTAAAATCAGAAATACATAAACGAGTCGCCTATCTTCTTGGTCTCTTACAACCAAACTCTAGGAAAGAAAACTGATCCAGCTGATGAAATTCCAAGTGCAGCTTTTATTTTGAATGGAGATGAAGAAGGCCTTCTGGCACCGATTGCATCTCAGTGCTGCTGCTACTGCTTGAGCCTTTGTTCACGGGAATGGAAAGAACATCAAGCACACTTGGTTTCTGGCTGATCCTGATACTTAAATGACGTTCTGCTGCAGCTCCCTTGGTTGAACAAAATGAAGCAGAGCATTTTGTTGAGCTAACTACTGTGGTGCACTGCCAAGAAGTCTCTATCATAATATGAGAACATTTCTGATATATCTCTAGGATATATTTTATGGATGAATTATTAGTTTGAAACCCAGCCTGCTTTAACAATTGTGTATAAAATTGACTTACTCTTTACTCGATTTGTAACTTCCAAGTGCATTTTCCATCTTGAACAACATCATTTTGAAGTGGTAGTATAGGGTATAGTAATGATTCATGAGCCCAACATGTACAAGGTTTTCTATAAGTTTCATGTGTTTCTTATGAATATGGTAAAGATTATTTTATGATAAGTGTATTAAGAGAAATTTGATATAAAAGATCCCTTTCCTGATAAAGACTATGCAGTCCTTACAAAAGGGTGTGGGGAAAAAGAAAGGAAAAGGATAAGGTTCAACAAACTCTGGGAAGTTATTGCTCGCTCATTTTGCCACTCCTCTTCCTTATGCTGATGTAACTGAAGGAGGAAATACAGATTTTCAGAGAAGAGTCAAATCTATAATACAATAACAGGATACAATTTGTAATGCAAGAACACTGCTTGCTTCTCTAGGATCCTGCAAAGTTGTTAGCATATGTTTGTGCCAACAGCACGACTAGTCCCACCATCTACTCAGGGGCACTAGCTAAATGCAATTAAAATTTGCACTGTATGTCTTTATTTTCCCACAGGTCGTCTTTTTAGAAAACTTGATGTTACAGTACGTATGAAAACAAATTCATAAAGAAAGTGACACATTTCCTGAAGGTACCTAATTCTTCATTGTTGAGTAACCATCCATCCCAAAGGCACAGAGAAGCTGGAGGCAAGGGGCGGGGGGGTGGAACAGGACAGTCAAAAGAAAGACAAAAGAGGCTTCAATAGTCTGAAGAAGCTCCTTCACTGGAGGAACCATTGATGGATACACACTCTAGGTTTAAAAGTTCAAATTTCCACGAATATTTTGTGTGTGTATTGTGCAGCAGAATATTTCCAGAAAAACCTAAACCTGGAAAAAACAAACTCAGACTGAAGGCCTTGGTGGAGTAGGATGGTGATGCCTGATGGAGCAGGCAAGGGACTTGAGCAATCACATAGAGATATTTAGGCAGTAATAAAGCTCAACTTGTAGGACATGAGATGGGGTGGATGCTACATACTAATTAATGGCTCTTGCAAAAATCATCTTTTCCAGCTACAGGCACAGCATATTCCAGAAATGTCTGAGGAGAAGGATATGGACTTGCTACATCCAAATATTTGGGCCATTTTAAGGACAAAAGCAACCATCCTGCAATAAGTACCCAAAAAGACCCTGGGCCATTTTTTATTCCCTAATGTTCTCATCTAGGACAAAATGGGCATATAATATTACATGGAGAATATTTACATTGCCTTTAGTGTACCTTCAGGCTTTTCTGTTGGACCCAGATTTATTGTCTGTTTACAAGTGAATTATAAGACAAGTAAATATACTGCAGATCACATCTGGCTTAAGATTATGGAGGTGGCTACAGAAGCTGATAAATTATGTTTCGTACTGGAGAGCAATATACAATGCAATCCAGAAGCATATTTCATAATGTATTAATATGTAAGTCTTAAAAGTGAGCTAGCAAAGAGATTTACAGGCTGAAGCTGCTCTTCTGCTACAGCATGATACAGCTTCCAGAGCAGCTTTTGTAAACACAATAAAAGGTAGAGGAGTCAATATTGACTGATGGGTCTCAACACATTCAGTTGCAAAAAGATGTGGAATACTGAAAAAATTGTTTGGCTTAACGAGTAAATGGTGGGAGCCTTTCTAGACATACAGCAAATAAAAGAACTTAAATGGCAACCTGGTTGTGTATATATTGAGTACTGGGATTCAGATTTCATTCAATGATATTCTGGTAGCATGCCTATGTTTTAAAAAAGCACATAATGTTCTTGCTTTCACTGGTTTTATTTAGTTTCTGGGCAGATCTGACATTGCTGTCTTTAATTCTTGAACAGAGTGTTCCTTTGTTTTCAGAGATTATGTAAAATGCTACATATATGCATTTCAAAACAAACAGTATTAATTAAAATGCCAATTTCATCTATAGTTTAGCACTGGGTCATATCAAATTAATCTGCAAGAGTTGTACAAACTTTTAATAAGAATCTTAAGAATTAAAAATTCTTTATTTTAACATGTTCCCTTACCAGTTTCACTAAAATCAAAGAGTACTTCAGTGAGGAATTTTTCAACAGTATGAGAGATGAGTTCACAATTTAGCTTTGGTCAGTTCTCATTTTTAAGTAACAGGGTATCAGAAATCTCTGGATTAGTTTATGGTTGAAGCACTGAAGGACTTGTACAATTCTTCTGATATTATACCAAGGAAAAATTAAAGAAAAGAATTAGGCAAGCAGTTTAGAAACTGATGGTGTAAAGACATGTTGCAAGCTCTTAATTTTGATTAGCTGGTCAAGAAGCCTGTATGAGGAATAGGAACTGGTGCTGTTCATCCATTGATTACATTTCATTTGGATTATGTCTAGCCTAGTAAACAAATATGCTGAGGACCACACTCAGGCATTGAGGACGAATGACACAGATGAGCCTGAGTGTCCATTATTAATGTTCTTACTTCCCAAAATATAGTGACTGCATGCAAACCTCCCTTCAGGAATGGTTCCTTGGCCGTGCTGTGATCTGAGCTGTGCCCAGGAATTTGGCCCAGACTGTGTCAGTACAACGATTCTTATTCCAGGGCCTGGCAATGCTTTCTGGCACCAATTAATTTGATAAATGTAGAACTAACTTGGTAGACTAGTGGCAGTAAAGAAGGAAGTATACCATTTGGAAGGCTCTTCTCCCCATTCCCAACTCTGTCATTCCATCACTGGTGGTGGGGACTTCCATTTTCAGTCCCTCACCACATTAGGCACCAGGAAACTTATCCCCCAGCCTGTATCTAGAGGGTTCAATTTTCTGAATTTGCAGTGGATTGAAGTCTGCCTATAAATAGACACCTACATGTCTTGGAAGGACCAAACCAAGCTCATTAATGTGGCTAGTCAGGCAACAAAACTAATGAAGCAGGAGAACTGTGGTGACCACAAGTCTTGAGCAAAGCAGAAATCAAAATAAATATTTTAAGACCAAACAATACCATGAGAACACTCAGTTTGTCATCCTGAAATAGGTTTGCTTGTGACATTCCTTGCTGATGGCCTTCAGAGAGATAGTGCGTACAACTCAGTGCTCATAACTTGCAAAGTCACCAAGTACCCAGTTCATACAAACATAATATTTTTTGCGTGAGGACTGCAGAGAGGTTTTTCCAGTCTTTTATAATGTGCTTACACATATTTTTGGAGATGAGAGGAGAAAAAAAAGGTTCCAACTGTGAGTTTTATAACAAAGTAAAGAGCCTCTTCTGGTTTCACTCAGCTGTATAATGAGATGATCCTGTGTCTAATCACAGAGGAAGAAAAAATGAAATGTACCTACGTCCTGTTATGTAAGATGCTTCATGGCTGATCAGATACGTGAAAACAGCAAAATCTGCTTTGATTTGCTAGAATAAGCCATTGCTCATATATGTTTGAAGTTATTTCACAGTATTTTGTACAATGATGAAGGTTTAATTATTAGGCAGATGTTATTGTGTTCTACTTACGTACAAAATCATCCTTAAGGGCTATAAAATGTTTGTACTTGAGCTTTTGTTAATTTTTTCTTCAAGCTTTTCAAATAATTCTGTGAAGACTGCCAGTTTATTTGAGTAGTAAACAGTCTTACTCATGATTTCAAGCTTATTTTGTATGTACATATATTACAGACCATATAATTTTCTCAATTATATAGGAACCAACTCATGAAGTTCAGTGAAATTATACGCATGAAGCCAAAGAGATATTTCTGTAAGTATACTCCTACAATTAAATGCTCCTAGAAACTGCTTTAGCTTAGGGACACCCAACTATCCCCCAGTGGATTAAGAAAAAACAAATACTTAAACAAAAAAAAAATTTGTTAAGTGAAAAAAAAAGATATTATTTTTTCACAAATTTTTTTTTCCTTAGACTGACATCAACAAAAATCTTTCAAAGAGAAAACGGTAAGTTCTGAATCAGCAGGCAATGCTATTAAGCTAATGCAGTTAAGTGCAGGCATTAGTGAGACACCAAAATGTGAAAGCTACAGCAGACACAGTATAAATCACTATTTTAACAGTATAAAACTAGTTATAAACTGACAACATGTCACTTAATGTGCTTTTGCATATCTAACATTTTTGCAGATTGATTACATAAATGAGTAAAAATAATGATAATAAATGAAATTCATAGCCACTTGAAATTTTATGGTTTTGACAGTCAGTCAAGACAAACATTTCATTTTCTGTATCTTTAAAAATTGAGTTCTTGACAAAGTAAGTTTGACAGCTACGAAAGAAGTCATTATCCTCATTATTATTGGTTTGCTGGATGACACCATGATATTCTATGACACTTTATAGAGGTTTCAAAATGTGACAGACACTGCCCCAAATTATTTCTTATCTAAACAGACTTTAAAGGAAATACACCAAAGAAAGGCAAAGGAATGGAGTAGAAATAACATTTATAATAGTAGTGGCCCGTATACCTGGAAAGGTTTGAAAGAAGGAGGTGGCTTCAAGGTGGACTTAATGCTGCTAGAGCAAAAAAGGGACCTCATCCCTGGTACACAGCAAAATAAAGGGGCAAGGAAAGAAAGAAAAAAAGAAGTCAAGGATTCAAGAAGAATAGCTGGACACAAGGACAGAGCAGGAGGGAGCATCCAGATGCAGATGCAGCTGGCTTGAAGGTCACGTGGGAGATCCTATAAATAACTGCTGCCTGCAATGCTTATGCTAATGTGGAAACCAGCACTCGTCTGAGTGGAGGCTGGACCACATGAATTTGGGCATCCCTCCCAGCCTAAATTATCCTGCCTGGTAAGGTCTGCCAGCCTGGTCTGTCATATGGCAAAGTCTTGGGAAGGCAATGTGATGTTGACGTATGGTCCTTCTTCATTTGACAGATCCTCTGTAGCTGACACTCTTGCCACAATGTATGTTCGATATTTCTGAAAAGCTTCTGAACACCTGGTAACAACTAAACATAGATGACCTGGTCCAACAATGAGTGGACCTCAAAAAGCTGGCAGTTTGACGTGATTTTTACACTTCCCTAAAAATGCAGTTGGATACTGTCATGTGTTGGAGGAAACAATATTTGTTCGTTACTTGACGCAGGACTGGAGGGAGAGAGAAGGAGACAAGAGGGAGGAAAAAAGAGAGCAAGCACATCTTAATCAGTTTTGTGAAAGAGGATGTAATTTCGAAGGCTGTATGAATGATTCTTACTCAACAATAATCTCAGCCTCTCAAATAATACACAAAAGCCTCATGCATAATTGTGAGAGTACAAATCTGACACAGAAATCTCATTTCACCATCTCTGCACTGCAATGTATCTGTAGGCCTGTGAGGTTTTTAATAGCTGTGCCTTATAACAAAGAAAATTAATCTTCATTTTGCAGCTAAAGAGAGTTGAATTTTAGCAACAATTCGCTCATTAGTTCTGCACTGTGGCCTGCCTCTGCCTGATGCTGCTCTCCCTGTGAATTTTTATTGTTGTGGTATTTATTTGGCCATAATTATCTCATATCTACCTGCACCAACCTGTCAGAGAGAGCGCTAGTTTTTCTTTACTGATTTGTAATTCTATTACACAGCCCATCAGCAGGCTTGTTTCTGATTATTGCAAGCACTATGCTTATCTGGTAGCAGCTGTTAATATTTGCCCCTGCTTTATTAAGCAACAAGTACTTGTTGCTCGCCCATAATAATGTGGAGCTAATAATGTTGTCCCAGGCTACTTCCTGGGAAATTATGTTCTCCCTGTTCCCTTTCTTTATATGTATAGCATCAGCCAGGTAGTTAACCAGCTATGTAATATATCCATCATCTTGACAAGTCGCAGGAACTGAGAAGGCCCAGCAGACATGGCAAGAGGGATGCCGAGAAGCAAAGATTGCATTAAAAACCCTCCGGTGGGGTTCACAGCCCATAACCAGCAGGGAGATCAGAGTACCCAGGAGAAGTCATGGCTCATGCTAAGCAGAGGAATGTTGTCATCATGGTACACCCAAGACCATGAGTGTGCAGGACACATTTTAGACTAGTAGATCCCAAGAGCTATCTAACAGGGAGGATATTTTGAGAGGGGCAGTGCCAGGACAAATAATTTGTGGTTTTCTTTTAGGACTGCAGAAGGCTGAGATGGAAAATTTCACAGAGGTTTAACAAACATTGGTAAGCTACCAGTTCCTTTTAAGACTTGGGGTTTTTTCCTCTTTTTTGATCAGTCCCATTCTTTGGACTTTTGAAGGATCTCACCCTCAGTCACAGGGTAAAACTTAGTTTTCTTTGAGATACCAGTGACTGTTAAAGGAATCTGCTAGTGGATGCCGACAGGATTTCATCTCTATGTATTCATCCACAGTTGCTGTTATCAGCTTTGAAGAGTATTTTTACCAGAAGTTTCAATTCCTGACTTTTTAAAAATATCTGTTCACACTCCAGATGTCTGCAGATGAGGGATTTCAAGCTAAGCTACTAAGATTGTTTTTAAACATCTTTCTTCCTAGGATGTAGAAACTTTCAAGTTACATTCTTCAAACCTATTTTTTACAGTTATGCTTCGATAATGTTCAAGTCAGTGGAACTGATGCAAGTGTTGATTTGAAAATACTCAGTGCTGGGGGTTTCACAGCCATCTTCTGGCTGTGTGTCCCGTTTCTTTCTCTTCCTCACCCTGTCTGCCCCCCAGTCCAGGAGGAGCTTGTCCAGAGACTGATTTACACAGAGGTCAAAACCTAGTTGTATTAAGATTTACCTTTTCATTTTACACATCTTTTCACACATTTTTAACATCTAAGTGTTCAAACATCAAGATTTTAAGAAGAAAATTGTTCGTTAAAATGGTACCCTCTTTCTTTCGCAAAAGAGTTAAAGTATGGAAAAATCAGTTTATTAATCTTATAGTACATTTCCTTTTGGACTGTGGCAGAAAACTCTCAGAAGCAGGAAAGACACCCAAGAAGGCTGTGAAACTAATGTTCATCAGAACTTGAAAATAGGAAAAATTAATGAAAAGTAGCTTTTTGTACCTGTCTTCTAGTTATGAATGGCATATGTTGGAAGGGAAGTATCAGTTCTGGAAAGAAATGAGCAACTTGGTCAAGAAAAGTTTTCCCAAATGTAATTAAATAATAATTTCAAATTGAGTTACTCTCTCCCATGGAGAGCTAAGGGTTTGGGATATGCAGAGAAACTCAAGGAAGCAAATGAAAAAAGTGGCCCTCGCTCTCTGTTTCACTTAGTAGAAGATTTGCCTCTGATGTCCACTTTTGTAGAGATGTGATTGAGGGAAAGTTGAAAATGTTGTGGCTGTCTAGAAATAATTAATAACCAAAGGCTGACTGTTGAGTTTATTCAAGTGTTGAGATCCAAGAAATGCCTGCAGTCATACTCAGCACGTAGGAGAACACCAGCTTCCTGCCTCAAAATCCTATCTTAATATATCACATTCAGAAAATCATGTCTTAAATATAAGGAGCCTTGGACAAGTAGAAATGAACACTTCATGTTTTGAACAGTGGCAGCATAAGGCAGTAAGACTGAAGAGAGATTCTGTAAAGCTGTGGAGGTTTATAGCCAGAAGCAGTGGGATGAAATTAAAGTGAAAGTTAAGCTGCACATCATAGAAGCTCTATTAGACTGAGGCATGGATTTGTATGTGAAATAGTGGAAGATCTACTCTCTGGGACACCTCGTGCTGGAGTGAATTAAATTTGAATGGTCTAAGAAATGCCTTTTATTGTAAGGAATGCAGAAATAGCAAGGCTATTGGACTAGATGACTGAATAAGCCTTTGCAATATGTAATTGCAATAATTAGATTAAATAGCCCTTAGAAGGAATGAGGGAAGGGAAGGGAAGTGGAACCTCTCATCTAACGTTTTCAGACTTGGACTTAAAGATTTGTCAGTGGGGAATTTACCTTTTTTCTACTTAGACTAAGAAGTTTTGCTTATTGCGAGCTAGCAAAGGATGGATGCCTCCAAATGAGTTTCCTTCCTCAACATCTTACAAGGATATTAAAAACTACAGTGTTTTGCTGCTCCACTTCTTTTTTGTTGCATTGCATGTTCTCCAGGACTGCAACATACCTTGAGGTACTTCTAGCACTCATTAAGAAGAGTTCTTAAAGTACAGTCTTGAGCCAGCACTTTCATCACATTCCTTAGTGTCACGCTAAATATTCACTAAATAATTAATTCAGCAGTTGGCATCATGTCACAAGCAGTTATGAATATGCAACAAAATGTTGGCAAAGCAGTAATTTGTATTTAAAAATTACACTGTAAACCTTTCTGAAAGGAGAAGTCCTTGTGTAACAAATGGGAGTACAAAAAAGTGAGAGGATTGTAATTGTGAATGCGTGTCTACCACACCACTATGACAGGGAGGGTGTCAGCCAAAATATTTTTGATCTCAAAATGCAGCAAAGGTTATTTGCATATTTTTATGTTACAGCCATCTGTATATCTATGGGCTCCACTGACCAGCCTTTCTAAAACAATTTTTGTTAACAACACTGCCAAAGTTTTCCTGGAAGTGTTTGGTAGGAGATTTACAAAAAAAAATTGATCCTCAAATTGTGTTGGGTCTCATTTCAGGGCCTAAAACCTAATCTTCTGTTCACACATCTTATGAAACTATCAAACCTTGAAATGTATGTGCATCACTTGAGTTCTAGGCACTGCAAGTTCCAGAGACTAGGAAGTAAAGGGGATAAAAGGCACACAAAACCTTGTCAGACAGACAGCTGTTTCAAACAGAGGAACTGCCATCTCTACAGCCTAACTTCATAGGCCCCAAACCCATTTGTAAGGGCAGCTTTTTACAAAAGCCTTGCATGATTTTATTTTCCCCCTTTACATTTGATGAAGTTTTTGTCCTAAGACTCCTCAGCTCAGATTCTCCACCCCACTTGTCTTTGGGCATCTAATTTTGTCTCCCTGTGAGGACTCCAGGCTCTCAGTATTGCCAATTAAAAGAAATGAGCTCCATCAAGAGACTATTCAGCACTTGAGAACTCAAGCGCTTGAGACTCACTGCACCCTCCAGTGAGTCTGGGTGACTGCCCATCTTACTTTGGGCATGCCAAAAGCTGAGGGAAATTAACTCAGAGGTGAAATTAATTCTTCTCCCTCCCTCTGCTCTTGCCCTATACATGTTGTGTGAGATTTGGAGTACCCTCATATCTCCTTGCAAATGTGTCGTCTTAAGTAAGAACAGAAAGACTGTGAAGACCATTTATGGGATGCTGCGTTTCCCCTGGAAATGTCCTCATGTCACTGTGGAATGTATGAGATCTGAAGCCTGAAGTAAAGCAGATAGACAGTCCTGCAGAGATCTGAGCTATCATTCCTGGGAAATGTTGCAATACGTGGCATGGCTTGGTTCATTCTAAGCATGTATTTTGACAAGACTCAGGTAATATGTTGGAAGGTGATGTGAAGTAAGTACCATCCAGGGAGAGACACTGCTGGTGCCTCAGGTGGAGAGAAACCACACAGGTGACAAAGCTTCCACATAGATTCTCAGAAACCTGCAAGACCTGTTTAACCAGCTATGAAATGGTACAATCTGGTGCTGGAAGGCTAGCAAAGATTCCTCAGGAGATGCGTGCAGTCAAGAGAACTGTATTTCCAACAAGCTAAAATCTTGCAGTACTCTTTGTCTATTAGCTCACCAAAACAAATTAACAGAAACCCTTTTCCTTGCCTTTTTGCCTCCATTTTAAACTGTCATCATTAGGTGGGAAATTGGTAAGGGAGAGAGTGCACTGTGTTCAGAGTGTTCTGAAGCATAAGACATCTCAGGTTATTAATTATGTCTGGAAGTAGCCTATGGGTGCAAAGAGCAATAATCAAATGAAATGGTCCACAATAGCAAATGGTTTTATTGCAGGGAGTAAATGGAAGGGTGCAGCAAGGTGGACAGATGGAAAGGTACGTCAGCTCTTTGAGAGTAAGGTACCCCCCACAAGGGACTTGGGCAGTGGGCATAAGTCAGTTTTAAGTTAGCACGACACTGTGGCACAAAGGGAGGGCGCCTCTCAGCATTAGCATCTGCGCCACTCACCATCTCACTGAGACAGACAGCAGCAACGCTGAGTCCATGCCCTTCCTGTGGCTTCTTGCTCCCTTTCGAGAACAGTATCTAGAGAAAGAAGTAATATATATGAACTCTAATTCCCTGTTTATTTTCTTAATAGTGTAAAGCTGACAGAAGGTCTTTAGAGAACTAATGTGAGAAGGAAAACAGAATGAGAAATAAATCAGACCTACATTTCTCTTATTCCCTCTCCATCTCACTATGGAAATAGGCATTAGTTGTTTTGAAAAGTCACATAAATGGTGCAGTAATTTATCTTTTTTTTTAATCCACTCTACAAGCTAGCTGTGAAATAAATGTGGAATATTTACCTATATATAGACCAGGTGTGAAAGCTTGTTCTGAAATGACTCTTTCCCTCCTCTTTTGGTACGTAGCAATCGGAAACAAATGATACATTTCACCAGATATGAAATTCTAATTAAAGGAAGTAGGAAAGGGGTCAGTTAACAAATATATCAAAGTGCTTCATGCAAATTTGTTTTCTCTCCCTGACAACAGTGTTAGACATTAATTTATGCCTGTGGTAAATTATTTGTATAAAAATCTTTCTTCATGCATTGTGGACAAATAAAAGATGCTGTTGAGCTTGGAGGTTTTGGGGTTTGTTTTTGTTTTTTGTTTGTTTTGTTTTTTTCTTTTTTTTTAAATTAATCCTATCTTAGTCAACTTTCCATGACATTTATTGTTTGCAATATGACAAAACCTAAATCTAAGCCACAGACCACAACCCATCATGCTGGGTGCTGTCCAACAAAGTCGCGATGGTACCTGACCCATTACTTTATGTTTTGCAATTTGCATAGACAGACTGTTTCCTTGACTGTTTAAATAGGGCAAATGGAAATTCTGGGGGGAAATCACCTCCATTTTGATCAGCACAATAGACTGATATCTTGATTCATACCTACTCTCTGACACTGAGGAAAGGCTGCAGGAAGTGAAAACCACAAAAGTGATGGAGGAAAGGAGCAGAAGCATTTTCTTGCTATTTCCCGAGGAAAGCAAGAAAGCATTTCCCAGAAGCACCAAGAGTCAGACTCTCTTTCCATGGGGCTGAATCTCTGGGATGGACCCTTGGAGGGCAGAAATCTAGCTCCGTGGAACCCACTTATGTTTTCAAACACAGAAGATTTCATCTCATGCCGTCCTCAGGCCACGAAGGAGCAGAGCACATCAATGCACCCATTAGTCCCGCTGCACTAACTAGCACTCACAGGCTTGCTCAATAAAAATGGACTGCCGAATCAAGGCCCAAGCATCTTGGCTACTTCCCTTTGTAGCTTTCAATGTTTTTCTCTTTCTCTTCAAGCTTTATTGATAGTCAGAGGTTTTTTTTCCATTCCAGACAAGCTTTCCAGGGCCACTAGCATGCTGGGTATCAAGACACAGAACTTCTGTCAGTCCTTGGCAAGTCCAGGTCCTCCCTAGTTTTAGGGCAATATTAGTCAGACAGGTTGTGACTGGTGCAACTAGAGAGCTAAGCTAGACAAAAGAGCTGTGAATTTCAGTAGTGATTGACATGTGTTTTGAACTCTGAATATGATTTAGTGATTTATATGATCTAGTGATTTGAGCTGGGCTGTGACTTCAGATCCAGTGTTTGTACCCAGCACCTGAAAAAGGTAATGTTAACTCTTCCTAGGCACATAGGAAGATTTGGAGAAGTACAGTGCTTTTCCTTCTGCTGCTACATAACTTTTCTACAGCAAACCTTTGCACAGTACCATTATAATGCAAATAAGGTTTGACATCTTATCTATTTGTCTGTAATATGCAAACCTGTTGTGGTTGCACATTTTGTGAATGTCACTATAAATTCAAGGCTCCTACAAAGAATTAGAAGTTAAAAATTAAACCAGTTTACCAAAATTGCTGTTTCAAAACCCTGTGATTTGTGGACCATGGACGCTTGATAGGAGCGCCCACACTTTTGGAGATTATGTAGGTTATGCAGTAAAAATAGACGGTTCAATTATATTGTGGTTGTTTGGAAGAACTCAAGTCGCAAAACACCTGCTTCCCCCTGTTTCCAGATGGTTTTGCAGATGTCTAAAGTGTCTACAGAAAAGTGGAAATAGCTGTAGCTTGGAATTTTTCAAAAAATGAGATATTTTTTTCCACCAGCAAATGTTGATTCACTTAAAGATTCTACAGAAATATGACGTACTGGGAAAAAAAATATGTCAGAGAGCATTCCTAGGTCCAGTAGGATGAACAAACACTGGATGATTGTAGTAAAAAAAAGTAGTAGTCCCAGTGTAGAAACTGCAAGATTTTGTTCCATAATCTAGTGATGCAGAAAAAGGAAAATATAATTATTTAAAATATAACCTACTGCTAGTGAGAGCCCTAATGACCGGACTATTGACAATTGCCTTTACCCATTCAAGGTTGCTTGAACAAAAGCCCATGACAGACTTTTGATGTATAATGTAAGCAAAATACAAGACTTTTTTCTCCAGTCCAGGAGAACAAGGAGCTTGGATGTCCCATGCCTTTGGATGGGACAGGAACAAAAACTATTACTACCAACTCAAATAAAATAATAAAAAAATAATTGTTATTCACCAAACACATATAATTTGTCATAGAGTAAACTACAAGCCTGCAATGTAAAATTCAGATTTCTTACTCTGCCATATCATGATGTTGTTGGTTCCTGGGAAGTGGACCTGAACTCCCAAGCAGCTCAGATGAACTTTCCAACTACCGGCCAATTCTCTGCATATCTTCAGAGAAGGTGCGAATTTCTTTAACCTTTTCCTGCTGACCTTATGCCTTTCTTTCCTGGGAACAGTGGTGTCCATCATTTCACAGTCTCACTTAGCCAAACTACAGGCCACATACAGTTTCTTGTTCATTTCCACCTTGTCACTCAGACAAAAATCAGAGCAGCCATTCTACTGGTAGCTTCTTCCCTCCAGGTTTTGGGTATGATGGTTCTTCAGTTGTTCTCTACTGTTACTTTTTTCAGCTCATAAAGTTACCACAGAAGTGTTTCATAATAGAGACAGGATTGTATTTGAGAGGTATGCTGGAAAACGCCTGTGTTGGCTGTTGTCCGTACTATACAAAATTGAAAGTCCAGGTTAATAAAATGAAGTAGAGATAAGCAAAGTTCTTCTAAATGGAGAATTGTTCAAATGATAAAGAAGAATGTCGTACTCTCATATCTCAAGTCAGAATATTTACAGAAATCTGAAGACTTTTGAAATGAACATTGTGTAAAATTCCAGCATACTGAAAGGCAAGTGTAATAGAAAATTACGCCAAAGGAGACTGCTCCAGTGCCGGTGTGTCCCGCAGTGGAGTGGCAGATCTGGGTGTACAGGGGGATTCCTGGCTTCCCAGAGGCAGGGAGATGGCAGGGCACTGGAAGTGACCCACCACGCGGCGGTAACTCTTGCAGCAGCCGTTGACGAGATCTGGGCATTGCCAGAGCAACGGCGGTGCCCGCGCCCATATAAAGCTGCCCAGGCAGCGCAAGTGACCCGGAGCACAGGCGAACAGAGCGGGCAAATGGAGCGTGGCGCATCAGCCAGGGCATGGCATGGCAGTTTGTGCAGCAGTTCCCCATGCAGGCAGGGCGAGCAGGGACGGCCCGGTCACCCTACGGCTTGGGAGGTGAGTGCCATTGGTGGTCATCGCCCTCCCTGAGAGGGAGCTCGGCCATGGCACCCACCCGGCAGAAAGTTTTGTCCTCTGTGCTTGCCAGAAGGGAGATGGCAACCCAGACAGAGCTGCCTCGAAAGCGTGGCAGCACCCAGCTGTCGGGCTGCAGGGAGTGCCAGAGCCTGTCGCTCCCTGCGGGACGGACGGCAGTGGTGAGGATGGCTGCCTGAGGTGTGAGCAGGTGGATGAGCTGCTCAGCCTGGTGCCCAAACTGAGGGAAGAGGTGGATCGGTTAAGAAGCATCAGGGAGCAGAGGAAGAGATAGGCTGGTGGAGCCAAGCTCTGCCCTCCCTGAGACAGAAACAGGGACAGTCACCAGACAGAATCCAAAGGGCGGGGGACCCTGTGTCCCCGCCTGGCCAGGCAGAGGGCAGCAGCCCAGGAGGAAGGAATGAATGGAGGCGGGTCCGCACTCAGTGTGGCCAGCGATCCTTTTCCTCCTTGCCTGCCTCACCTGTCTGAGTGCCTCTCCACAACAGACATGACACTCTGGCTGCGGAGAGCCACTCAGCAGAAGTAGCAAATGACTGACAGTCAAGTGACACCAGAAGCAGCATCAAGGCCAGAAAGGCTCGCACCCCGTACTGTGACCACCTCCATGAAGAAGAGAAGGCTGGTCATAGTGGTAGGGGACTCCCTCTTGAGGGGCACAGAGGGCCCGATATGCAGGGCAGACCCTCCTGTTAGAGAAGACTGCTGCCTTCCTGGGGCTGAGGAAAGGACCTCACAAAGAGGCTCCTCAACCTGGTACAGCCCACGGACTACTACCTGCTTCTACTTCTCCATGTGGGTGCAGACGAAGTTGAGTCACATGACACTAGAGCCATCAAAAGGGACTTCAGGGTCTTGGGACAGTCCCTGGAAGGTTCAGGGGCACAGGTTATTTTTTCATCCATCCTTCCAGCTGTGGGCTGCAATGCTGAGAGGAACAGGTGGACACAGTCCATAAATACATGGCTCTGTGGCTAGTGCCACTGCCACAACTCAGGGTTTTTTGACGATGGGATGGCCTACATGGCACAGGGCCTGATGGGCTCTGATGGGATTCACCTCTCTCAGAGGGGAAAAAGGATCTTTTCCCAGGAGCTAGTGCGGCTCATTGACAGAGCTTTAAACTAGGCTCGAAGGGGTGGGGGATAACAGTAGCCTTGTCTGCAGCAAGTGCTGGGGCGACACGCCCAGCTTGCAAATAGAATAGAATAGAAAAGAAACATTAAGGTTGGAAGACATCTCAAGGATCAGTGCTGGTGAGGACTCTCAGGATATTGCTCAGAGTACTGAGCTGGGTACACGGCAGCATACTTGAAGTCTAGAGGCACCCCTGGAGCTCATGAGATAATAAGAACCAGTGGGGTAACTCTGGGAAAATGCGTCAAACGGACTCCAACCAGTAGGTCAGCCCCATTGGGGGCCCAACTGTAATGTCTCTATGCAAATGCATGTAGCAGGGAATAAACAAGAGAAGCTGGAGACGTGCACACACCTGCAGGACTATGACCTTATTGGCATTACAGAAACGTGGTGGGATGACTCCTATGGCTGGAGTGTTAGGATGGATGCATACAGGCTTTTTAGGAAAGACAGGCAAGGCAGGCAAGGAGGGGTGTTGCCCTCTATGCTAATGACCAGCTGGAGTGCATGGCATTCCACCTGGGGACAGAAGAGGAGGCAACCAAAAGCCTATGGGTCAAGATTAAAGGGAGTGCAGGGGCAGGGGACATCACTGTGGGGGGCTGCTACAGGCCACCTGACCAGGGGGACCGAGCAGATGAGGCCCTCCGTAGGCAGATAGGAGCAACCTCGCGTTCACAAGTGCTGGTTCTCATGGGGGACTTCAACCACCCTGACATCTGTTGGAGGAGCAACACAG
>VWZZ01000035.1:7459-21717 GCA_013399095.1 Psophia crepitans
GAACTGTATGCAAAATAAGGATTAATTTAGATGGAGAACTGCCCACAAAACTAACAGCAGTTTGGCTGTTGAAAAACCCAGAACAACTTCCTTCTGAATTACTGGGCTGACCACCACTCAACTGGCAATTTTCAGCAGCAGTTCCCAATTTACTGCAAAGTTAATGACATGTTTCTTTACTCTTTCCAATAAAGAGAATTGTCAGCTTGCAAAATTTAAGATGAATCACTTATGCAGACTCACTGAACTGTCCATAGCCTCCCTACTGGTAGCACATGCTTCAGCAATTGGTGGGGGTTTTTTGTTGCTGGTGTTTTTTTAATTTGTCTTTGTTTGTTTGTTTGTTTTGTTTTGGTTTTTTTTTGTTTGGTTTTTTGTTTTGGTCTGGTTTGTTGTTTTTTTTCCTCAGGACTGCACGAGTAATAGAAAAACAACGAAAGACAGCGTTATGTGACTGACTTACTGTGACAGCTTTCCTCTAAGAAGAGAGAGGGAGAACTTCAAGCATTAAGGGTAAAACTCCATCTGTAATTTCCTTGCCCCTTACCCTAGTTCACGTGTCTGACAGGATTTAAGCAGAATCTTGTCACCTGTACACTGTGAACAGAATTGCTTTCAGGCTGAAAGCAATTATTAGGGACTGAAGCTACACACTGAACAAAAATCAAAGCAACCACCTCAAAATTTTTGAAAACTGAAGACACTGATTTTCAGATGGCCTAAATAGATACCTATAAGTGAGACAGAATCTCAGGCTAGGGTTTTCAAGGCAATGCCTGCGAAATTCTGAGTTTTGAAATTTAAACTAAGCTCGTCATCTCAACCCTTCTCATCACCTAATCCATCTCCAACTGGACAATGAGCAAAGGCTGGCTTCTGGCAACTCCTGCTCATTCTGCTGTCTGACATGGACCCTGTTTGAAAGGGTTGATCTTTCCCCATGCACCCACCAGAAAGTCTAAAATCTCTCTACTTTTTTTAAGGTCCTACAATTTTGTAGGGACTTCTCTTGTCTTCCCTGAAAATGTTTCTTTGTGCTGTATATACCAATGTGATGTCAAAGTGTAAGGAACTATTAATACATTGTCTGTCTTCAGTTTCTCACTCTGGCACAAACTTTCTGCCAGATCTTGGGAAACCACATCTTTTAATCCTACCATTCATATTTTTATATATTTTAAGTAAGACGAGAGATCCTTTATTTATTTCTTTGTTTTAATGTGCTTATACAACTCTTGAGTACAATAGCTTTACCCTGAATTGCGATGGGGTCTCTCTGACACAAAAATGAATCATTTTCTGCCTTTTCTGAAATACACCCAAATCTTTCCAGCACTAATATAAAACCAGATGTGCACAAGTCAGTGGCATCTTCTAGGCACTCCTGCAAACCAAAGGTTTGCTTCTCAACAACTGGAAGCTTAAAACTGCTTAAAAACCAGGAATTCTATCCTGTACAGGGCATATGCACACACTGTACATGGAAATATGCATGCAGATACTAAAGCATGAAAAGTTTAATCACATGAAAGAAACCCAAAAAAGGACGAATTTAATTCCTATGGTTAGTGAGTTGGCTGGGAATTTTTAACACAATTTTGGATTTTATGGAAGTCTTTAATAATAAAGGTTATGCGGCATATTATATCCCTGTCTATACTATTGCAAACTGCTGCCAGCCACCATAGACTCTCTTTAACTCAAATGAACAGCAGCGTAACAAATTGAAAAATAAGCAAGATGACACTAGCCAGTACTGACCAACAGGGATTTAAATACATATACTTTCAAGCATTATCACAGCATGGATTTGCAGATGTTCTTTAAGGTATTTCTTTTAGGAATTAACCTTCATGTCGCTCTTGATTTTTGTTTTCTTGCTTTGACAGCTTCTGCAGACTGACAACAAAAGTATCACATCTAATATAACATCATAAATTACTCTGAAGCTTACAGTATCCAATATTTCTTCACATCCATATCATCTGATGTTATCTATCCATCATTAAGCTAGTAATTGGAGTGATCTTTGATTTATGAATTGTTCTCTGTTCAATTGTTACCTTAAGCAATGAGGAAAACAGAAGATGAGAAAAAGAAAGTAGAACCCACATAATGCACATTTTTAATAAAAAGACTTTTAGCCAGTATTTAATGGTAGGAAAACGGGACACTGTAACCTTATTTATAACGCTTAACTCCTATGTAACTGATCATTCATAAACAGATACTCTGATATATTACAATGATTTTTACACACTTGGATTCTAAGCTTTTGATAATTTTCCTGCTAAGCTTTTGCATTAATTTCCCATTTCAACATTTTATTTCTGTCTTGGGCCATAAAAACATAATTGTTACCACTGAGGTTGCAGCTCTTTTATTCCCAAAAGGCCAATTCATTTTACAAAGCACATATACTGTACAGCTTCCTGGCCTTCATTTTCCATCATCAAATGTTAACGCTACTTGGAGGAAACTTTAAGTTAGGAAAATGCCAATGAATAATGAAGATGGCTCCTATAATAAGGATTTGCTGCTCAGCATAACAAAACAGAGCTTTTATTGGAACCCATTGCCCAGAGCTATTTGATCTACAAGCTATTAAAAAAGTAGATTATGTTTTCCACAGCACCATGGGTATAGGAGAGTTAATTTCCACACCAAACAATATGATGAGATGAAGTAGACAGTAACTAATGTAAGTTGTTCCCAAGCCGGTAAGTAGTCCAAGTTTCTACATCCTTATCCATTACAAAAAGTATCAAGATAAGGAAACAGTTTGTGTGTTTGTTTTTGAAAGCGTACATAGGCTCAAAATAAATTGGGGTTAACATACAATGTAAGATTTACTCAATTTTATTTTTTGGGGAAAAAAATGGTCAGGATCCTTGGGATCCTTGAGATCCTTTGGATCTCCTTACCAATTAATTAAAAATAGTATCTGTAACAGTACTGTGACAGTTGGTGTAGGTCTGCCTAGCACTGTTGATTAAAGGTCCCAAAGGCCCTGGGATTCTGAGGAGATACATGTGTTTGTGAAAGTTATGCATGAGATTTATTAGTAAAGAATAGGATAGGATAGCATTTTCTTAACAACATATCATAATGTCACACTCACAAAATATAGGTAAAGCATCTCCTCTTCCTGATGCGCAATCATCACCATGAGTTTTAAAAATAGTCTTCATGAATCACACCATAAAGAACAAGGAAGTATATATAAAAATAAGAAAGAATGGCTGTAGAAGCAAAAAAGGCATAGAAAAAGAATAAATGGCAATTGATATCTCACCACAAAGCTTTTCAAGTGACTTTAAAGCTTCTGACAAACAGCTCCAAGGGAAAACTGTAAAATGGACAATCTGAATATGAAGG
Source organism: Psophia crepitans (assembly GCA_013399095.1). Taxonomy (NCBI): domain Eukaryota; kingdom Metazoa; phylum Chordata; class Aves; order Gruiformes; family Psophiidae; genus Psophia; species Psophia crepitans. Next base: position 10,838 of record VWZZ01000035.1, read on the forward strand.
TGAACTTGATTGACTAATGCAAGGTTTAAAAATTACTTTCACCACAGGGGAAATTTAGATAAACTAAAACTTAGTTAATGATCTGTGAAAGACAGTGACAGATGATATTTTTTGTATGTGGTGTTGTGTTTTTTTTTGTTTGGTTTGGAGTGTTGATTTTTTGGTTTTTTTTAGAGGAAATAATCAATACCTTACCAAATGCAGCTTGCAGGGCTCTTGTACCTGTTAGGTACAAATTATTCTATGCAACAACACTGTGCTCAGGCATAAGAATAGTACTTCCTTTGATAAAATGTTCTGTTTTGGTTTTTTTTATCATATAGTAAGTAAAAAATGAAGGAAATAAAAACCAGATTTTCTTTTTTTAATAGTTAACTTAGAAATAGATTATGAAGCTTTTAAATCTTTTAATTTCCGTCCTCACTAAAAACCACAATGCACTTGTAATTTCCCACCATACTTGCTTAAAGAATTTGATTAACAAAAATTTTAAACCATGAAAATATATTGGGTTTTCATAAAATTTAATTCATTATACTCTTATTTACTTTGCACCATTATATTGTTAATACCTTGGCAGACAGAATAATTTGTTTAAGGTAACAAGAACTTCCTTCACTGTGATGTAACTCCAATGAATCCTGCAGTCAACTTCTCCCCAGGAACTTACCGAGGTGCATAGTTTTGTTTATTTATTTTGCTAAAGAAGTCACTCTAATTTCTTTTAACTCTTCACATAATGAAATTCAACTATAATTTAAATAATTTGCATAAAGTAAAAATTATTTTATCATGACTGTTTTTGAGATGAGAGGGGAAATTAAGGGGAGAAATTGACTGGAACAACAACTAGACAAATTCAATATGAATTTGTGAAATGTGGCCAATTCATATCTGTACTTTGAGCAGTTTGTTTATTTTCTATTTTTTCTTTTATAAATTAATTATTCTGTCATGAAAATCTAGTTCTACTTCCCAAATGGTCTACTTATTTCCTGCTTTCTGATTCATTAAAAGAGTCTTTAACATTGTCTCATTACCCACATCTTGTGAAATCCCAAAGATTACATCAGTGTCAAACTTGTTCTATTTTCCTTCTAGAATTTTCCTAGGTGAATTTCCTAAGCTCCAGGTCAAAATGTATCAAAGACAGTATTCTTTCCCACCCTTCTGTGTCCAAGAAGCATAATAAGATATGCTTAAAGTAAATACCTGGCCCAGTAATCTGTTTTTTCCAGAATCCTTGAAAAGTCCATGAACGTGGGAAATATCAAACACATGAAAGAAAAATACCATCTATCCTTTAAAATATAAAATAAAGAAACACTGCAGCAAACACTGTGGAATCCTTAAGTGTTCTGCCCACCTAGTGCGGCACCTGTAGCCAGTTGCAGCCAATAACAGTTTCAGCAGAAGATACAACACTACGTATTAGTTAGTTATAGAATAATTTTTCCTCAAGCAAGATTTCCTCCTATTTTCTTGACACTACAGGGTAGTGTATGCCCACAGGGGATTTTCTTTTAACTCTGGACTCTCCCTTTGTCTCAATACTGTGTGTACGTATGTTTGTATAGATAGACAGGAAAGGAGATAGAGATAGAAATACAGCTAAATGATTTAAAAGGTCAGATTTCATTTTGTTCCACATTTCAGCCTCCTCAGCTCATGACTTCCCAGTACATTTTGATAAGTGCATTCATTATGATATTTTAAAGCAATTATATCAACCACCACCACTTATCATAGAATCATAGAATCTTTAAGGTTGGAAGAGACCTCAACGATCATCCAGTCCAACCGTCCCCCCACCACCTATTACCCACTAAACCATGTCCTTCAGTACCATGTCTAACCTTTCCTTAAACACCCAAGCCACTACTTTTACTTGTTCTAAAATTTACTTTTATTTCTAAATACCACTTACTCATTTGAGGTGTGTTTATTGTCCAAAATAGAAAGCCTGTTCAACAATGTTGGCTTGCATTGAAAGGTCACAAGCCAAGTGAAAACCTTTAGGTCTATTAAACAGTAGTTTAAACTGAACTGCTGTACATTTTGCTACCTTTAAAGCTCTTTTCATACTTGTGCTCCATTTCATTTTATTTTTCCTTCTTCTGTGTTTTCCACTGGGGAGTAAAACCATCCCACAAACTTTTATATCGGTTCTTTTCTGCATGCCATCTACTTTTAAACTGCAGTAGTTACCCTTCGAGAGTATAAATACTGTTCTGACTTCCCTTGTCAACCTTGCTACACTCAATTTACAAATCCTTAATGTAACAAATATCCTTTCCTTTTAACTGTTCATAGCCTTGCTTGATGGGCTTATTTTGGGATCTTTTTGTTTCTTATGAAAATAATATAATGAGCAAATATAAAATGTAAATCCTTGATAAAGCTAGACTAATGCACTCAGCAAAACCCAGGAAGACTAAACACACTGCAAACACTGTTCCTATTACAAAAGCAGTCAGGAATGAAAACTTGAACAATTATAATCCTAACTCAATTAAACAAAACAGATAAGCAAACACTTATCTTCCTCACTAAGAATATATACAAAAGCTGCAGTAATGTTTTTAACTTCCTACCCAAATCACCCTGATTTTGCATACAAAATCAGATTAATCTGAACAACTCCTGTAGCTGAATTCATGTTCCCAGCAGGAACAGTTTAAAACCTTTTAACACTAGGTCTTTGGGCCCAGTCAAGGAGGCATGATCCTCCCACACTGGAAAGTAATGCAATTCACACAAATATGTCACAGGGTAGTGGCCATTCAGTCTCTTTTGTGCTTGTAAATATGTCCATTTAAATAAAAAGTATTACCAGTTGAGAAACGCTGATTTAGTTTTTCAGTTATTTGAATCAAACTAATGTGGTGATTCTCGGTACACAGTGTGTGCTGTAACACAGACTCTCCTTAAAGACCTTTAGTTCAGAGATGAAGAATGCTACCTAAATAATTTGTGGTTTATTCAAATACTTAGGACCATAGTTTCCAGCAGGATTTTTAACAGCATCTCCAAAATTTCACACTATTTTTGTAATATTAGTAAGTGCCAAAGGAAGCTATCATGCACTTGCATATACAAGTATATTTGAATACGTTTTGAAAGAGCACACATTTGTGCTGCTAAATTTTGTTAGACTTTATTTCCACCTACAAGTCAGTCCATAAAGGAGGGACACACTATTTCTTGCTCAAATCAACACTTTGAAATCACCAGAAAAGGGGGCATGCTTGAACTCTATGGTAAATAATCTATGCTAAAAATCAGTAGCTACTTTTTAGCAAGGAAATTTTAACTTCTATCCTGCTTTGAATCTCCATAAGTTAAGGAAAAAAAAAAAAAAAAAAAAAAAGAAAAAAAAGAAAGCAGCAAATTGGTCCTTGAGAAAAAATTTTTTTTTTTTTTTGTCCTTTTTTTTTTTTTCTCTCTACCCAATTTAGGATGACAACCATTTCAGACCTAAAAATAATGCATGGCACTTCTTAGGAATTTTAATTTCCTGAAATGAGTAAAATAGGGACAGTCACAAAATGAAGCATAGGCAATAGAGAAGACTGAAGAAAGCAGTTCTCAACTGTGAGACTATTGTTAGTATTTTGCAAGCATTAGTAATAAAGTAAAAATTATTACATTTTTTTTCTAACGTTGCACTTTAGCTCACTAAACGAATTACTGTAATTGGAGATTAGCAGGTCATCTCAAACTGTCATAGTACTCTCTAGAACTGCCAATGAAAATTAGGCATTCCCTGTAGCCTCCATTTTTAAAGGGCTTGCAAGTAAACCTGGGGGAGAAATGCACCTTTATAAATAGAATGCTGGGAAGCACAGAGATCATGAACTACATGACACATCCAGAAGCACCCACTCTTCACACTTATTTGAGTGTGGATGACACTGCATCCCACGATGCACCAAATGCTGCCTCCCGGTAGTTCTCTCAGTTTTCTCACCAGGAGAGGGAATTGCTACAGAGCACAGCCAGGAAGCATGGCGCAGGACAAGAAGGCACTGGGGGGTGGAGGGAGCTCTATAAAATAGAATGCATTGCTCTGAGAAAGTGTCACAGTGGTCATGAAGGAATGGTCAGATAGGATGCTGCCTTTGCCTTGAATGGCAGCTTCACTTTGCCATCACCTCTCAGCATCCTCCCCTCCTTCTTTCAGCCTTTCAGCTATGAGATATCTCTCACACCATTTCTTCCAAGTTCATTTCTCTAAAATCAATTCTTCTGCTTCGATCACCTCTGGAGGTACCAGCTCTCCTTTGATATCCAAACCAGACAAATGCATGCATTTTCACTCTCACTAAAACCCAGGAAAAACTCCTTACACGCTGAGAGATGGCTCTCTTATTGCTGTTTTGTACTCTGAAAATATTCTTTCTAATATAGTGTGGAAGAGATACTTATGGTAGTGAATCTTATCCTGGACTTTCATGCTGGAAGGTCCATACTGAAAGTGATATAGCTCTTTCTGATATAGGCATACATCCTCCATTTATTGCAATTTCATAGTAGAAATCTGGCATCTTTAGCTCTCAGCCTGAGTGGGGGGAAAAGCTGGTCAACGCCAAGCATAAAGCAGAGCCACACTTAGAAAGTTTGCCAAGAGAATGCTACCTATATAGTACCCTTTCCCGTCTCTTTTTCTTCCAGTCCCACATTTTCCTCCAGCTTTTTCAGTATGTCCTCTCTGCTTTGACTGAAATTATCTCAAAACTTCTTGGTAGCACCCAAGAACCTCTGTCATCTAGAAACAGCAAGTTCTTTGCTGCTTTGTTCCTGACATTAAAGATTCTAAGGTCCTCTTTATCACTGCCTGCAATCTGAAAAATGTCTACAGAGACTTGAAACGAAGTCTATCATTCCCTGTTGAGCAGGAACTCAGCTATTATTTTCATACATGCAGTTAAGCAGCAGATGTGATTTGTCACTGTGGTCAAAACCATATGTGAAGCAACAGTAAATGTGATGTGAGAGTTTGCTATTTTAACAACTCAGATGAGGTGAGGCTGCTTACATGACTATCAGTTCCAGTATGACCTAAGCCACTACATCACTTTGATAGTCAGAGATTCTATGGCTTTTTTGAGTTCAGGACCTTCACCAAGGGCTGAAGGTTGTCAAATACACATAGACTGCTGTAATCACCCAGATAATTTGTAAATGGTGCAACTGCACATCCTGCTTGTGTTCTAGTGTGTTTGGTTTGTTTGGGATACAGGAGTTTGATGTGAAGGAAAAACAGAAAGGCTCATTTTGTGCTGCCTTGTCAGATACGTATCAGAGGCACAAAGAACTTCAGGTCAGTGTGAATAACTTGGATTAGTCAAGGGTTTGTCTTTCAGGGCATCACAGAGGCCAAAGATTTCTGGATCCCTCTCCTAATGGGAAGTCTCTCATTACACATGCAGAATACAGATGAGCAGACAGTGTACACAGTCAGGGAAAGTGGACTTGACATAACAATCTAATTATTTGACAGAATCAAGTGCACCCATTGAACCACTTTCTTTCGAAATGGGACTAAAATGTCCAAGACAAATAATTGAGTAACACTGAGAAAAGCTGTACTTAAATAACTTTAAAAAGTGAATCTTGTCAGGTCTACACTAAAAACTACCTGATCACAAAGCAACTTTTAAGGAGCATATCCTCTCCTTTGTACAATCTTCTCCTTCCTATGGACAGACCTACAGCTATGTGTTCAGAAACTGGACTGATTTCTTTACTTCTTCATATAGGAATATTACACCAGATGGTCACACAGGAAACAGCACTGAGAGCTCCAGTACTATATTCTAAGCAGAAAATATTCCACCACAAAGAGTATTCAGAGAAAGACATGTCTGCCTAAAAAAGGTATCTCAGCATTGGGTTTATTTACCTATGTACTTGTGAGAAACTTTTCTGCAGAGACAGAGAGACAGGGAGTGCAAACCTCTGCAGTACACTGCATTTATATTTCTGAAGCAAGATACCAGCTCTTGAACTTTTAAAGAGTTAATTAAATGTTCTGATATATTTTTTTTGTGCAATGCCATGCAAAATCCAGTGGTTACTTTCAGATGTAACAAGCAACACCTTGTGCATATTAACAAGATGGGTAAAAAATTCAGAAGTACACCACTGACTTTGAAGCCCAAGTTGCATTAACTTTCAGAACAAAGAAAGGCTTCTCCATTAACATTTGTATCAGCTTATTAGCTATTCATTTGCTATTTTGTCCTGAAAATTCAACCATTCTTCTCTGTGTCAAAGTTGAAAACTAGTAACAAGTTTTGATTCTAAGAAAAAAATAAACTCGATGTTGCTTAAATTTTGCTGGAGTGTTTATTTGGCCACTCTTTTTTGTAAACAGAGGCCTTGCTTTGTAGAGAAGTGTCTCAAGATTTTTGCTATGACTTGTAAACACTCAGTTAATATAGTTGTAATTTATTTATAACACTTCTGTGCTTAACATGCTACAAACCAGAACTGGTTACAGTTGCAAGAAAAGGCAAATATATTTAAAATATGATTAGGCAACTTCCTTCTCCACCACCAAAGGCAAACTAACTCGGAGTCATAAAGTTACCATCTTAATTTGTGTTTTCCCACATCTTTAACATTACGCGCAGCTCTTGCACCCCTAGGAAAGATAGTAACAAAAAAAAATCAGATCAGAGAAGCAAAGATGATCACAGGAGTGATCACAGGAATGCTTTCAAGCAAAGAATGACTAAGTAAACACGAACTTTTCAGCTTGGAAACGAGATGACAGGAGCCAGGGTGAAAACAAGCACTAAAAGATGGCACTTAAAGTAAGGCATGACAGCATTGTTGAACTCCTTGCCAGAGGATGTAATAGATTCTGAATTTTACATGGGCTCAAGGGAAGACTGAAAAAAACTAATGGAAAAGAAATCTATTTAGATTTGCTAAATACATCTAGTTCAGTCCTGAGGCTGGGAAAGTGATCAGAGAAAGAATCCTATTTTTACCCTGTTACTCTTCCCTAAGTGTTCACATATGGCAGCTACTGGAAACAGTACACTGAGTTGAATGGTCCTTTTCTCTGACCAAGTACACCACTTTTTATCTTCTTATAATCTTAAACTGACTCTTCCTTCGTCTGTATTCAGTAAAAAACTTATTTTGTCTTCACCAAGTAACTTCAGGTGCTTAAACAAACTTATATTTTGCTAATACTTGAAAGCCTATTTATTCCTAACTTATGTCGTCTTCTTCTTTTCCCTTCTCCACTCTATTAAATAATTTGGAGGAGAAATGCCAGTGAAAATGTGGTAACTGTGGGGCTCAAAAATGTCCAGCCTTAATTCATCTGTGTTACGCTATGTGCTTGAGGAAAAACTGGCTAAGATTCATGTCCCGCAGACCTGCAATCTCTGCTCTCTTTATCAAATGGAATAGAATTTATAACTGTAGGGATCTCAAAAGTGTTTTTCTCACACCCACTCCTCTTGCTTCTAGCCCACCTTCAGCTTCCGAAGGCTGGAGGCAAAAGAGCTATATGCTGGCTCGTGCACATTAAAACAGGCATACATCAGCTTTAAGGGCAAGAGTGAAACTCTTTAAAAATCTTTAGAAAACACGTATTCATCAAGTGTCTGAGGACTGAGTTCTAATAAACCAGTATCAAATCTGGGCAGAACAGCAGAACACGTGTAGTTCTGTTGCGCTGTAATTTCTGTCACACCTGCTACAGAGAGCTTGCTAAGAATAAGGAGATTTCACGTAGGACCTTTGTCTCAGCCTGAAACTCAGAATCCTCTTCATCAAGTGACCCTGTCATAAAGAAAGCCAATGACAGGAAAAGAATGAAGCATTACAGTTGACATGGATACGGATATAGATTCGAAAGTATACAGAAAAGGTGCCTTTTGGAGAATAGCTCAGCCCTTGCTAAGGAGTAAATTTTTTAAATGTAGGCAAGAAGCGTACTGTTTTATGCAAGTATACACTTTGCCGTTCTGCCTGAAGGTTAGGCTAATTAGTACCTTCTTTTATCTGGGTGAAAGGTCATTGCAAATTCAGTTCAGGATTTTTTAATTCACGTTATTTTTGTCTGTTTGATTTACTTGGCTGATCTTTATACGATGTTTTCTAAAATTCTAACCTCATTGCTGATCTTACATAACTAGATCTTCTGTTCAACTGGCCTGCACTGAAACACAAGCAGCGTTGTGCGTTCACGCAGCAGAAAAGGCAGCCCAGCATTGTCAGGAACTTTAAAAGAAAGAAGGAAATTAACCGATTAGTAAAAACCACAAATTGCTTCTGGTTGTCAAACTACTCTGCCTTTAATTTTTAACATCTGGAGTGACAATCAACTTCAGTGATGTCTGATTTTCTCTTTTTTACTTCAATTTCACTTGCATGGGTTTCAATTTCAAGGATTTGCTTTCATTCTGGGTATTTAAAATTCTGAGTTTAATTTTAGAATCTTTAAATGAGATCTTTAAATGAATCTTTAAATGAAATTGAGCTGAAACTGCTGGGGTTTTACGGTTTCATCATCTGAGAGCAGTGTAGGTATCATCCTTTGTTACTGTGCTCTGTAAAACAATATACCTACAGTGTTGGCAAGACTCTTAAGGATGAGACTACATTATCAGATCTGGGACATCTACCAAGTTCCAGGATTTGGGTGCAGGATGTAGCCACGAGATAAACCTGGACCTGTAGATTCAGAGCTCACAGAAATGCCCGGAATAGAAAACAGCCCTGGGAGTTTGCTAGCAGGTGGTTCAGCACATAGGTGCGGACATAGATTAAGCTGATTTCTCACAAAACCATAGCAGGCATGCTAAGCAAAAATCCTTTATAGTTGATTCCAGTCAGGTCTTCAAAGAGATGTAAATCTAAAGCTTAGCAACCACTTGGCCTATCTTTCAATCTTTTAAACCTCTGCGATCCATTTTGTTATCAACAGATTTTTCACTATTCAAGCGTCCAAAGAACTGAAATAGGTATCCAGCTAGTTCTTGCATAGCTTTTAGGTACAGATCCAGTATCCTTCTTTATTTATTATAAGAACAGGGCCTGCCATACTGCCTTGTAAGAGAACAAAGCAGTATGTAGTTCAAGTGCCAGTCAGCATTTTCCCTTTGTGCTTCTGATTGCAGGCTGATTACACAGCACTAATGAGAGCTTTTATTTATTTATCTAAATGAACAGAAGCCAAAATACAGAAAACAAAAGAGGTTAAATCTTTAAAGAGATCACTTTTCCTGGTCGTAATGGGACTGTGGACACCTCTTTCAACTACCGAAGGAAAGCAGTAGGGGGAATCTGGGGGGGGATACATAATGCATTGCACAGGATGAGTTTTACAGGAGCTATCTTCTGGCTCACCTCCCAGATGTTACGCCATTCTGTCATCAAGACGAAGTCTGTGTCCCACACTGACATGTCTTCTGCAGATAGAAAGGTACTTACCCTCAGCTGTTGTAGCCCTGCTCTGCTTCATTATCTTCAGTGATGCTATACTAATGCACAGTGCTAGAGCGTCAGATGCTGCTTGCTTTTGGACCCCCTTCTCAAATGAGAAGGTGCTTCTGTTTTTTGAGGATACATATATATATATATATATATAACTGCTCAGTGTTTATTCATAGAAAATAAATAAAGAACCCAACACATAGAATTTAAATGACAAAACTGAAAACAAAGAATACGAGTGATAAGACATAGTAGGAGTTTGCTACATAAAATTATTTTGCTGCAATCTAATTTCATAATACTGAGGCAGGAGATCTAGAGATTTTGCAAATGATATCCCAGTTTTGAAGTATTTCACTTGAATTACTTGGAATTAGCAAAGCTCTCATCTCCCTCACTCTTCCATATTATTTTTAGTAGTTCATGAAGGTGCATATTTTATTCACCTACTCCTAATGGAAATCTGCGATCAAAAAAAGAACCAAAACAAAACCAAAAAACACCCAACTAGAACTAACTTTCAAGATATTACTTCTGAGATCTGATTTGTCATTAAATAAACAACACATGATGCTAGTAAATTTCATTTTTTGTAAAAAGTGCTTAATTGTAAAATTAAATGAGACTTCTTTACAGAATATATCATGCTATTCTCCTTTGCAGAAACCCAAAATGATACCCATATCACACAGCAGCTAACCTGGAGAAGCGGTATCATTACAAGAATTACAGCAGATGCTCGTTAACATGCCACACCTTTGCTTCCTTGGAGATGCTGAATATTATTCATGTCTCATCCCTTTTCCTTCCTGTTGATCATCTGATGCTGCCCCTGCCTTTTCATTCACACTATATACTTCCCACCTCTCATCCCCACTGTCAGCTTAAGTCCTGAACTTGGCCTTGTACACGCCATACCTTGTACATTGGTACCGGTACCACACGCCATACCTTGTACATTTGGTTCCGGATGACTGGCGGTTGGCCGATGTGACACCCGTCTACAAGAAGGGCTGAAAAGAGGAACCGGGGAACTACAGGCCTGTCAGCCTGACCTCGGTACTGGGAAAGATCATGCAGCGGCTTGTCTTGAGAGTGCTCTCTGAGGAAGTTAGAGATGGTCAGGGAATCAGGCCCAGCCAGCATGGGTTCCTAAAGGGCAGGTCCTGCTTGACCAACCTGATCTCCTTCTATGATCAGGTGACCCATCTAGTAGATGAGGGAGAGCCTGTGGATGTCATCTACCTTGACCTTAGCAAAGCCTTTGATACGGTATCACACAGCATTCTCCTGGGGAAGCTGGCAGCTCATGGATTGGACCGGCACACTCTTCACTGGGTTGGAAACTGGTTGGAAGGATGCGCCCAGAGAGTTGTGGTCAATGGTGTTAAATCTAGTTGGTGGCCGGTCACTAGCGG